>CM058234.1:65023728-65368427 GCA_030180135.1 Orychophragmus violaceus | reverse complement strand
AGAGAGAGAGAGAGGAGAGAGAGAGAGAGAGAGAGAGTGAGAGAGAGTGTGAGAGAGAGAGAGAGATGAGAGAGAGAGAGAGAGAGAGAGAGAGAGAGAGAGAGAGAGAAGAGAGTGAGAGAGAGAGAGAGAGAGAGAGAGAGAGAGAGAGAGAGAGAGAGAGAGAGAGAGACGTGCGGTTACGTGGAGTGTCTATCTTCGCGACCCCAATCAAATCAATTAATCATGGTTAAATATCCTGGTTAGATATGTCTGGTTATATCAGGGTTAGTTTTAGTTAATATATGATTTCTAAGATGCATACACTATCAATTATAAAGGTTTGTATATATAAAAAAAATATTAAGATTAGATATGATTTTGATAAATATTTTTTTTACTTTAGATTTTTTGTACAAATTTAGATTTATTTGATTTAATTAGAGATTGTTTCATATTTATTATGTTTGCAGTCTATCATCTATCAAACAAATATAGTAGTTGTTTTAATTTAATTAATTATTGAATTCTAATTTAAATTTTTAAAAGATAAGGTTTAATTTGCGATTAAATGATATAGTAGATGACATAAATTTTACACATACGAATTGTAAAAAATAACAAAGATTTATAATTCTTAACTATTGTTGATTTTAATTAAATGTCATTCTTTTGTATTTTATATGGATCAAATTCAATTATGCCCGTTTAAAAAGGCTCATTACACTTAACTATTTACAACAAAAAAAAAATCTTGAAGGCCTGAGGAAAAATTTTTCTTCATCATCAATAATATCGAAACAAATAATAGTATAATAAATACTCTCTCTGTTTCTCAATATATGAGGTTTTGAATAAAGACACATATATTAAGAAAGTTATTGGTTTTTAAAACACAATTTTAATAGTTAATATAAATTAAATTCGAGAAATTGGAGTGTGTATACATCAATGTTGAGAAAATTAAGTGACAAGTTCTCACAACTTTTGGATTTTACTGTAGCTACGAAATTACTTTATGCCCCTCATTTATTTTTCCTTCAGTTTTTTTTTTTTACTTTTCGTCTATATTTTTCTTATCTTTCTCTTCTGCATTCTTTGAGGTTAATTAACTGCTACTAATGTTAACATATTACAAAATAATATATATTAGTGTTAGCGCATTATAAATGTTATGTACTATTGTTAGCATGCTATAAACATAACTATAATAAATAATTAACATGTTAATAATATCATATATTATTGTTAGCATGTTACAAATATGTGATATTACTGTTAACATAATATAAATGTCACAATATAATTATCAGATATTAATGTTAGTACAATAAAAATATATGATATCATTATTAGCATATTAAAATTGTCTGATTATATTGTTAGCATGTTGATAAATAGTGGTTATCGATTTAGATGAGTAGTGTTAGTGATAATGGCAAATCTGTAATTAATTCGAGAAAGAAGACTATTTGTGGTATAAATATTATTTCTCTCTGTTCTTTTCTTAATTTACAAATCTTCAATGGTACAAACTTAATTTTTTGATCATTAATGTATATTGATTAAAATCACCCATTAAATTCAGCCAATCATAAAATAAATTGTGTTATATAATTGGTTAAGAGACATTAAATACACTTAAAGTTTACATTGAAAAGCGAAAACATCTTATATTTTGAAATAAAATTAATCTCTAAAACCTCATATATTGAGAAACGGAGGGATTATTTACCAAAATCGGAAAAATTATCTTCATAATCTGTTTGCCATACGTTTTCTCTCTGCTTAATCTCTTCCGACAAGAACTCAGTCGGAGGTATGTAAACACAAACCTTAACCCTTCACTTTTTTATCTGTAATTAGATTATAGTTTTTTAGGGTTTATGAACAACAAATAATACAGATTTACTATACGATTCAGAGATTTTTGCGTTAATACTTTCGATTACTTATTATGTATTCGTCTCCATATGTTCCACTTTTTTATACAATATTACTTAATATATCTAATCGCTTCATTTTATCAAATTAAGATCAAACTACACTCGACAACAACAATGTCCAACCCTTATTTCGTGAAGCCTTTTCTTCCATAATTCCTTGATGGTATGGTATGTAGTTGAAGTTGTTCCACTATCTTTATCTTTATTTTTCAGATTATTTTAGTTACTTTAAACTTCTTATTACACTTTTTGCCTATTATTGATGATTATCCATGTCAAAGACAACCTTTTAACACTAAAAACCACTAAAGACACATTAAAATAGTAAAATTGTAAGTTTTCATCATATATCATTCTAAGAGTATTTGTAACGTACAATTTTCTGTTTAAGTAGTTTCTTCCTCAGATGTTTGTTGAGGGAAATGATTTGGAAAAGGTTGTAAGAAAGAGAGTTATATTGGCGAATGAGAGTGGTGAGCGGTGGCCTTTATTTTTAGTGAGACATCGTTTGCGTCTAACAAGTTTCTTAAGCGATTTTCTAAAGGCAAACAACATCAAGCCGAACAAAACTTTCGTCTTAGATTACTCTGGGAAAACCCAATGACTCCTTTGTTCAAGCTCTGCTCAAGCAACAACACTCGCAGTTGATGGTGTTTTAGTTTATATTGTTGTACTTTTATCTAATGTTAAGTTAACTTAAGTGTATGTCTTTAATTTTATGTATTTCCTACAACTCCTTCGTTAAATTTTATGTTTCTACAATTGCTTCTTCTATATTTAGTAGTTACCAAAATTAATCAAATGGTAAAAATTGATTAAGAAAAAATCTTCCAAAAATTATATGTACATGGCCTCAAATAATGCTTAACTAATTCTGTTTGTTTAGATAAATTAATTTTCAAAATTATACTCGCAGTTTACAACATAAAAAAAAAACTATGACCTAAATTATGAAAGTAGCTACCAAATGTAAATAAAAATTTAATAGAATTATACTATATGTCCAGACTCTTGTGGTCAAGTGGTAGGGGACGGGCCTTGGACGCTACCACGTTCCGGGTTCGATCCTCCTGCCATGCGAAACTAAGTCACATTTGTTTAAGGACACTCACATGGATATGGACCTTGCTTTAGGGGGCCCATTTGAATACCCGGAGAGAGGGTCTATCCATGGGCTGCACCTCCCCTTGGGGATTAGTCTGAGCCCCTCCATAGGCTCGGGATACCCCCAGGTTAATAAAAAAAAAGAATTATACTATATAAAAGAAACAGATGGAGATTAAGCAGACAACTAATGAGATATTTTTAGTTATTAATATAGTAGATATTATAGTAACTTAGATCTTCTAATTTCTATAACTATAATATTCATATATTCAAATTTGTACGGTTTGTAATATTCATACATGTTTTTATCCTAAATAAAGTGAAACAATACTCAATAAAATCATTCACTCCGTACAAAATGTGGGGGAGTCATCTAGTATTGTTTTATAGAGCAAACTAGAGCAACGACTAATCAGCTCTTTATTGTTAGTTTTTTCATTTTTTGGAAAGAAAAATAATAAATGATTTTTTGTCAACTAAAATTCTATATATTAAATTATTGTTGTTCGGATCGAGTTATCATTCCCAAGAGTAACTAATCCAATTCATCGTGGCTTACACGGGAAAATATTTGCCTCGTGTTCTCGCTCCTTTTACAAGGGAATGGGCACGAACATTAGCGTTCTTAGAAATTAAAACTATATCAAAATACATAAAACTTTCTAGCAAAGATAATACTAGGTCATTGGCCACTCCATGATCAATCCAAGAGGCATCGATCTGGTAAGTCGGAGAGACGGGTCGGTTCGGTAGATCTGAAGCTCTTCATTTTGGCGTGTCAAGCCTTCTTCGCACTCTTCCTCCGTTTGTTCCCTCATGTTTGTGAGTCTCTAGATTTATGCTTCTCTTTTAGCTAGTTGGACAGTTTTCACAGGAAAAATAAAGGCCACCAATCACCACTCTCATTTGCCAATATAATTATCTTTCCTACAACCTTTTCCAAATCATTTGCCTCAACAAATATCTGAGGAAGAAACTACTTAAACCGAACCGGATTAGGGAAACCTGCTTTAGGCCCACACCCTTCACCCTCATCCTTCCACTCTGGCGGCACCTCCGACCTTCCGAACTCCGGCGACTGGTTTCCACGGACTGAACCGGCGGTGTCCGGACACCCTTGATCTTCCTTTTTCGGTCGGTTGTTGAACCAGTCGAGGTTCATCTCCTCAGATCCACCTCGAAACTTACCTCGACCCGATCTCGGAGGCAAAGAGCAGGCGTCGACGGCGACAAGGCCACATCTCTTATCACCGGTGTCTCCTCCTCCACCGTGAAAACCTCACCAAGCGCTTTCACTCTCTTCTTCGACTCGCCGCGACTCCAACCACGACTCCCACCGCAGCTTCCGCTGCTACCAAGACTCGTCTCCAATTCCGGCGCCTGACTTAGCTCGCATGTGTCCTCGCCCGACCTCCTAAGCTTGACGACAACGAAGTTATCGAAAGATCCAGCCCATCTAAATGTCTCTGGCGCCAGCCTTAGCTCGTTGCAGTCCTCCGACGGCCTCCTAAGCTTGACGACACGGAGGACACCGACGATACCCAAACCACCATCCGCTAGATCCGTTGTGGAAGACTACCCACCATGCACAGCCGGGCAAAGCAACCTCAAAACAATACTTCCGATCTCTTCAGATCTGACCCGGCGTGTGTTTAGCGCGAGAAACGAGACCGACGGAAATCTCTCATGGCAACGACAGACACGCCGTCACCAAAAGGATCTCCGTCACCGACAAGAAAAAGCGAAAAGGCGAAGCTTCTAGAGAGAAAATGGGTTTAGCGTGTGGCACTCAAAGCCCACTATCTTTTTCTCTAGAACATGATTTATATGTCCTTAGATGTCTGAAATTTGAGTCGTTTGACAAGTTGCCACATAAATGTTTTAATTTTTATATGTTCGTAGCTGGACTTCACTTTGTATATTCTATATTTGGTATGGTTTCAAACAAAACCATCTGCGGCGTAACGAACCGGACTCCTCCCGAGAATGAACGGAATGCCACCGGAATGGAACAAGTCGTGGAGCACTTGCTGGTTCTACTCCTATCTTGTCTAATTAGGATATGAACGGAGAAAAGTGGATCTCTACATCGCGTCTCAACCTTTCCTCTCGGAGGTCTGGCATGGACATCTAGGATCCATGGTGTTGTATCAAAAATTGGTAATTTATTGGTGGTTTAATCATTATATATTTTGAAATATGTTTTTGGAGCTATACTTGTGTGTCGCCTGCAGAATCTTGATTATAACCTAATCGCGAAGAAATCAATAACCTTTAAAAGAAAATAGATTTTCCAAAAGTGTCATTGGTCAACGTCTTGGCCCGATCTACACTGAAGAACATCGCGATATTCAGAGCAATGAGCAGAGAGTAGAGATCGCTCATCGATTCCGACTTCTTCCGAGATCACTACATCTCCCTAAACTCATCTTGTTCAGTCTCGTGGTCAATCATCCAAACCAAACCCCATAAACTCTCACTGGAAATCGTCGACCACCATGGATGCGAGAGATGGGGTCTTGATTGTTCTCCTGGATCTTTCTTGCGTTTCTTAGCCAAGACCACGATCAGGAAACTGTTGGTCTTAGCTTGTACCGATGGGTTGGTCTCAATTTCCGCAGAAACTAGCGATGGATCTCCTTTGGAAATCCTTTGTTGCAGGATTGGTTTCAAATCCCTCTCCCTCCTGTTAGAATTTAGAGATTCAAATTGTATGAGATGAAGAGAGAAGAGTAGAGAGAGAGAGAATGAACTTGTGGCTAGGTTTAGGAGAAGATGTTTCCAAAGACTTAATTCATTCATTTGGTGTTACAAGCCTTTAAATAGTACATACACAAAGAACAATGCTTGACCTAACTGGAATAGAGACAAAACCAACTATAGGACAAAACAGGCTGGACTGAACCATGGCAGAGACAGGCTGGTTGGGACCACTTCTGCTTTTGACAGACAAGCCCATACTTTTCTTCTTTGACTCCAACGGTCTGATTTATCAATCAGAAGTATGCTTCAGAAGTCTGCTTCACAAGCCTGCTTCATGAGTCTGCTTCAGAAGTCTACTTCACGAGTCTGCTTCAGAAGTCTGCTTTACAAGCCTGCTTCACAAGTTTGCTTCACGAGTCTACTTCAGAAGTCTGCTTCACGAGTATTCTTCAGAAGTCTGCTTCACAAGTCTACTTCACAAATCTGCCGTAGTCTCATAGATCAATACTCCCCCTCAAGTTCAGACTTTGGAATCACCCTAAAAACAGAACTTGGAATGATCATGGCAACACCTCATTAAAAAACCTTGATGTGGAAAACCACTTGGGATAAAACCACATCAAGGGAAAAAGAGTATGCTGCACATGAATCAGGAGAGTTCTAATCATGAATATCTATAAGTCCCAGTTTGCTAAAGACATGATTGCAAACCTTAAGACTCGCAGCCTTAGAGAAGATGTCTGCTAGTTGATATTCACTCCTTGTATAGCAAGGTAGGATGATTCCATCTTCAATCTTCTCTCTGACCTTGTGACAATCAATTTCTATATGTTTAGTCCTCTCATGGAACACTGAGTTTGTAGCAATGTGAATAGCAGCCTGGTTGTCACAATGAAAGGTGACTGGACTTGATTGCTCAATGCCAAAGTATTTGAGTAGAGCCTTCAGCCAAGTCAACTCAGTTGCAAGCTTCCTCATAGCCCTATACTCAGCTTCAGCACTTGAACATGAGACCACCTTCTGCTTCTTTGTCTTCCAAGTCACTAAGTTTCCTTCAATGAAGGTGCAATAACCGGTTGTGGATCTCCTATCACTCTTATCACCAGCCCAATCTGCATCACAGTACCCAACAATCTCAGTGTTGTCATTCTTACCCATCCAAATGCCTTGTCCTTGAGAGCCTTTGAGATATCTGAGTATCCTTTCTATCATGCTCCAGTGGTGGACAGTAGGTGTTTACATATGTTGGCTGACTTGATTCACAGCAAAACAAAGGTCTGGTCTAGTGAGTGTGAGGTAGATGAGCTTCCCAACCATTCTTCTATATAGAGGCACATCTCTGAACTTCTCATCATCTGATTTCTCCCCATTTCTATTGACTTGGTAGCCATCTTCAAGAGGTTGTTTAGCTATCTTGCTTTCATGCATTCATGTTTCTGTCAACAAGTCCTTCACATACTTTCTTTGGGACAGAAACAGACCATCATGGTGAAGGATTGTTTAGTGTTTGTCCTGGTTTAATTCTGTCAGATTAAACTCACCTAAACAGATTGGATCTAGGTTCTCTTGCAGAAACATAAGGGATCTCAGTAATACCTTGTTATGCAGCGGATTAGAGAGGTATCATCAGAGATCAGCAGAACCGCCAAGGGACAGCTCCTCCAGAGGTTCACACACGCACACTAACAGGAAGAAGGCTGCTAGACCAGAGAGAGGGAGGCGCAGAGAGAGAGAGAGAGGCGCAGGGAGTGTTAGGAAAAACAGAGCTAGGTCAAGTTTTAATTATAAAACCCTTGTCTAGTTCTGTTGGGCTTTTGGGCCCAATTCCCAGTCTGATTAAATCCCTTAGATTTAATCAGGCCCTTTAATCTCTCTAAGTATAGTAAATGCCTAGCACTTTTACCGTACTTCTGCTGAACCGTTCCCTCATAGTTTCCTGTTAGCTTAGGCGTGTGACCCATATGGGATCATATAATAAAGGCAATAAATCCAAGACTTATAGATCATGAGCGGACTCTAGCAAGCCATCATGACCCCCAGTATTATATGACTTTGTCTGATCATTGACATACTCTTACTTTCTAGAGACAGTACAGAGATTACCGGACATAATTCCAACAATCTCCCACTTGTACTGGAATCTCTGTATTCATATTCCTTTTGTCTCAATATCTCGATTAGTCATAAGGCAAGATGAGTGTCATCCTTATAAAGCCTAATAATGTTCATCGTGTTGGAATTGTGTCCAGCAATCTCTGTACTGTCTCTATAACGTAAGAGTATGTCAGTGATCAGACATAAGTCATACAATGCTGGGGGTCATGATGGCTTGCTAGAGTCCGCTCATGATCTATAAGTCTTGGACTTATTGCCTTTATTGTATGATCCCATATGGGTCACACGCTTAAGCTAGCTGGAAATAATGTTGGAACGGCTTAGCAGAAGTACGACAAAAGTGCTAGGCATTTGTCGTACTAAGAGAGAAAGACTAATGGGTCTGATTAAATGGAATTTAATCAGATTGGGCCCAAAAGCCCAAAAGGGAAAGAGAAGGCTTTTAAATGACTAAAAGCCAATTCTCTTCTCCCTTAACCCAACCCTAGCCGCGATTTCTCTCCTCTCTCTGCGCCTCTCTTCCTTGTGGTCTAGCAGCCAATTTCCGGTGATTGCGTGTGTGAGCCTTTGGAGGATCCATCTCTCGGTGTATCTCCCTGATCATTGACCTGTTCATCAATTCCGCTGCAAACAAACAGGTAAAAGGTGAGATCATATGTTTCTAAATAAGAACACCTAGATCTAATGCATGTTTAGTAGGTTCAACTAATCTGAGAATTGAACCAAGAGTCTAAACTTTCCAACAGTGGTATCAGAGCCATTGGTTCTTAGGTTTCTTGTTTTAGATTCATTGTTTAGGTCGTTTAATCTGTTTAGATGTGTTTTGAATCCATTACTGATAAGAAAAACACATAAGAAACTGAATTAAAATCCTGAACAAACACTTGAATCACAAAACCGAGCTATATGACTCGGGTTTTTTGTTGATTGGCCAAGGGTGATCAACCGGCTTGGCCGGTCAGAGATCACGGCCGAGAGTCGAACGGTCGCGCGCAGGAGGTCGGTCGGAATCGGTTCGGTCGGGATCGAAAGATCGAGATCGAACGATCGTCCGAGCGTCCCGATCGTCCGTGCGTTGCGTCCCGATCATCCGAACGTCCGGCTGGCGAGCGTCCCGGCTGTCCGTGCGCTGCGTCCCGATCGTCCGTGAACCGTCCCTGTCCCGTCCCGTTCGCGGCCATCACGATCTCGGATCGAGTTGGCTAGGGTTGGCGGCTGGAAATTAGGTCACAACCAACTCGGTTTGGTTCGTGACTAATTTGGTTCGGTTCAAGGCTCGGTTTAAGATTTTAATTAAAAATCAACGTTCTGGTTTAATAAACAGATTTTAATAATTTTATTAAAGTCTGGTTAAACCGGAATAAGAAATCCAAAGTCGAAAATTGGATTTTGTGCCTAAACCAGGAATTTCTAATTTGATTTGGTTGGACCAAATAAATTGAGAAATTCCGGTTTAGTAAATAACCGGTTGACAATTGTGGTCATCGTAGTAATTGAAACTTGGTTAGACCAGTTTTAATGAACCAGACCGGTTATGTCAATTAATTGGACAATTGGGTCATGTCTTGGACATGGACCAATTCTTGGGCCTCGGGCCAAGAAGTTAAAACAATTGGGCCATTAATTGAGTCATTCTTCAGATTTAAATTTAAAACTTATTTTATAAAATAAAATTATGAAATTCGATTTTAAATTTTATAAAGTTCCGAAATTTCGAAATTAGAAAGTTTCCAAAATTAGAAGTTTCTGAATTTGCGGGTTTTGGATTTTTAAAGGAATTTCTAAAATTAGAAAGTTTCCGTTTTTAGAAAGTTTCCAATTTTAGAAAGTTTCCAAAAATAGTAGGTTTCCATAAATAGAAAGTTTCCCGAAATAGTAATCTTCTATTTTGGGAATGATTTTAATAAACCTACGAACCTCAAATAATATCAAGCGTTGGATGTCTTGTCCGGGCTATGTCAGCTGTCAAAGCCCATTCAATTGCATTCATGGCCTTACAGTGTGAGGATGTCTGCTTTTGCGTGGGTAAGACGGTTTGTGATTCATAAATGTCATTGGGAGTCCCAGACATTAATGATTACATGACTGTATAGTCCGGTTTTCTTGACTAGGCCATCGGGAGTCCCGGGCCTTGAGACATCAGAGTGGATTGGGCCTCGGGCCCAGATTCACAACCAAGAGTTATATCACGGATATAATTAGCCGACATAGGGCTTACCGATATAAGCTAAGGTTGGGTGACGGCCAGTGGCCCACTTTAATCTCAGTTATATGTGGATCTTGGAATCATTATATTCTATTGAGGGTAACTTATGTTATTGAATATAATGCATGATTAATCATATTATACTTTAATACGAGATTAATCATTTTGAACATATAACTAATAACCTTTTTATTTATATATTTCAGATATGACTACTACAAGCACACAAAACACGTTCTCGATCCGGTCTGTTCTCGAGAAGGAGAAGCTGACTGGAACGAACTTCCTGACATGGTCAAGGAACTTGAGGCTGGTCCTCAAGCAGGAGAAGAAGGATTATGTCCTTCGAGATCCCCTCCCCGAGAGGCCTCTTGCCAATGCTGCCAGGACTCTGCACAATGCTTGGGAAAAGCATTCGTCAGATGAAAATGATGTTTATTGCCTGATGTTGGTGACAATGACTCCAGAGCTGCAAAAGCAGTTCGAAAGTGTATTGTCTCCAATCGAGATCATGGCAAGCCTGAAATCGCTTTTTCAGGAGCAGGCTAGGACCGAGAGGTTCCAGACAGTTAAGAACCTCTTGGACTGTAAGTTGGCTGCGAATGCGGCAGTGAGTCCTCATGTGTTGAAGATGATGGGTTATCTCGATCATCTTCACAAACTCGACTGCCCAATCAGCCAGGAACTTGCCTGCGACATCATTCTGCAGTCTTTACCTGCAAGCTATGATCAGTTCATTCTGAATTTTAACATGCATGGCTTGAGTAAGACACTGCCTGAGCTTCACGGAATGCTCAAGACTGCAGAGCCCAACTTGAAGAAAACCGCCAAGGACCCAAATGTGCTTATGGTACAAAAGGGCAAGGGGTTTAAGAAGTCTTCTGCTAAGGATAAGGGAAAGGCCAAGGGTGTCCAAGTCGTGGACTCAGACACGCCAAAGCCCAAGCCCAAGTCCAAGGCTGGGCCTACTGACATGTGCAGGTTCTGCAAAGAACTGGGGCATTGGAGAAGAGATTGTAAGAAATTCCAGGAAGGTCTAAAGGAATTAAAGAAGAAGACTTTCGAGACTTCTTCATCAGGTATTTTTGTTATAGAAGTTAATACAACTACTTCTGATAATACCTCATGGGTCATGGATACTGGTTGTGGGGCTCATATTTGTACTAATATGCAGGCACTCAGCAACAGTAGAAGGCTGAAGCAAGGACAAGTGGAACTACGAGTTGGGAATGGAGCGAAAGTTTCAGCACTAGCTGTAGGAACTTACTTGTTGTCTTTACCTTCGGGATTGATTTTAGAACTTAATAATTGTTATTTTGTACCTGCTATAAGCAGAAATATTATTTCAATTTCTTTGTTGGATTTGGAAGGTTATGATTTTTCAGTTAAGAATAAATTATGTTCCTTCAATCGCAACAATTTGTTCTATGGTTCTGCCCCCCTTACGAATGGGCTTTACATACTCGATCAATCCGCGCCAATTTATAACATTAATACAAAACGGTTTAAACCTAATGAGGAAAACCGAACGTTTCTATGGCATTGTCGTTTAGGGCACATCAGCGAGAAACGCATCAAGAGGCTCCATTCGAATGGACTTCTTGGCTCATTTGACTTTGAGTCATGTGAGAAATGCGAATCCTGCATGATGGGCAAAATGACACGGGCCCCCTTTAATAAACCTAACGAGAGGGCCAGTGACTTATTGGGCCTGATACACACTGATGTGTGTGGCCCAATGTCCACTAATGCAAGAGGAAACTATCAGTACTTCATTACCTTCACTGATGATTTCAGTAGGTACGGATATGTTTATTTGATGAAACATAAGTCTGAATCTTTTGAAAAGTTCAGAGAATTCCAAAATGAAGTACAGAACCAACTTGGCAAAAGCATTAAGGCTCTTCGGTCCGACCGAGGAGGAGAATACTTAAGCCAGGAATTCAGTGATCATCTGAGAGAGTGTGGGATCGTATCCCAACTCACTCCTCCTGGAACACCTCAATGGAATGGTGTATCTGAGAGGAGAAATCGGACCTTATTGGATATGGTTCGATCTATGATGAGTCACACAGACCTTCCAATATCCCTTTGGGGATATGCTCTGCTAACAGCAGTGTTCACTCTAAATAGAGCGCCATCAAAAGCAGTAGCAAAGACACCATATGAATTATGGACTGGAGAAGCTCCAGTGCTGTCTTATCTAAGAATTTGGGGTTGTGAAGCCTATGTTAAGAGATTAATCTCAGATAAGCTTACACCAAAATCTGATAAATGCTACTTCATTGGTTATCCACGGGAAACCAAGGCTTATTACTTCTATCTACGTTCCGAGAACAAGATCTTTGTTGCCCGGGATTGTAACTTTCTTGAGAGAGAGTTTCTCTCTAAGAAAGACAGTGGGAGTAAGGTACTGCTTGAAGAAATTCAAGATGAACAGGATACTGCTCAACCTAATGAGGAAGAGCAGCAGGAGGATCTACAAGAAATTGTAGAGCCTGAACCTGTAGTACCTGAAGTTCGAAGATCCGGGAGGATCCGTCACGAACCCGAGAGATATCAGGGATTCCTCGTGACTGACTGTCATGATCTTTTGATCATTGATGGTGATGAACCATCGAACTTCAATCAAGCTATGATGGGCCCAGATTCCTCTAAGTGGCGCAAGGCCACTGATTCCGAAATGGACTCCATGTCGGTCAACCAAGTCTTTTCGTTGGTTGACTTACCCGTTGGTGTAAAAGCCATCGAGTGCAAATGGATCTTCAAGAAGAAGATTGACGTGGATGGAAATGTCCAGATTTATAAAGCCAGGTTGGTGGCAAAAGGTTTCAGACAAGTTCACGGTGTGGACTACGATGAAACCTATTCACCGGTGGCTATGATGAAATCTATTCGGATTCTACTAGCAACTGCAGCTTTTCATGATTATGAAATTTGGCAGATGGACGTGAAAACCGCCTTCCTGAATGGTATTCTGGAAGAGGATGTGTATATGACGCAACCTGACGGTTACATAGATCCAAAGAATGCTGGGAAAGTATGCAAACTTCATAAATCCATTTATGGATTGAAGCAAGCATCGAGGAGCTGGAATCTTCGTTTTGATGAAGCGATCAAGCAATTTGACTTTATCAGAAACGAAGAAGAACAATGCGTGTATAAGAAAACTAGTGGGAGCAAAATCGTTTTTCTTATTCTGTATGTTGATGACATACTGCTTCTCGGAAACGACATTCCAATGCTGAAGTCTGTAAAAGACTGGCTTGGAAGTTGTTTTTCCATGAAAGACATGGGTGAAGCCGCATACGTTCTTGGAATTAGGATCTATCGGGATAGACCTAAGAGGCTGATAGGCTTGTGTCAAGACTCATACATTGACAAAGTCCTACAAAGATTCAGCATGAAAGATTCCAAGAAGGGCTTCACGCCAATGGTACATGGCACGACGCTAAGCAAGAAGCAGAGCCCTACGTCGGCTGCTGAGCTTGAGCGCATGAAGAATATTCCTTATGCATCTGCAATAGGATCTGTCATGTATGCCATGATCTGTACTCGTCCTGATGTTGCTTACGCATTGAGCATGACGAGTAGATACCAGTCAAATCCAGGTGAAAACCATTGGATTGCCGTAAAGAACATCTTGAAGTATCTAAGACATACTAAGGATAAGTTCTTAGTGTACGGTGGAAGTGATGTGCTTAAAGTCAGTGGATTCACGGACGCAAGTTTCCAGACAGACACAGATGATTTCCGGTCACAGTCCGGTTATGTCTTTTGTCTGAATGGCGGTGCAGTAAGTTGGAGAAGCTCCAAGCAGGACACCGTTGCTGATTCCACTACAGAAGCTGAATATATCGCCGCCTCAGAAGCAGCGAAGGAAGCTGTTTGGATTCGAAAGTTCATTATGGAACTAGGTGTGATACCAGATGCGGCTGAGCCTCTGGCACTATTTTGTGACAACAATGGTGCTATAGCTCAGGCAAAGGAACCAAGATCACACCAGAAATCCAAGCATGTTCAAAGAAGATATCACTTGATACGTGACATCATTAATAGAAAGGAAGTCAAGATCAGCCGAGTTCCGACAGATGATAATGTCGCTGATCCGTTGACAAAGCCACTCCCAAGGCCTAAGCTCGAGTTCCTGACTGAAGCTGTAGGCATTAGAAACATTGAAATGTAATCTAAATTTGAGTGGGAGTTTTGTGAGCTTTATTTTAGTTATTTGATATGTTCTTGTAAAACATTATTATTTATGTTTTAATGAAATTATTATTTCAAGATTATTTTAACTGTGATGAAATAATCGTTCCAAAATGATATGAACCATTTTATAGGTCATCGAAGTAAATGATTTGATCTTGAGTCATCGAAGTCATTTAGCTTGATCATGAGATCCTATATTTGATAAATGTTTTATATCATCCTGTCCCCAGTCGAAGGTTGTTGAAATTGGAACACCAACAACCGTGCAAGATTGGATTGGTACGTGACTTATGACAAAGTCTCAGTGTGTCATAGATGCTCGGCATCAAAGTCAGTACATAGGTGTATGTTGGGAACATACGACCGGACAAGACCCGCTAATAAGAACTCTTCAGGATATTTATATCTGTGTCATAAGAGATTCTTACTACGACTATAGAGTATAGTCCTTAGACCTGAGTTCGCATGCATGTGACTGCATATGGACTGATGCACTTTGATCATTGTCTAACGCTATCGTTCTGCGATAGCTATAAGGACCTTGTTTGGGTACATCATGAAATGAGTAGTTTACAGTGATGGAACAAGATGGGATTTGTCCCTCCAATATAAATGGAGTGAATATCTCTAGGCCAATCGGAGATTTGAATACTGGAAAACGCATGGCCATGCTCAAACGGACTTTCCCGAGTCGTTTGTATTGTCAGTATCAAATCAGAGTCCGATGAACAAGATTAGGCTTTATAAGGATGACACTAATCTTGCCTTATGACTAATCGAGATATTGAGACGAAAGGGATTATGAATACAGAGATTCCAGTTCAAGTGGGAGATTGTTGGAATTGTGTCCAGCAATCTCTGTACTGTCTCTATAACGTAAGAGTATGTCAGTGATCAGACATAAGTCATACAATGCTGGGGGTCATGATGGCTTGCTAGAGTCCGCTCATGATCTATAAGTCTTGGACTTATTGCCTTTATTGTATGATCCCATATGGGTCACACGCTTAAGCTAGCTGGAAATAATGTTGGAACGGCTTAGCAGAAGTACGACAAAAGTGCTAGGCATTTGTCGTACTAAGAGAGAAAGACTAATGGGTCTGATTAAATGGAATTTAATCAGATTGGGCCCAAAAGCCCAAAAGGGAAAGAGAAGGCTTTTAAATGACTAAAAGCCAATTCTCTTCTCCCTTAACCCAACCCTAGCCGCGATTTCTCTCCTCTCTCTGCGCCTCTCTTCCTTGTGGTCTAGCAGCCAATTTCCGGTGATTGCGTGTGTGAGCCTTTGGAGGATCCATCTCTCGGTGTATCTCCCTGATCATTGACCTGTTCATCAATTCCGCTGCAAACAAACAGGTAAAAGGTGAGATCATATGTTTCTAAATAAGAACACCTAGATCTAATGCATGTTTAGTAGGTTCAACTAATCTGAGAATTGAACCAAGAGTCTAAACTTTCCAACACATCGGACTCTGATTTGATACTGACAATCCAAACGACTCGGGACAGTCCGTTTGAGCATGGCCATGCATTTTCCAGTATTCAAATCTCCGATTGGCCTAGAGATATTCACTCCATTTATATTGGAGGGACAAATCCCGTCTTGTTCCATCACTGTAAACTACTCATTTCATAATACACCCAAACAAGGTCCTTATAACTATCGCTTAACGACAGCGTTAGACAATGATCAAAGCGCATCAGTTGATGTGCAGTCACATGCATGCGAACTCAGGTCTAAGGACTATACTCTATAGTCGTAGTAAGAATCTCTTATGACACAGATATAAATATCCTGAAGAGTTCTTATAAGCGGGTCATGTCCGGTCGTATGTACCCCAACATACACCTATGTACTGACTTTGATGCCGTGCATCTATGACATCCTGAGACTTTGTCATAAGTCACATACCAATCTAGTCTCACGCGGTTGTTGGTGTTCCAATTTCAACAACCTTCGACTAGGGACAGGATGATATAAGCCATCTATCAAATATAGGGTCTCATGATCAAGCTAAATGACTTTGATGACTCAAGATCAAGTCACTTACTTCGATGACCTATAAAATGGTTCATATCATTTTGAAACGATTATTTCATCACAGTTAAAATAATCTTGAAAAATAATTTTATTAAACATCTTAAATGTTTTACAAGAACATATCAATAACTAAATAAAGCCCTCATACTCCCACTCAAATTTAGATTACATTTCAATGTCTCTAATGCCTACAGCTTCAGTCAGGTACTCGAGCTTAGGCCTTGGGAGTGGCTTTGTCAATGGATCAGCGACATTATCATCTGTCGGAACTCGGCTGATCTTGACTTCCTTTCTATTAATGATATCACGTATCAAGTGAAATCTTCTTAGTATATGCTTGGATTTCTGGTGTGATCTTGGTTCCTTTGCCTGAGCTATAGCACCATTGTTATCACAAAACAGTGCCAGAGGCTCAGCTGCATTCGGTATCACACCTAGTTCAATAATGAACTTTCGTATCCAAACAGCTTCCTTCGCTGCTTCTGAGGCGGCGACATATTCAGCTTCTGTAGTGGAATCAGCCACGGTGTCTTGCTTGGAGCTTCTCCAACTGATTGCACCGCCATTCAGACAAAAGATATAACCGGACTGTGACCGGAAATCATCTTGGTCTGTCTGGAAACTTGCGTCCGTGAATCCACTGACTTCAAGCACATTACTTTCGCCGTACACCAAGAACTTATCTTTAGTATGTCTTAGATACTTCAGGATATTCTTGACGGCAATCCAGTGGTTTTCACCTGGATTTGACTGGTATCTACTCGTCATGCTCAATGCATAAGCAACATCAGGACGAGTACAGATCATGGCATACATGATAGATCCTATTGCAGATGCATAAGGAATATTCTTCATGCGCTCAAGCTCAGCAGCCGTCGTAGGGCTCTGCTTCTTGCTTAGCGTTGTGCCATGTACCATTGGCGTGAAGCCCTTCTTGGAATCTGCCATGCTGAATCTATGCAGGACTTTGTCAATGTATGAATCTTGACACAAGCCTATCAGCCTTTTAGATCTATCCCGGTAGATCCGGATTCCAAGAACGTATGCGGCTTCACCCATGTCTTTCATGGAAAAACAACTTCCAAGCCAGTCCTTTACCGACCGCAGCATTGGTACGTCGTTTCCGAGAAGCAGTATGTCATCGACATACAGAATAAGAAATACTATCTTGCTCCCACTAGTCTTCTTATACACGCATTGTTCTTCTTCGTTTCTGATGAAGTCAAATTGCTTTATCGCTTCATCAAAACGAAGATTCCAGCTCCTCGATGCTTGCTTCAATCCATAAATGGATTTATGAAGCTTGCATACCTTCCCAGCATTCTTTGGATCTATGTAACCGTCAGGTTGTGTCATATACACATCCTCTTCCAGAATTCCATTCAGGAAGGCGGTTTTCACGTCCATCTGCCAAATTTCATAATCATGAAAAGCTGCAGTTGCTAGTAGAATCCGAATAGATTTCATCATAGCCACTGGGGAATAGGTTTCATCATAATCCACACCGTGAACTTGCCTGAAACCTTTTTCCACCAACCTGGCTTTATAAATCTGGACATTTCCATCCACGTCAATCTTCTTCTTGAAGATCCATTTGCACTCGATGGCTTTTACACCAGCGGGTAAGTCAACCAACGAAAACACTTGGTTGACCGACATGGAGTCCATTTCGGAATCAGTGGCCTTACGCCACTTAGAGGAATCTGGGCCCATCATGGCTTGATTGAAGTTCGATGGCTCATCACCATCAATGATCAGAAGATCATGACAGTTAGTCACGAGGAATCCTTGATATCTCTCGGGTTCGTGACGGATCCTCCCGGATCTTCGAACTTCAGGTACCACAGGTTCAGGCTCTACAATTTCTTGTAGGTCCTCCTGCTGCTCTTCCTCATTAGGTTGAGCAGTATCCTGTTCATCTTGAATTTCTTCAAGCAGTACCTTACTCCCACTGTTTTTCTTAGAGAGAAACTCCCTCTCAAGAAAATTACAATCCCGGGCAACAAAAATCTTGTTCTCGGATCGTAGGTAGAAGTAATAAGCCTTGGTCTCCTTCGGATAACCAATGAAGTAGCATTTATCAGACTTTGGTGTAAGCTTGTCAGAGATTAATCTCTTGACATAGGCTTCACAACCCCAAATTCTAAGATAAGACAGCACTGGAGTTTCTCCAGTCCATAATTCATATGGTGTCTTAGCTACTGCTTTTGATGGCGCTCTATTTAGAGTGAACACTGCTGTTAGTAGAGCATATCCCCAAAGGGATATTGGAAGGTCTGTGTGACTCATCATAGACCGAACCATATCCAATAAGGTCCGATTCCTCCTCTCAGACACACCATTCCATTGAGGTGTTCCAGGAGGAGTGAGTTGGGAAACTATCCCACACTCTCTTAGATGATCACTGAACTCTTGGCTCAAGTATTCTCCTCCTCGGTCGGACCGAAGAGCTTTAATGCTTTTGCCAAGTTGGTTCTGTACTTCATTTTGGAATTCTCTGAATCTCTCAAACGATTCAGACTTATGTTTCATTAAATAAACATATCCATACCTGCTGAAATCATCAGTGAAGGTAATGAAGTACTGATAGTTTCCTCTTGCATTTGTGGACATTGGGCCACACACATCAGTGTGTATCAGGCCCAATAAGTCACTGGCCCTCTCGTTGGGTTTATTAAAGGGGGCCCGCGTCATTTTGCCCATCAGACAGGATTCGCATTTCTCACATGACTCAAAGTCAAATGAGCCAAGAAGTCCATTCGAATGGAGCCTCTTAATGCGTTTCTCACTGATGTGCCCTAAACGACAATGCCATAGAAACGTTCGGTTCTCCTCATTAGGTTTGAACCGTTTGGTATTAATGTTATAAATTGGTGCGGATTGATCAAGTATGTAAAGCCCATTCGTAAGAGGGGCACAACCATAGAACAAATTATTGCGATTGAAGGAACATAATTTATTCTTAACTGAAAAATCATAACCTTCCAAATCCAACAAAGAAACTGAAATAATATTTCTGCTTATCGCAGGTACAAAATAGCAGTTATTAAGTTCTAAAACCAATCCCGAAGGTAAAGACAACAAGTATGTGCCTACAGCTAGTGCAGGAACTTTCGCTCCATTCCCAACTCGTAGCTCCACTTGTCCTTGCTTCAGCCTCCTACTGTTGCTGAGTGCCTGCATATTAGTACAAATATGAGCCCCACAACCAATATCCATAACCCATGAGGTATTATCAGAAGTAGTTGTATTAACTTCTATAACAAAAATACCTGATGAAGAAGTCTCCAGAGTCTTCTTCTTCAATTCCTTTAGACCTTCCAGGAATTTCTTACATTCTCTCCTCCAATGCCCTGGTTCTTTGCAGAACCTGCAGATGTCAGTAGGCCCAGCCTTGGACTTGGGCTTGGGCTTTGACGTGTCCTTGTCCGAGACTTGAACAGCCTTAGCCTTTCCCTTGTCCTTGGCAGAGGATTTCTTAAAGCCCTTGCCCTTTTGCACCATAAGCACGTTGGGGTCCTTGGCTTTCCTCAAGTTGGGCTCTGCAGTCTTGAGCATTCCGTGAAGCTCAGGCAATGTCTTACTCAAGCCATGCATATTGAAGTTCAGGATGAACTGATCATAGCTTGCAGGTAAAGACTGCAGAACGATGTCGCAGGCAAGTTCCTGGCTGATAGGGCAGTCGAGTTTCTGAAGATGATCGAGATAACCCATCATCTTCAAGACATGAGGACTCACTGCCGCACTTGCAGCCATTTTGCAGTCTAAGAGGTTCTTAACAGTCTGGAACCTCTCAGTTCTTGCCTGCTCCTGAAAAAGCGATTTCAGGCTTGCCATTATCTCGATGGGCGACAGCACACTCTCGAACTGCATTTGCAATTCAGGAGTCATGGTTGCCAACATCAGGCAATAGACATCATTTTCATCTGACGAATGCTTTTCCCAAGCATTGTGCAGATTCCTGGCGGCATTGTTTGGAGGCCTCTCGGGGAGGGGATCACGAAGGACATATTCCTTCTTCTCCTGCTTGAGGACCAGCCTCAAGTTCCTTGACCACGTCAGGAAGTTCGTTCCAGTCAGCTTCTCCTTGTCGAGAACAGACCGGATTGAGAATGTGTTTTGTGTGCTTGTTGTAGTCATTGCTGAAAATTTAAGATGAAAGGATTTTAGTTAATATGTTCTATGTGATTAATCTCGCATTATATTCAATAACATTAGTTACCCTCAAAAGAATATAATGATTCCAAGATCCACATATAACTAAGATCAAAGTGGGCCACTGACCGTCACCCAACCTTAGCTTATATCGGTAAGCCCTATTTCGGCTAATTATATCCGTGATATAACTCTTGGTTGTGAATCTGGGCCCGAGGCCCAATCCACTCTGATGTCTCAAGGCCCGGGACTCCCGATGGCCTAGTCAAGAAAACCAGACTATACAGTCATGTAATCACTAATGTCTGTGACTCCCAATAACATTAATGAATCACAAACTGTCTTACCCACGCAAAAGATAGACATCCTCACACTGTAAGGCCATGTGTACAATTGAATGGGTTTCAACAGCTGACATAGACTGGACAAGAGATCCAACGCTTGATATTATTTGAGGTTTATAGGTTTTCTTAAAATTTCATCCCAAAATAGAAGATTACTATTTTGGGAAACTTTCCATTTTGGAAACCTTCTGATTTTGGAAACTTTTATAATTGGAAACTTCCTAAAATTGGAAACTTTCTAACTATAGAAATTTCCTAAATATCCAAAACATGCAAATCTAGAAACTTCTATTCTAAGAAACTTTCTAATTTGAAATTTTGGAAACTGATTAATTTTAAAATCAAATTTTAATTATTAAATGAATTTAAATTAAATCCGAAGAAAAAGACTCAAATAACTGGCCCAATTGTTTTAACTTCTTGGCCCAAGGCCTAAGAATTGGTCTATGTCCAAGACATAACCCAATTGCCCAATTAAATGACATAACCGGTCTGGTTCATTAAAATTGGTCTAACCAAGATTAATTACTACGATAACCACAATTGTTAACCGGTTATTTACTAAACCGGATTTTCTCAATTTATTTGGTCCAACCAAATCAAATTAGAAAACCACTGGTTTAGGCACTAAATCCAATTTCAAACGACATTGGATTTCTTATCACGGTTTAACCAGATTTAATAAATATTATTAAGTCTGTAAACCGTAACGATTAGATTTTTAATTATTTTAAACCGAACCGTTAACCAAACCTAACCGGCCGAGAGTGACCATCGATCCGGACAGCTCATGCTTCACGCGATCGGGCAAGCTCGGGTCGTGCGATCGGGACGAGAGCGGGACGAGAGCAGGACGCGATCGCATGATGCAAGGCGATCCATGCGATCCGCATTGCAGATCGGTCCATCTCGCGCGCTTCATCGCTGATCGGAATGGGACGGGACGGCTCGGGCCGAGAGAGGCGGGACGCGATCGGTCCATCTCTCGCGATCGGAACAATCACGCGACTCGATCCGGCAAAGCGATCGGTCCGTGCGTCAATCCGATCCGGACGTGTGATCCTTTGGCGATCCACACTCCGACGCACACCTTTCCTTATGGATCGGTCCATGCGATTTTAGTTTAGGGTTTTAACTTTTGTTTCTTAAGTGTTTTACTTATCAATTTCAAGCATAGATTGATTCAAACACTTCTAAACAACCTAAACATGATTCTAACAAGAAATCCTAATAGAACCAATGGCTCTGATACCACTGAAGGATTGTTTAGTGTTTGTCCTGGTTTAATTCTGTCAGATTAAACTCACCTAAACAGATTGGATCTAGGTTCTCTTGCAGAAACATAAGGGATCTCAGTAATACCTTGTTATGCAGCGGATTAGAGAGGTATCGTCAGAGATCAGCAGAACCGCCAAGGGACAGCTCCTCCAGAGGTTCACACACGCACACTAACAGGAAGAAGGCTGCTAGACCAGAGAGAGGGAGGCGCAGAGAGAGAGAGAGAGAGAGAGGCGCAGGGAGTGTTAGGAAAAACAGAGCTAGGTCAAGTTTTAATTATAAAACCCTTGTCTAGTTCTGTTGGGCTTTTGGGCCCAATTCCCAGTCTGATTAAATCCCTTAGATTTAATCAGGCCCTTTAATCTCTCTAAGTATAGTAAATGCCTAGCACTTTTACCGTACTTCTGCTGAACCGTTCCCTCATAGTTTCCTGTTAGCTTAGGCGTGTGACCCATATGGGATCATATAATAAAGGCAATAAATCCAAGACTTATAGATCATGAGCGGACTCTAGCAAGCCATCATGACCCCCAGTATTATATGACTTATGTCTGATCATTGACATACTCTTACTTTCTAGAGACAGTACAGAGATTACCGGACATAATTCCAACACATGGAACCTGCACACTTCAATCCCCAAAAAATATTTCAACTCACCAAGGTCCTTGATGTCAAATGAACTCTTTAGGAATTTTTTGGTGGATTGGATCCCTGATTTATCACTGCCAGTAATGATCAGATCATCCACATATATAAGTACCACAACCACGCCTGAAGATCTTTGAAGAGTGAATAAGGTATGGTCAGATTGAGACTTCCTGAACCCATGATCCATAAGAGTGTGGCTCAGCTTGTGATACCAGGCCCTTGGTGATTGCTTCAGACCATATATAGCCCTTCTCAATCTCAACACTTCCCCTGGCTTACACAACTGTTCAAGACCTGGTGGTGGAGTCATATACACTTCTTCTTCAAGTTCTCCTTGTAGAAAAGCATTTTTGACATCCATCTGCCATAGATCCCATGAAAGGTTGGTAGCTAGGGAGAGAGTGACCCTTACAGTGTGAAGCTTTTCCACTGGCGCAAAGGTGTCGTATAGTCTTCTCCATAAGTCTGAGTGAGCCCTCTAGCCACCAGCCTTGCCTTGTACCTCTCTATATCCCCATTACTCTTATACTTGATTGTGAATACCCATTTGGAACTGACAGCCTTCTTCCCTTTTGGTAAAGACTCCACATTCCATGTGTGGTTCCTTTCCATAGCTTCTTTCTCATCAATCATAGCATCCATCCATACCTTGGTGTCTTTAGCTTCTTCATAGTTTTTAGGAACATGATTCATCTCTATCTTCCCAAGAAAGGCACGGTCGTTATATGGTAGCAAGTAAATAGAACATATTTATTGACTAGGATGAGCCACAGATTGGTTATTGAAGTATATGCGATTATCCACCCATTTAGAGGGAAACTTGGTCATACTGCTTTGTCTAAGAGGTTGAACCTCTTCCTATACAACATTTTCTTCTTCCCCTTGATGGATAGCCTCATCTTCATCCAGATTCAAGTTTTCTTGATTTTGAGATAGAACTCCCTCTTGGGTTTGGATTGGTTCTTGATTAGCTATCACTGGTTCTGTTTCTTGCAACTCTTCTTGATGACTTCTTGGTTCTGTTTCCCTTTGTCTTGGTACCTTTGGTATATCATTCCCCAAATGATTCAAGAGAAACCTCAGACTTGTAGCAAGGTCAGAAGGTGATCTTGAGAGGTCTTTCAAACCTTCCCAATCTCTCTTTTCAAAGTATCCCTTTCCTTCTATGAACTTGACATCCCTTGAAACATAGGTGCGACTGTTGATTGGATCATAACATTTGTATCCCTTCTGAGTAGTTGAATATCCAAGGAACATGCACTTGATTCTCTTAGCCTCTAGCTTGTTTCTTTGATCACCTGAGATATGGACAAAACACACACACCCAAACACATGTAAGTGTTCAATAAAGGGTTGAGTTTTGTTTAATACCTCAAATGGTGAGCTGTCTTGTAGAACTTTGGTTGGAATCCTATTGATGAGGTAGCAAGCTGCCAAGACTGCATCTCCCCAAAATATTTTAGGCACATTAGTATGAAACATCATGGATCTAGCAACCTCCATAAGATGTCTGTTCTTTCTCTCAGCCACTCCATTTTGTTGGGTGTATGTGGACAGCTTGTTTGATGTAGGATTCCATGTTTGTTCAGAGTAGCTTTGAATCTTTGACTTGTATACTCTCCTCCATTATCTGATCTAAACACTTTGATCTTGGCATTAAACTGATTAGTAATGTAATTTTGAAAGTGAATGAATGCTTCATAAACTCTATCTTTAGACGGAAGCAAGGTGACCCATGTATATTTCGATTTTTCATCTATGAATGTCACAAAATACTTGTTCTTATCTCTAGACAGACAAGGTGAAGTCCAAACATCAGAGTGCACAATATCAAAGCAGTTTTCGTAGATAGTGGTAGATTTAGGAAAGATTGTTCTACAATGTTTGCCAGGAATACAAGCTTCACAAGTTGAGTGATCAAAAGTAGCATTAGGCAACATTAAACTTAGAGCTCTAGCATGAGGATGACCTAGTCTAGAATGCCATAAAACGTTTTGATTAACAGGAAAACAGGAATTGAAAGCTAAGGAATCCGAATTGCTTGGAGTGGTGTCTTCAAGGACATAAAGCTCATCTTGTGTTCCACCTCTACCAAGTTCCATTCTTAATATCCTGAAAGCAAACCTCGCTAGGCCCAAAAATAACATTGCAATTCAAGTCTTTAGTAATCCTTTTAACAAAAAAGCAGATTGGATTTAAACTTAGGCACAATGAGTGAATCACTTTCCTTATTAAACAATCTTAACTTTTCTGTTCCAATAATGGGAATACCTTGACCATCAGCAATAGTTACTCTACCTAAGGCTGGTTTAATGTCTTTTAACAACTTAGCATCTCTAATCATATGGTGAGAAGCTCCTGAATCTACTACCATTTTATGACCAGATTGTGCAAGTAATTTATGAGACAAGAGTGTGATACCAGAGAGTTTAGAGGCATAAGCCTTGATGAGATACTCCAGATCACTCCTTCTCACATACTCAGTGTTAGTGAACAAGGCCATCTCTCCTCCTTGAGTAGATGAAGTCGCCTGCTCAGTTACTTCTTGAGAGATGTTGGCTTTTGAATCGCTGAACTTGGATGGCTTGAGATGTGGATGGAGGATCCAACATTTGTCCTTGGTGTGTCCCTTCTTCTTGCAATGCTCACAGGAGATGTGCTTCCTGTCCTCTTGCTTTAACACACTCTTGTTGGCAGTGACAAGCTCCCCCTTTCCTCCAAACAGCCTAATGCTCCCTTGTTCCTTTTGGATCCTTGAACACACTTCTTCAAAGTCAGGAAGAGTAGTCTCCCTTAGAATGGACTTGATAACATCATTGTAGACCGGATTCATATTGAGGAGGAGTCCAAAGATCTTGTCTTGCTCCTTCCTTTCATTAAGAACCTTTGGGTCCATGGTGCTTGACCTTAACATGTCAAGATCAGACCAAGCAGGTGAGAACTTCCCAAGATACTTGGTGAACTCACAATCTTCTTGGTGAAGGTCATTGATTGTCTTCTTCACCTCATACACACGGCTGAGGTTGGAAGTGATTTAGCAGTTTCACAATGAGAGTAAGCTTCAAGGATGGAAGGATCTAGTGAGTTTTGAAGAAAAACCAGAACTGATTGGTCTTCTTGAAACCACCTTGCCTCCTACTTCTTTGTTGCCTCATCTTTCTTCCCTTTTGGATCTTCATCAAGAGGTGTCTTATCCTCAAGAATGTGCTCCCAAAGTCCTCTGCCACAAATTGCAGTCTTTATTGTTCTCTGCCATGTCCTCTAGTTTAAACCCTTGAGAACCACAGGAATGACAATAGGCTTGAGGCTGGAGTTTGCTTGGACAGTGTCTTCCATTGATGAAGCTTAAAGGTTTCAGAGAAGAGTAAAGATTTGAAGAGCAGAAACACAGATTTAGAACCAAGAATGAGTAGAATCAGTATGAGAATAGAGAGAATCAAAGAACAATAACTATATTGCTCTGATACCATGTTATAATATAGAGATTCAAATTGTATGAGATGAAGAGAGAAGAGTAGAGAGAGAGAATGAACTTGTGGCTAGGTTTAGGAGAAGATGTCTCCAAAGACTTAATTCATTCATTTGGTGTTACAAGCCTTTAAATAGTACAGACACAAAGAACAATGCTTGACCTAATTGGAATAGAGACAAAACCAACTATAGGACAAAACAGGTTGGACTGAACCATGGCAGAGACAGGCTGGTTGGGACCACTTCTGCTTTTGACAGACAAGACCATACTTTTCTTCTTTGACTCCAACGGTCTGATTTATCAATCAGAAGTATGCTTCAGAAGCCTGCTTCAGAAGTCTGCTTCACAAGCCTGCTTCACGAGTCTGCTTCAGAAGTCTGCTTCACGAGTCTGCTTCAGAAGTCTGCTTCACAAGTCTACTTCAGAAGTTTGCTTCACGAGTCTTCTTCAGAAGTCTGCTTCACAAGTCTGCCATAGTCTCATAGATCAATACCTCTGTGTCTCTCATCGCAAGATCTTGATGGTTTACGGAAGAACAAACGTTTCAGTGACACTGGACTGGTAACGAAGATGGAGAGTTGGATTGTTGTGAGTTACAAGGTTGTCTGGATGTTGACACATGATAAAATCGATTTTATGATTTACTTATCTGAAACAGGAACGTGGAAAACACAACATGTGCGTTGCCGACATTCCACGCTCTGGGAAAGACAAGACAAATCGATTGCGTTGAACTGGGTTCTTCGTTGGCTTTCAGAGGATACTACTAGTTTGGACGCAAATTCTATTGTAGCTTACGATTTCTATGGGTGCCATAGTGATGATGAGTGTTGTATCATACATTTCCTTGGCAGTGAAATAGATGAGGTCACTGGATATGGCAAAGATGATGAACTGCGTCGTTTCAGAAGAAGCTTCGCATCCTCGGAAGGCTCCATTGTGTATTTCAGCGAGAAAGAAAAATGGACTTTACGGGTTTGGAAGCTGGTAAAGTATGAAAATGGTCCTGAGGCTTGGCAACTCTCTTGGGATCTAAAGTTGGTGTCTTTGACTGAATCTGGTATCGATTATTTCCTGGTGGTGATGCATCCTTTGAACTCCAAAATTATCTACTTGTGGAGCAGGATAGTGAAAGGTCTGGTCTTTTTTAACTTGCGCACTCATGTGTTTAGTCTTCACAAGGAAACTGAAGAAGATGGCAAGTGTATGGATGGTTGCATCTTGAGTTTTAATGGGTGCAGCGAGTATATGGACAACATCCGTAAATACTATCGCCCATGGTATCAAGGTGGTCCTAACAATCTCTTCTTTTCACATTATGTTCTCCCTCGTTGGCTGCACCGTCTCCCTCGTCCTCAGCTTACTTAGTCATGTGTAGAACCATTCTGTGTTGGAATTCATACCGGTTATAAAACAATTTTATAATCAACCTATGAATTTACTAGCCAGGAACTCATGCAAATACTGAAATAAATCTATATCTACAGTTTCGAATATACCTGGATATTTTGCAGCGGAATAAAAACGAGACGATTCGAGATTCCTTAGCACTCCAAGTGTAGTGACTCTACCGGTATCCTCACGCACACAAACTGGATCGAAAACGGAATGCTAGTGCCGTCGAAATCAAAACTCAAAAATAAAACGAACAATTCGTTTTCTAGGTTTATTGGGTTTTTGCAGCTGTGTTATTATGTTTCTCTCACGTTTTAAAGTCTCACGACTACAAAATATATATATATATATATATATATATATGAATGTGTTCGTATAACCCTAAGCCATTAGCCCACTACGTGTTATGATTATGGGCTTTACAATTCTTAATTGTATTGCCATAACTCATTCACGTGCACTCATGTGCAAATATATATATATACAATTATATATATATATATATATATATCTTATATATATATATATATATATATATATATTAGTACCTTATTTTATATATCTCATATATAAAATAAACTCAGCCGACATTGTATTTGGAATAATCTATATTAATACCAAATGGATATTATATATCATATATATCTATATCTTTAAAACCCCAATTATATTTTGATCCAATTTGTTTAGGTGTGTGACCCTATAGAATCACATAACATTAGTAATAGATTCAAAATCTATAGATTATAAGCGGTTTCTAGCAAAACATTATAACCGCCTAATATTATATGATTGTCGAATCTCGACGTTACGACTTAACCAAGAGTAAGTACAATTGATTTCAGGACATTCCCAACAATCTCCCATTTGTACTGGAATCATCTATTCCCTAATCCCTTTGTCTCTATATCTCGATCTCAGCATAAGGCAAGAAACGGTGTCATCCTTATTAAGCTAAATCACGTTTATCGAATTCTGATTTGTACTGATTAAACAAACGACTGACATTCACCTCGTTTGAGCACGGCCATGCATTTCTCAGTATCAAATCTTTGATAGGCCCTGAGATATTTATCTCCCATTATATAGGAGGGACAAATCCCATCTTGTTTCATCTCTGTTCCTTACAAAATTCATAGTACACCCAATCAATGTCTTTATAATCACCTGTTACGGCTGACGTTTGACAAAGTCAAAGTGAACTAATCCATAAGTAAGAAATCATGACGAACTCAGGTCAAGGGACTACACTCCATAGTCGTGATGAGAAACTCTTATGACACTCATATAACAATCTTGTAGAGTTCTCATAGCGGGTCAGTCCAACCATGTGTTCCCCAACACATGTCTATGTGATTGGCTTTAATACAACATATTAAATGACTCCACGAAACTTAGTCATCAGCCACCTCACATACTAGTCATCTTCAGTTATTAATGTCCCATTTTAATAATCTTGACTAGGGACCACAATAATTTATGTCATCTTTCACTTGTAGGGTTTCATGATCAAGTCACGTACTTGATGACCTATAGAATGAAATAAATTATTTTGGGACTTTATTTGTTATCCAATAACCAAATAAATCTGAAACAAATTTCATTAATTTGAAAACATAACCAAATGTATGTAAACATGAACATCATATAAAAGGAAAATCCTCCCACTATAATCAAGATCACATATTAAGAAACTTAATGCCTAGTATGACTCTCATGCTTTGGCCGTGGAAGAGGCTTAGTCAATGGATCAGAAACATTTGCATCCGTCGAGACTCTGCTAATCTTCACATCTTCTCTATCAACAATCTCACGAATGAGATGATATCTCCTCATAATATGTTTGGATTTCTGGTGGGATCTAGGTTCTTTTGCTTGTGCGATAGCTCCATTGTTGTCACAATAGAGATTCACTGGACTAGAAATACTAGGAACAACACCTAGTTCAATAATGAACTTCCGAATCCAAACATCTTCCTTTGATGCTTCTGAAGCAGCAATGTACTCAGCTTCGGTTGTAGAGTCTGCTACGGTGCTCTGCTTGGAACTCTTCCAACTTACAGCTCCTCCATTAAGACAAAAGATAAAACCAGATTGTGATCGGTAATCATCTTTGTCTGTCTGGAAACTCGCATCGGTGTAACCACTCACAACAAGCTCATCATTCCCTCCATAGACCAAGAACTTATCCTTAGTATTTCTTAAATATTTAAGGATGTTCTTGATTGATGTCCAGTGACTCTCACCTGGATCAGATTGGTATCTACTTGTCATGCTCAAAGAACATGCAACATCTGGATGAGTACAGAGTATGGCATACATGATAGATCCTATATCAGAAGCATATGGGATTCTATTCATCCGTTCTCGCTCATCATGTGTCGAAGGACACTAATTCTTGCTGAGAGTTATGCCATGAGACATTGGTAGAAAACCTTTCTTGGAATCATGCATTTGGAATCTGTGTAAGACCTTATCTATATAAGTGTCTTGACACAATCCAATGATCTTGTTTAATCTATCTCTATAGATTCTTATTCCAAGAATATAGGCGGCTTCTCCCATGTCTTTCATTGAGAAACAACTTCCGAGCCAAGTCTTTACAGAATTAAGCATAGGAATGTCATTCCCAATAAGAAGTATGTCATCCACATACAATACTAAGAAAACAACTGCACTCCCACTAGTCTTCTTGTAAACGCAAGGTTCTTCTTCGCTTCTAATGAAAGCAAACTCTTTGATTGCCTCATTAAAACGAAGATTCCAACTCCGAGATGCTTGCTTCAAACCATAAATGGATCGTTGAAGCTTGCACACCTTCCTAGCACTTCCATGGATTGTGAAACCCTCAGGTTGTGTCATGTACACATCCTCTTCGAGATTTCCATTAAGGAAAGCTATTTTCACATCCATCTGCCATATCTCATAATCATAATAAGCGGCAATTGCTAGGAGAATCCGAATGGACTTAAGCATTGCGACGGGGGAATAAGTTTCATCATAGTCTATACCATGAATTTGCTTATAACCTTTAGCCACCAATCTAGCCTTGAATATTTGTATATTCCCATCCATGTCTGTTTTCTTCTTGAAAACCCATTTACACTCAATGGTTTTGACACCATCAGGTAAATCAACAAAAGTCCATACTTTGTTTATTGACATGGATTCCATTTCGGATCTTGCGGCTTCTAGCCACTTTTCGGAGTCAGGGCTCATCATTGCTTCCTCAAAGGACGTAGGTTCATCACTCTCTATTATCAATAGTTCATGATGATCAGTCACCAAAACCCATATCTAACAGGTTCATGACGTATCCTCTCGGATCTACGTACCTCAGGTTCCATAGGTGTAGATTCTATGACTCTTCGTAAATATAATTGATCCTCTTCATGAGAAGCCGAATCAATCTCATGTGTTTCTCGAACTTCTTCGAGATGTACTTTACTCCCATTGTTTTTCTTGGAAAGAAATTCTCTCTCTAGAAAACACCATTACAAGCAACAAACACTTTGTTCTCAGTAGGGTTGTAAAAGTAATAACCTTTGGTTTCTTTAGGATAACCAACAAAGTAGCATTTATCAGATTTGGGTCTGAGCTTATCGGTAAACATGCGTTTAACATAAGCATCACAACCCCAAATTTTCAGAAAAGACAAATTCGGAACTTTTCCAGTCCATATCTCATATGGTGTCTTCTCAACTGATTTTGATGGACATCTGTTTAGCGTAAACGCAGACGATTCTACGGCGTATCCCCAAAAGGATAATAGAAGATCTGCATGACTCATCATTGATCGAACCATATCCAATAAAGTTCGATTTCTCCTTTCGGAAACACCATTCAATTGTGGCGTTCCCGGAGGAGTGAATTGTGAAACAATTCCACACTCTTTCAGATGGTCATCGAAAGTTTGACTCAAATATTTACCACCTCGATCTGATCGAAGTGCTTTGATTGTCTTGCCAAGATGGTTTTGTAATTCTGAAATTCTTTGAACTTTTCAAAAGATTCAGACTTATGTTTCATTAGATAAACATAACCATATCTACTGAAGTCGTCAGTAAATGTGATGAAGTACTGGTAGTTTCCTCTAGCATTTATGTTCATCGGTCCACATACATCAGTATGTATAAGTTCCAATAAGTCTTTAGCTCTTTCATTGTGTCCAGTAAAAGGAGCCTTAGTCATTTTTCCCAATAAACAAGATTCACATTTCTCATATGATTCAAAATCAAATGAGTTCAAAAGTCTATCAATATGAAGCTTTTGAATGTGCTTCTCATTTATGTGGCCCAAACGACAATGCCAAAGAAAATTTTGATTCGTGTCATTTGATTTGAATCTCTTAGTACTAATGTTATAGATTGGCACACTTTGGTTTAGAACATAAAGTCCATTCTCTAATGGACCGCTACCATAAAATATATCATTGTAATCAAATGAACAACACTTATTCTTAATTGAAAACTGATATCCTTCCAAATCCAAACATGGAATAGAAATAATATTTCTGCTTATAGAAGGTACATAGTAGCAATTATTAAGTTCTAAAACCATGCCAGAAGGTAAAGACAAATGAAATGTTCCTACGGCTAATGCAGCAACTCTTGCTCCATTTCCCACGCGCAGGTCCACTTGTCCTTTCTCCAAAGTCCTATTGTTGCTTAGGCCCTGCATATTTGTACAAATATGAGCACCACAACCGGTATCCAATACCCAAGAAGTAGAACCAGAAGTAGTAACATTTACTTTTATAACATAAATACCTGAAGATGAAGTCTCGAAAGTCTTCTTCTTCTTCTTTTTCAGATCTTCTAGGAATTTATTACAGTTTCTTTTCCAGTGTCCATAACCATTACAATAATGGCACTTATCATCTTTAGAAGGACCAGGTTTAACTTTAGGAGCATGGTTAGACTCGCTTGGATTCACAATCGAGCTCGTCTTGCCATCACCTTTGTTCTTACCATGTTTCTTAAACTTTTTACCCTTTTGTACCATAAGGACATTTGGGGTGTCCTTCTTGATGTTAGGTTCAACAGTTTTGAGCATCCCATGCAACTCAGTCAAAGTCTTTGTCAAGTTGTTCATGTTGTAGTTAATAACAAACTGATCATAGCTTCACGGCAATGACTGCAGAATGAGATCAGTAGCCAACTCTTGGCTGATAAGACAATCCAGTTTTTCCAAGTTATCAATATAACCCATCATCTTAATGACATGTGGGCTAACTGGATCATCTTTCGGTAGCTTGCACTCAATGAGAGTCTTAACTGTTTGGTATCTCTCAGTTCGTGCTTGCTCCTGAAACATTCCTTTCAGGCTAGTGATCATGTCAATTGGCGAATCCACGTTCTCATATTGCTTTTGCAAGTCTGAGTTCATGGTAGCCAACCTAAGACAACACACATCGACCCTATCATTGACATGCTTGTCATAAGCATTTCTCTCTGCATGCTGAGCATTGGTCTTAGGTTTTTCAGGAAGAACCTTTTCAAGGACATAGTCCTTTTTCTCCTGCCTGAGAACAATTCTCAAGTTTCGATATCATTCGAGGAAATTCGATCCACTAAGTTTATCCTTCTCAAGGACAGATCTCAATGAAAACGAGTTGTGGGGAGTTGACATTGCTGGAGATAAAGAATAACAATGTTAATATGATGTTCGGGAATAAGAGAAATCTTAACAATTAAGAGAACTCACATTATATTCAAATAACAATTTCCTCAAATTGAATATAATGATCCAAGATCCATACTTCACTAGAATCCGAGTGAGCTTTGGCTCAACCCCCGAATGTCTAGTTAATTAGGTAAACAACACCTTGTTAATTATATCAAATATAACTCTTGGTGGTTAGATGACATCTTATGTCTTATCCAACCTATGCCTCTAAGCCCAAAACCGTTTTGATAGCTTAGTCAAGTAAACCAATCTTGTTTCACATGGTAACTATTACCATCTACCTCACTTATGTAATTGCGGACACCTTTCTTTGGCAAGCCCATCACACAACGAAACAAGCCTTGATAGTTGATAAGATTGGAGAGACATAAAAAATACTTGATATTAATTGAGGAACATATTTTAATCCAATTTTAATTTATATTTAAATTTTATATCTCATATAAATATTTTAAATATATATAGTATATAGCTTATATATTTTATTGGATTACAAATAATTGAATCAATTTTATTCTTTAATAAAATTATTAATTATTTATGGATAATTTTAATTTATTATTAGAATCTAATCAAATTATGATTCTAATATAACTAAACTTTTGATATGAATCATAACCATTACGATCCTTACAAAACATCACATTCACAAATCATGGTTCTGATATAATCAAGACGTAATGATTAGATTTGTCCAACCTAAAAATTAGACCTCTAAACCAACGTGATATAACTTATAAGCAAGCCTATGTATGTCGCATCTTGAGTAATATATATCCACATATATAATATCTAAAATATATGAATCTAATCCGATCATTTATCAAAACAAGCAAATTCAATTTAACAGATGTATATATGTCACACATATAAACGATTCTAACAAAATTATAGGAATCGAATTAATATAATTAATTTGCTCGAACATATGAAAATTATAACCTATATCAAACATAGATTATACTAGATTCAATTTCAGTATTTAAACAAGTAGGTTCTGATATCACTGTTGGAATTCATACCGGTTATAAAACAATTTTATAATCACTTATGAATTTACTAGCCATGAACTCATGCAAATACTGAAATAAATCTTTATCTACAGTTTCGAATATACCTGGATATTTTGCAGCGGAATAAAAACAAGACGATTCGAGATTCTTTAGCACTCCAAGTGTAATGCCTCTACCGGTATCCACACGCACACAAACTGGATCGAAAACGGGATGCTAGTGCCGTCGAGATCAAATCTCAAAAATAAAACGAACAATTAGTTTTCTAGGTTTATTGGGTTTTTGCGGCTGTGTTATTATGTTTCTCTCACGTTTTAAAGTCTCACGACTACAATATATATATATATGAATGTGTTCGTATAACCCTAAGCCATTAGCCCACTACGTGTTATGATTATGGGCTTTACAATTCTTAATTGTATTGCCATAACTCATTCACGTGCACTCATGTGCAAATATATATATATATATATATATATATATATATATATATATATATATATATCTTTTATATATATATATATATATTAGTACCTTATTTTATATATCTCATATATAAAATAAACTCAGCCGACATTGTATTTGGAATAATCTATATTAATACCAAATGGATATTATATATCATATATATAACAATATATTTAAAAACCCAATTATATTTTGATCCAATTTGTTTAGGTGTGTGATCCTATAGGATCACATAACATTAGTAATTGATTCAAAATCTATAGATTATAAGCGGTTTCTAGCAAAACATTATAACCGCCTAATATTATATGATTGTCGAATCTCGACGTTACGACTTAAGCAAGAGTAAGTACAATCGATTTCAGGACATTCCCAACATTCTGAACATTGTAAAGCCAATCCACCAGCTTGGTACTTGATTATGGCTCCGGAAAATGCTTCACTTGGGAGCTTTTCTAAACAGATCAAAATATGGCTCTGGACAACGCTTCACTTGCAAAGATTGTCACATTATCAGTTTGTTACTCTGTATTCTGTAAACATATATGAACTTATCTACATAGTCCGATCGCCACCACCGGGAAACTTTTGCCGTGAGTTTTTTTCCCGCCGGATCTCATCTTTGCCGTGATCTCTCGCCGGATCTCCTCACCGACGATCAGTTCCTTGCCGGTCAAATCGTCGGTGAGCTCCTCCCATGGTCGGCCAACTCACGGTAGACCGGTCAACGTTGGTCAACGCCGGTCGCCATCGTGGTCAACGCCGGTTAAGCCTCCTTTCACAGCGGTCAACCTTCCTCCTCGCCGGTCAGTCACAGTCAGTGTATGAGGGTCAATGTTCGTGGTTTGGGTCAAAGATTCGGTCAAAGCTGCGGGTCAACTCAAAGTCAACATTGCGGGTCAACTTGGTCAACATTCGGTCAAGGATCGGTAGGCCTAGGCGTTCGGGTACCCGTTCGGATTCGGTTCGGGTCTTTCGGGTTTTCGGATTTTCGGGTCTAGGCATATAAGACCCATTCGGGTAATTTAGAATTTTGGTTCGGGTTCGGTTCTGTTCCATTCGGGTTCGGGTACCCGAAAAACATAAAACAAAAATAAAATTAATTATATTTAAATAAAATTTTATCAAATCTTGACAAATATAACAAAAACTTTCATATATTTTGTTTATTTTTTTGATAATTTAGTTATTTTAGTCTAAATATAATCAATATATTTGATTTTCTAATTATAATTTTGGACAAATTTTTATATTAAGTCTAAATATAATTAATATTTTGGGTATATAATTGTAATTAGGATATTCCAGGTATCCATTCGGTTCTCGGTTCGGTTCGGGTTCGGCTCTGGTTCTTTGGATATAGAAGTTTAGGACCCGTTCGGGTATTTTGTCGGATCGGATTCGGGTTTGGTTATACTTTTTCGGTTCGGTTCGGTATTTCAGGTCCGGTTATTTTGCCCAGGCCTAAGGATCGGTTTAGCTCGGGATGTCAGGTTGTTCAGTTCGGAAAGGGTTCGGGAAGGGTTTCGATTGGTCTCGGGGTTCGTTGCTCAGTCAGATCATTCATCCCTCACTTTTATACGTACTGTAAGTTGGCTAAACTTTGTGTGTTGCATATAGATTAGAATCATATAGACATGTAATCAGTAAACCGTAGTATTAGGATTTGCATACCCGTGATTGAAAATTGATAGTACATATAGGTTGATTAATTAACTCGGTTAAATGATCAAACAGTTAAGAATTATTGGACGGCATGTTAGATAGAAATGTCTAGTGATTGATTGTTTGTTGATTGATTGGTTGATGCATTTATTTAGAATGACATGCTATGAAGTATACGCATCTATATTATATTAAGAACGTACTAAATGAATCTATATACGGGAAATAGAGTTGATTAAAATATGGTTAAAACACATAATCCACTTAGAATATAATAACGAGGTAGGTTAGTTAGTCACTAGTTGGGGTTATCGGGTTAAATGATATAATTAAAGAATAATGTGAGGTTAGAAGATTAGTAAGATTACTAATCTGAAACGGACCGATCAAAGAGATTAAGAATAAAAATTTAAGGGATAAGAATTAATAATTAGAATCTGGATTAAGTCGTCTACGGGAGTAAGTTACTAATCCCAATGTAGCGGATTGATTGAGTTAAGGTTAAGAAGAGATTAAAAGACTAATGAACATAATTAATTGCTTCAGTGGTCTTATGATTGTTGTTGTGTGTTTGTTTACTCCGGTGTTGGGTAGGATACACCATTATTTGTGTGATTGTTCGTCTATTCCGATGTTGAACCGGGTAAACCGTTGTTTGTGATTGTTTAATTTATTCTGGTGTTGGGCCAGGTAAACCGTGTTGTTGATACTTACCTTAGTATATAACCGGATAAAGTTAAATAAATGCCTAATTCGGTATAAAACAGGATAAGGTCGGATGATGTGGAAATTTGTGATAGAATTTGTGGGATAGATTGAGGATTGAGATAGTGTTTCTATTTCAGGTTTGAGAACATAACAAGATGTAAAACTCGATAAAATGACCTTTGAGAACATAACAAGATGTAATACTAGATAAAATTACAAAAGATGTCGATAGAAGTTTTTAGCTATAACAAAATTCAGTATTTAACTATATTAGTTTTCTATATTTTGACAATGTAATTAACAGTTTAAAATAAATTAAAAATTAGAGAAGAAGTCAAAAAAACATAGATGGACACCCACACATCTCTCAACCGGAGTTTACTCATTTCTTTATTCACCACAAAATCCATAAATCTGAGAACACTATAAAAGCACTTCTCATCGAATTAAAAAGGAAACAACCAATCGATCAATCAAAAGCTCATTCAGCATCCAAAAAAAAAAACACTTCATATAAGTTAAAAGTTTATAAAATCATGTCGAACTTGCAACAATCATACAATGCTGGACAGACCAGGGGCCAAGCTAACGTCTCTTATTTTTCATTTCATTTCTTGCTTTAATAGTTGATATAAAAATGAACTTGGTTATGCAATAATAATGTATATATTGGTAACATGCAGGAGAAGGCCGAGCAATGGACTGAATCAGCCAAGGAAACTGCACACAACGCTCGTGACAAGACTGCTAACGCGGCTCAGTCCACCAAAGAATCCGCTCAACACGGCCAACAACAAGCCTCTGGTTTCATCCAACAAGTAATTTCATTAAACTATGCTTTAAACATTTCTGAATTTAGTAAGAATATAAACTTGTATATTTAATGTAGACGAATGTTGAAAATGTTTTTGGGGACAGACTGGAGAGTCAGTGAAGAATATGGCTCAGGGTGCGGTTGATGGTGTCAAGAACACTCTTGGCATCAATGAGAAGAAATGATACTTCTAATTATTTGGAAGTTTGTTTGATTATTTTGCTTTTGTTGCTTTTTCTAATTAATTTTGTAATAATGTTTGGATTTTTGTCACTAGACATGAATAAGTAATAAAGAAAATAAATGTTTTTTTTAATTGAATAATGCAAATTCGTCTGTAATGGCAACAGACAAGTTTTTATTGTGACAAGAAGAAAAACAAATGATACAGAAGCTACAATGAACACAAACATTAGTTTCTGTTGTGCATTCACAAAACCGCTCAGAGATATCTCGCTTACTCATCAGTCACACATCCAGCTGAAGCCGATTGCACATTCTTGATGTACTGTTTTAGCAATAGTCATTCAAACCATTGTTTTAGCAATAGTCATTCCAACCAATGACAAGGAGAGATGCATACTAGTAGTGGTTTCGTTAGTACCTTGTATAGAACTCCGCGGTTAACCTTGTACGCAGGAGCAGTCCATTTTATTCTACGTTCATTCATTTCTTCGGCTGAGATTTGTGTGTCTATTCTCTTCTTTCCTATGTCAATTGTGATTATGTCTCCGTTCTCTACCAGACCGATAGGACCACCCTCCTGCATTAAAATAGGATGTGGAAACCGAGGAAAAGATTTCAACAAAAGATTCATAAAATCATACGCCTTAAAACAAACCATTACCGCAGCAATTTACCATTGTTCCTTGACTTTCCTAATCTATATAAGACTGCATTACTATCTATACTTACGATATACAAGAAGAAGAGATACATGAATCTACTAAAAGCTATCTTTATCCTAAGTGCATAATCTAGAGTTTCTTCTGAGAGAGAGAGAGAGAATGACCTGAGCTTCAGGACAAATGTGGCCAACAACAAAACCGTGTGACCCACCCGAGAACCTACCATCAGTCAGCAATGCACATTCCTACAACAAGACAAGTGTGTTCACAAACATAAAGCATGCATTATCTCAACTACTAACCTCATAATAAAGAAAAAGCGAGCTTAAACACACATAAATTGATCAAACTAGTACCTTTCCAAGACCGGCACCCATTATTGCACTTGTTGGTGTCAACATCTCTGGCATGCCTGGACCTCCTTTAGGACCCTCTCCTCTGATAACAACCACTGTTCCCTGTAACACGATAGACATTCTCACTTCTCAGTAGATAATAACCATCCTTTTGAGACTCATATCAGAAAGGCAATTACCTTAAAACTCATCGGGTCTGCTGATATAGCAGCCAACATAGATTCTTCCCCTTCAAATACAAGTGCGGGACCTAAAACAAAATAGTTCCATTATATAAGCCCTAAAATTGACAAGTGTTTAACTAGAATGCGGAGTGTAAAAGGCGGGAAAAAAAAAAAACATTACCAGAGAAATATAACCCTTCTTTCCCAGTTATTTTTGCTACAGAACCCTCTGGTGCAAGGTCTCCTCTCAAGATTTGGATGTGTCCAGTTTCCTTAATTGGGTTTGATACAGGTCTAATTATAACCTGGGACATTGTAAAAGTAAATCAGACAAATGTATAATTAACATCCACCATAATCACGAAGAAACAGCTCGTAGATTCTGATGAAACAACCGGACCTGGTCTTCTGGTAAACGAGGGACGTTTTCTAAATTTTGAGCCAAAGACTGCCCTGTGACTGGTAGGAGACAAAAATAAAAAATAAAATTGTTACGTAATCAATCTAAAATGTTAATACGAGTTTTTAACAATTCATACCTGTGATACAATCTCCATCCATAAATCCAGCATCTAATAGATAACGAAGAACAGCTGGTGTACCACCAATCTGTAAATCAAACAACAACAACAAAAATACGAAATGATCAATAGAAAACAAATAACAAATCAGCAAAATGATATTGCCAAAGATGCACCTTATGTATATCTTCCATAACATATTTTCCACTTGGTTTAAGGTCTGCTAGAAACGGAACCGCGTCGCTGACCTTCTGAAAATCGTCAAGGGTCAACTCCAAACCCACAGACCTGGAATAATCTTCGTTAATAACCACAATCTATTTTTCTAAATGACAATTATCAACAAAAGTTATAAACATGTTACCTCGCAATCGCAATTAGATGCAATACAGCGTTGGTCGATCCCCCCAGAGCCATGACAGTAACCATCGCATTACGAAGTGACTTAGGAGTGATAATGTCACGGGGCTTCAAGTCCATCTTAAGCAATTCTACAAGGTATTTTCCAGCTAACCGGCACTCGTCCAGTTTCAACGGGTCTTCAGCGGGTATTGAAGAGCTTCAAGACAAAAAAAATAAAGATCCACATAAGAATTTTAGTAAATATATAAACTTTAGTGCAAATACAGAATAAGATTTCCCATCAAGCATAAATCTGAAAGTCTAACCTGTAAGGAAGGGACATTCCCATGGCTTCGATTGCAGAAGCCATTGTATTAGCAGTGTACATGCCACCACAGGCTCCAGCTCCAGGACAAGCATTATGGAGGACAGTCTTTCTCTGTTCATCACTTATGGATCCACCAACAAATTCTCCATAACTCTGAATATACAAAGTTGGAAAAAAGAACTTGAAGAAACACATAAGTACTCGAGCGCTTAAGCATACATAATATATTACAATCGAAAGAGGAGAAAAGTACCTGGAAAGCAGATACTATGTCATATGTCTTGTCTTGAAAATGGCCAGGCTGTAATCAAATCAAAGCAAATTGAATAAGTGGAACCAACTAGTCATAAGGGTTTAGGGAATCAATTAGGAAACTTGATAAGTATGTATAGTACCTTGATGGTTCCACCATAAACCATAATCCCTGGTCTATTAAGCCTTCCCATTGCCATAATTGTTCCAGGCATCTGGAAAAAAAGCAACAGTAAGAGAAAATCAATCACATAATCATAGAGATGACAAGAGAGATGATTCGGACAAAAAGCTCACATTTTTATCACAACCAGGAATAGAGATGTTGCCATCATACCATTGAGCACTCATCACAGTCTCGATACTATCAGCAATCAAGTCTCTAGATTGCAAACTGAAACACATCCCTCTCGTTCCCATCGAGATAGCATCACTCACACCAATCGTATTGAATCTAAACCCTACCATTCCAGCTTTCTCCACTCCCTCTTTCACCGCCTCCGACAATTGAAGCAAATGCATATTGCAGGTGTTGCCTTCGTACCATACCGACGAAATCCCAATCTGTGGTTTCAGCAAATCGTCGTCGGATAAACCCACGCCGTGAAGGATCGCTTGTGACCCGCCTTGGGACTTGGGCTCGGTGATTCTGGAGCTGTACTTGTTGAGCTTATTGGAGTCAGTGAGAGGAGGGGAGGGATCAGCAGTTACAGATTGGACGGAGCAGAAGAAGGTTGATCGGCGGCGGCGAGAGTCTTGGTTGTTAGAGCGGACATGGTGGGAAGGGAAGAGAGTGGCGCGTGGTGAGAAGATAGTGGCGTGCATTTCGGCGCGTGGAGAAGATTTGTCAAAAGGGTTTAAGAAATGAGAGGAGGATTGAAGTTTGAAACTTGCAGATTGCGGCGCAGTGCGTGGTGTGGTGGCACGTTTACAAAGTCAAGAGTGAGAAGAAGAGATTATTTGAAAACCAAAATCCAGATAAAGACCACAGTAAGTCAGAAAGTAGGGTTTTTCGGTGGTATTTGAAAACGCCGCCGTTTGCCATTAACCAGGGAACAACACAAATCAAGTGTATGAAAACCAAAAACAAATGTTTTGTAAAAACTTTTGATAGCTTTTTGAACTTACTGCTATAATTTGCTATTTCCAATACAAAAAGGTTAAGAAAAAAAAGACAAAAGATTCTCGGATGAGTGAGATATTATTATTATTGATGCAGTAGACTATTTGACTAAAAAGTGTTATGTACATTTTGTCTTCAAAATGAGCAGATTCATTGATGCAAATAATGATGCTTCTTTCTTCTTATTATTCTTGCTTCCGAGAATCCTCAGACTCTGTCTCAGTAAATCAATATCTCTTTCCTTCTCATACTTCTGTCTATCCATCAAAGCTATTTTCTCTTTTAGTGTCTCAATTGTATCTTCCTTAACTCTAACTTCATCTCTCAATCTCAATTCCTCCATTGTCTTAACTGCTTCTTCTTCTCCTGTTTCCTCAACTTTCCTTTGCATTGCTGCCTCTCCTACAAAAAAAAAAAAAACCCACTTTCAAAGATCCATAATACTTTATCAAAATCATCAAGAACTGAAAATTTAAGTTGATTTTTTTTTACCAGAGGAAGAAGTTGTGTGGATGATGAGATGATCAAGCTCATTCTTGATAGCTAAATAGAGTTGTTTCCATTTCTCCACGGCTTCATCTCTCACTGCTCTCTCCACATACATCTCCTCAACAATCCATTTCCAGTAATCTCTCTCCTCTGTTGCTGTTGTTGTTGTTTTTGCTTCGTCTCTCTCCTCCACTTTCTTCCTTAGCCTCTTTACTTCCTCTCTAAGCTTCTTCCGTTCTTTCCTCCACTCCTCAAACATCGCCTTCTCTCTCTCATCCATCTCTCTTCTCATTGGTCTTCTTCCTCTGTTCTCCTTCTTCATACTTCGTCGTCTCTCTTGCTTGCTTGTGCAGCCACCCATATCTAATCTTGTGGTGTGGATGTTTCTTACTAAGACATGAACCAAGAATGTTAATGGAAGAGTCTCCCTCTCTCTGGAATATATGTTCTTGTTTAGTCTCTGATGTAGAGAGGCTCCTCTTCATTCAATGAAGAGAAGTCATAATTGTGAGTGAAGAAGCTCTACTAGTACTACTCTACCATATTTATATAAAGCCTCTAGAGAAAGCATCTAACAACAACAGTAATTTCTCTAGCTTTCTTTTCTCTCACATGTGTAACATACTACAGTAAAAAACAAAAAAAAAGTAAAAGTAAATTAAAATTGATGGGAAATGGAATAAATTAAGAGGCGAGTGATGGGAGATGTCAGAAAGGAAGGTGGAAATAGTGTTGAGAAGATTAGGTTTTAAGGACATGGAAAACTACAACACTATATTCTCATCCACTTACCAATTAATGGTGTGGGCTTCCTTTGTTCTTTCACATGGTCCATCCTCAAAACTATTTGGACCCATCCCTCTCTCCATAATCTATACTCTACAAGTCAGAGCATCCCCATCCATGAACTCTATGGGGGTTCTTAAAAAAAAAATTTTTTTTTTTTTTTTTTGGAAAAAGTGTAAAAAAAAAAAAAATTCGAAAAAAAAAAATTGGCGAATGGTAATCCGCCACGTGTCATAAACAGTGTAAGAACCGGTTATTAAATAAAGATTTTTAGAACCCGGGTTCTTAACTATTCACGTGGGACCGACGTGAATAGTTAAGAAACTCACCCTTAAAAAATCTCAATGATCATGCTCTCACAAGTTTACAAAAACAGGAGACAATTTTTTTGTGTAGATCTCACATTCAGAGGTGAATAGACATACCTGTTTTTGGGTGGCTCAAGGGTCAAATTAATCATATGAAGGAAGAGACAAAAGTTAGACTGTTGTCTAATCAGAATCTTATTCATATGAATAGTTTATATATGGATATTTAGGTTTTACAGCCACATAATCAATTAAAACGATTAGGTGTTGGTCCCATGATTTTTGTTTGTGGGAATGAGAATTTAGTTTTTTTTTTTTTTTTGTTTGGTTGGTTTAAGCTGTCCCTTCACGTGAACTTCAATCTTAATACGGCTCTCTGTCTTTAATTATTCCTATCTTATCTAGAATCATTAATTATTACTTGCTGTTTTGTCTCCCTAATTATTGTCATTTCGTTCAGTGAAACATTGATTAAGGACTTGGAAAAGCACTGCAGCAGATAATAGCTTGTTAAATTTTGGATTACCTATCTTCATTTACTTTCAATGACACAGTATCTATGAAGGAGACAAAGGTGTTGGTTTTGTGCGTTTTGCCTCCAGATTGTGAAGAGTGAACACAACGAACTATAGTAACCTCTAGCCATGGGTATTTTAATCGGATATGAAGAACCGAAACAAAACCGACCAAATACTGGTCTGGATCGGATACAGTTCCTAGTAAATATACAAATGGGTCTCATACTGAATAACTTCGGATATCGCTTAGACCCAAAAAATAAAAACATCGGATATTGATGGTCAAAATATTTTATGTAGGTTTTATTATTTTAGATAAATCTCAGAAATTTTGAGTATCTATTTTTCAAGAATAATTTTGGGTAAACCAGTTATTTTTAATAAATTATATTCCCTCCGTTTTTCAATATAGGAGGTTTTAGGATAATGCACACATATTAAGAAAACTTAATTTCTTTACTTTTAAACAAAAAGTATCATTTAATATTTTGATTTTTCAAGATTTCCAAGAAACTTTTTAGTTGTATATTGGCTTTTTAATATTACAATAACATAAATATTTGCATAGAAATGTGAGAACCTCTTATATTTTGAAAAAAATAAAACTCTAAAACTTCCTATATTGAAAAACAAAGAGAGTATTATTTTGGATAAATTGGATTAGAATCGAAAATTTTACGCATGTTCAGTTATTTTAGGTACAAATTACACAATTAGTCAAAACCTAACCTTTGTTTCAATAAACATTGGATTTTATCAGTGTTCAAGAAAGCGTTAGGCGGTATATGCATTTATAAAAGAAAACGATATATATTAGATATATTATATAATATATATCATAGAATTCAAATATTTTTAGTTTTAAAAATAGATTTAAAATTCAAAATACATTGAAATAACCAAAAATATTAGCTAAATTTATCAACACACAACATTTGCTATCAAATCTGTTAAATTTACAACATTTTTATTGATAACCATTAATTTATGAAGTAAGAACTTAACATATAATAAAAATTTAAAATTACACCGAAACAAACATGAAACTTAAAAATCAAATGATAATTGGTTAAAGAGTGGGTATAGCCGCCTAGAACCGCCTAGGCCCGCCTAGAACCGTCTAACCCCGTCTAGTACCCTTTAAATCCGTTTAATAACACAAACGCCTAATTCTAACGCCTAGGAAAAAGTCGCCACGGTCAAAGACCGCCTAGCGCCTAGGCCCCGCATAGACGGCCGCCTAGACCGCTTTTTAGAACACTGGATTTTATACACAATATTAAAACCGGCCCTAACTCAACCGGGACCAAGTCAAACCGACTCAATATAAAAGAATACTATAATGTGAATTCTTTTTTTTTTGGTCTGGAAAATTTTCATTCCAAATAAAAGATACTTAAAGATTACATGGGTTTAGTGTTTGAGAGTTTAAAGCTCTTTTAGCCAAAACATCTGCAAACCTATTGTCTTTCCTTGATACAAATACAAAAGAGATTGCTTCAAAAGATAAAGATAGATCAGATATATTGTTTAAGATTCCGTAGAGATCTTTCGGATATTTCTTCGAGTTCAATGCTCGGATCAGAATGAACGAGTCGGATGACATCCTCACCTTGTTCTTTTGCATCACCTTGACTTGCTTCAAGGCTTCAGACATGACATGCGCTTCCGCCATCAAAGGCGATGAAACATGGCTTCTCTGTTTTGAATTCCACACTATTCTTCTGCCGTCCACTTCGTTTATGTGCCATCCAAGTTCTGCTTGCTTCCTGGATCCATTCCAAGTTGCATTAAGAGTAGATCATCGTTGTTCCCTGTATGCTTTATCTTCCTAGTTCCATATGGTTTGCCTTGATTGTCTCCCGCTTCTCCGTCTGTTGAGCGTTGCTCCAAGCTCTGTTATCACTCACTACTTTGCTTCCAACCTCCTTTATCGTTATGGTCATGTGCTCAAATACTTTCTTGTTTCTCTTGTTCCATATTTTCCAGCACAAGGATGCAAATAGAGACTCTCCTGATGTACCTATCGGTGGCAGACACACCAATGATCTTGACCTCATAATGTGAATTCTAATTCTAAAAATTCGATATCCGAAAAACTTTTATCTGAATCCAAATAAAAACAGGAACATCCATGACTATTAACCTGTAAGATAGTCTTTGGTAGCTATTTTTTTTTTCTTAGATTGAACATCGCATATGAGATTTTTTTGACCATCAAACTGTTTTTTTTTTTTTTTTGTCGAATTCGAAACCGTAGCATGTTTACGCCTTCTGGTAACTATTTTACAGTCTCAGTTACTCCAATTTGTGACACCGCATCGAAAACATTTCTGATTTTCAATTTAAATAATTATGCAAACACTGCAAAAGCACACAATAAGCAAAATCAAGAAGTAACTTTTTGCTAGTATTGTTACAACTTACAACAACGCACAATAAGCATGGATATATATATATATATATATATAATAGTTTGTATTATTAAGTAAAAGTTTAAATCATATTCGTGATGCTATAATACTATTTTTTGTCAACATTTGTCCACTTTTATTTAACTAAAGAAAGTCATTATTGTTTCGAACTCTAATAAAACTTGTTTAGCTAAAGACTCAGCAGAGTTTATTACATCTAGGGGTCACTTCTCTACAATTTAATTACATATATAATCAGTAGCATGAAGTAAGTCACTTTATCTTAAGGCTAATATTCTGTTGCTCCTTAATTCACTAACTAACCGTTGTAATCGTTGTCTTTCTGGTCACAAGATATTCTCATTAGTTACTCTTTAATGTTTACTCTTTAACTTTTTAACCTTCTTAATTTTTGACTAAAAAAATTCACAAGTTTCAAAAAAAAAAAAAATTCACATCAGATGTAGCTAACTTTCTAAACTCATCTCGGGAATCTATGCTGCATATGTGATCTAGGTTACACTTCCCAATCTTATAGCATCCACTAACTAGATCCTCATAAGCTAATATCCTCCAATCACACCGTTTGTCCACACAACTCAAGACAAAGTAATGCCTCCTCGTTCGCGACTGCCTAATGGTTTCTAATTGCATAAATGGCTAACGCAGTCCGACAGTCTTTCTTAGATCCAAATGTCTTACCTTCATGTATCTTATCATCCACAGCAAAATAGTCAAGATCAGGTATTTCAGCTGTCTCTGACTCGTACTCCAGGTCATTGTACAAATGGGGTATATCAAACTCCTCATCGGTGACACTATCAAGTGTACGCCTGAACTCTTCATCAACAAGTTAAGGATATCTGTTGGTACTGGATTTCCCTCTAGGAAATCCGGCCCATTAGCAAATAAGACAAAGGCCCATATTCATGAGCCCGTTCCAGAATCAGAGACGAAGAGACGAGCCGATTCTTTTGCTGGGCCTGAATGAACGACGTCTTGACAAGGCCCAAGCAATGCCAAAGTAAGAGGCGATCGATCTCGAGCTCGGCAGGAGAAGACGTGGAGATAGAGCGACTCGGTCTTTTCCAGTTCAACTGATCCGCGAGAATCACGGGGATTGTTACGAAGGAGAGGCCGAAATATCGGAACAGAGAGGTCAGAGTCGAGACTATTTAAAGAAGAAGTGGCGATCCATGAAAGACATTCCGACCCTAACTAAGAACACTTCGACTAGATAGCTCGATCATCATACTTTGTACTCTCTTTTCGACTGTGTTGTTCTATCTCGACGATCAATCTCAATAAAGTCTTTGATTCATAGGAAACTATACCATTTCTATATCCTAAAAGTCTAAATCCACGAATACAAATTCTTAGTGTGAATCCCGGATCTCACATTTGGCGCCGACTGTGGGGACTATCTATAGTTTTTCCTGTCTTAAGAATCAGATCTTAGATCCGATAGATCGAGATGAATCCCGACCAATCTGGCTCTCCCAGCGCCACACCACCGGTTGACCATCCTCAAACGGTCGACAACGTTCCTCAGAACACCACCGGGGTAAGAATCATGGGTCAGACCGATGGCGTGTTGACGAGCTTTGCCTCAGTCTCCACAACCTCGGCACCGGCCGGCTCTGTCGCTCAAACGATCGCGACGAGCCAGATCCCGACAAACGTTTTGTCCGGAACTAATGATCCGAGCAGAAACTGGGTGTGGATGAGAAACAATTCGATATCCACCCCAGGAGGTGGATCTGGAATAACCAGACCCGATTCGCCACTGCCTTCTGCTCCACAGAGACCTTGCCGAAATCCGTTCGATGTTAAGCCTATTGGTAGATCGAACGAGAAATAACGAAGCAAGCGCAAGGACCCAAGAGATTGCGAACCGTTCTCTGGCCGCACATCTCTATGAACAGGAAAGGCGCATTAACGCCCGTCTTGAAGAGCTCGCTAGCCAAAACCAGGGGGGCAGATCAACGCATGATCCACGAACCCCTATAAGTCCCCCACCGTGTACACGTTTGGACTTCTCCCAGGTGGTAACTCCACCGGGAACGTCGGGGAATTTCGCCGGTACGTCGAATAGCGGCTTCCGCCCTATAATGACGCCCATCGCGACTCCAACCCCATTCGGTTCAAATTCAATGATCACAGATCCAACCGGATCGGGAAATCGACCATTACCCGGGCCACCACCTTTCCCGAGTAGTTCGAATACCCGACCGAGGTTACTAGGAGGCTCTGCTTTCGCCTCGAGCTCAGGACCCGTTAACGGGTCGAACACGGTCCAGTTCCGAACGCCGCAGGTCGATCAGACGGGATCGTTTCCAGCAATCGATCATCTCGACCCAGATTTCCCTGGACAAATGTCCAATCAAGCACAAGCCCAGTTCGCGCCTACGACAGGCGACGACCACGATATGCTTAGACATTATATTGAACAAGCTAAGGCTCAGTTCGTCAGTCTGAGCTCCCAAAGTTCACATGGCGACAAGCGCGGCGCCCGACATCGATCGAGTGATCGAAGAAACGCGACAAACGCCGTTCACAGACCGGATCGCCTTCGCAAGAATCCAGGAAATCAAGAAAACTAAATTTCCGGAATTCTCTGGGAAGTCGGACCCCAAAGCCCATATCAGGGCATTCCGAGTAGCGATGGCAAGGGTATACCTCACCGACGAAGAGAGAGAGCCGGCTTTCTGCAGGCTCTTCGCCGAAAACCTATCGGGTTCCGCCCTAGAATGGTTTGCCGGACTGGAAGAAAGGTCGATCGACAACTTCACCCAGTTCATGACGGCTTTTCTCAAACAATACTCCGTCTTTATCTAGGAAAAGACTACCGAGGCAGCTCTATTTGGCGTCTCCCAAAAACCCGATGAATCACTTCGCTCGTACATCGACCGATTTAAGGAAATAAAATCCAAAATCGCAAACCCGTGAGACGAAGTTGCTATAGAAGCACTGCGACGTGGACTATGGTATTCGACCAGATTCCGCGAGGAAATAACAGTCCGCGAACCTCAAACACTCGATGACGCCCTTCATCGCGCATCGGCCTTCGCTCGCCTCGAGGACGAAACCACGACCCTCAGAGAAAACCACCGAAAGGAAAAGAACCCTTCGGGCTCGCAGAACTCGAACTCGAAAAAGGATTCCCGTAAATCAGGGAACGTCAATGCGGTCGAGAGCCCGAAGAGCTCGGAGAAATTCGAGTTCGACAAGGAAAAATTCTGTGAATTTCACAACAAAAGGGGACACTTGACCGAAGATTGCTATACTCGAGCTAAAGCCGAGGCTCAGAAGCGAGAGTCTGAAAGCAAACAAGACTCCGAAGTCGAGGAGGAAACTCCATCCGACAAAAAGGAAAGTAAGCAGACCAAAGAGTCAAGCACCAAGAGGCCTTCTCAAAACAAACGAGAACGGACAAAGGAGCCGGAATCTCCCGAAACACTTCCCCAGGGGTCGCGGAAGCGAGTCGAGTTTATTCTCGGCGAACTCCGCCTGAGCGGCACCCCGGAAGGTTCGGCATTATCCCCACCTCCGGCGCCCGCTAAGAGTTTACGCTCACGAATCAATCTCCCTCGTCTCTGCGGGGAGGGGGGGGGGTGTACGGGCTATACCCCCTAAACGAATCGACTTCATCTTCGGTGGCTACAAGATTTGCCGAGACTCGGTCAATTCAATCAAAGCTCTTAAAAGAAGAGTCGAGACCGACAAAGGAGGAAAAATCCCAATGTTAGGTCCAGACCACGAAATCACTTTCCACGAAAGCGAGACAAGTAATCTCGACAAACCACACAACGACGCTCTCCTCGTTTGTCTAGTAGTGGGAGATGTCGAACTCTCAAGGATAATGATTGACACAGGAAGTTCGGTAGATGTCCTCTTTTACGATGCATTCAAAAAGATGGACTTCAACGACTCTGAGATCGTGGAAGAAAAGACACCACTAGTAGGGTTCGCTGGCAAAACAACATACTCGATGGGCTCTGTCTTCGCCCCGGTAATCGCTGGAGGAGTCCGAAGAATGACAGAGTTCGTCATAGTGGATCGGCCAGCTCCCTATAACACTATTCTAGGTCGACCGTGGATATACGACATGAAAGCGGTACCGTCGACCTACCATCAATGCATAAAATTCCCAACTCCTAAAGGGGTAAAAACCGTGTACGGAAGTCAAAAGATTTCCCGCCACTGCTACATGAACGGATACAAGCAGATTGAGAAATCCCCTGCGTAGCAATTACAGAAAGGGGACGAGCTCGCCACCATGCAAACCAAAAGGTCAAACGACCCGAGTCAAATAGGACCTCCGAAGGACCTCACGGTCCAAGTTTGCATAGATGTTGCTCATCCCGAAAGACTCGTTGGCATTGGAATCGACCTATCAGAGCCAGTCAAAAACGAACTGGTCTCTTTCCTTAAACAAAACGCCGACTCCTTTGCCTGGTCTTCAGCAGACATGAAAGGGATCAACATCGACGTTACCAGCCACGAGCTGAATGTCGACCCAACCTACAAACCGGTAAGACAGAAACGTCAAACTAGGTCCGGAACGAGCTCAAGCCATCAACAAAGAGGTCGATCGATTATTAAAAATCGGATCGATCAGAGAGGTCAAATACCCCGACTGGGTTGCGAACCTTGTAGTTGTTAAGAAAAAGAACGGGAAGTGGAGAATCTGTGTAGATTTCACGGATCTCAATAAAGCGTGTCCGAAGGACAGCTTTCCACTCCCACACATCGACCGACTGGTCGAAGCCACCGACGGACACCAGCTACTATCCTTCATGAACGCTTTCTCGGGGTACAATCAAATATTAATGAACCCCGAGGACCAAGAAAAGACTTCGTTCATAACCGATCGAGGCACGTAATGCTACAAAGTCATGCCCTTCAGACTAAAAAATGCAGGAGCAACTTATCAACGCCTCGTCAACAAGATGTTTTCAGGACTCCTAGGCAAAACTATGGAAGTCTACATCGACGATATGCTGGTCAAATCTTCCAGGTATGAGGATTACATCCCACAGCTAAAAGAATGTTTTATCATTCTCAATAAATACGGATGAAACTCAACCCAGCAAAGTGTACCTTCGGGGTCCCCTCAGGAGAATTCCTAGGTTACCTAGTAACCGAAAGAGGGATCGAAGCGAACCCCAAACAGATCGCCACATTCATAGAGATGAAATCTCCCAAAACGACGCGAGAAGTCCAGCGCCTAACCGGCAAAATAGCTGCTCTGAACCGTTTCATCTCGAGGTCGACTGATAAATGTCTGCCCTTCTATCACTTACTCAAAGCGAACAAAAATTTCCTCTGGGACGAAAAGTGCGAAGAAGCGTTCACTCAGCTAAAAGCTTACCTAAGCGAACCACCTATACTGGCGAAACCAGTAGAAGGGGAACCCCACTACCTCTACCTAGCTGTTTCCACAGCAACAGTAAGTGGAGTCCTGGTTCGCGAAGAACAGAATGAACAACGGCCGGTGTATTACACCAGTAAAACCTTAATCGACGCTGAAACCAGATACCCCGCCATGGAAAAACTCGCCCTAGCGCTAGTGAGATCAGCTCAGAAGCTCCGACCATACTTTCAATCGCACTCGATCATAGTGATGACCTCTCAACCACTGAGAACCATCCTTCATAGTCCAAGCCAGTCAGGTCGATTGGTCAAATGGGCTATCGAACTTAGCGAGTACGACATAGAATACAAGGCTCGAACGTGCCTAAAAGCGTAAGTACTGGCAGATTTCATAATCGAGCTCCCTCCGACCATCGAACTTGACCCGACCTCGGCCCAAAGGTGGAAACTCTATGTCGATGGAGCTTCCTCGAGGCAAGGATCCGGAGTCGGAGTAAAACTGGTCTCCCCAACAGGCGAAGTACTAGAACAATCGTTCAGACTGGGCTTCACCGCTTCAAATAACGAAGCAGAATACGAAGCGTCAATAGCCGGGCTCAGACTAGCAATAGCAATAGGAGCCCGGGAAGTTGACGCCTTCAGCGATTCCCAATTGGTCACGAGCCAGTATCATGGCGACTACGAGGCCAAAGACGAACGGATGGAAGCATACCTACGGGTAGTCCACACGCTCACCGAACAGATCGAATTCTTTGATCTAACGCGAATCCCACACGGGGAAAACACCGCAGCCGATGCCCTAGCCGCATTAGCATCGACATCAGATCCTAACCTCAAAAGGATCATACCGGTCGAGGGGATCGAAAAACCAAGCATCGACATAGCCCTGAAAGCTCTGTCCTTGAAAGGGGACGGGCCCGCCATAAAGGACGATGTCGAGCACAAAGAATGTCCCGAGGACACCAATCGCGACATCATCAAGATTGATGATGACCTCGATCCAAGAAAAGCCATGTACGTCGCGAACGTCCTCGACGGACCGATCCAAGCCGCATCCACTAGTCAAGGACCCGAGCCTAACAATGACGAAGATTGGAGAACTCCGATCATTCGATACATTACAAATGGCGAAGTTCCGGACGACAAGTGGGAGGCACGGAAACTCAAAACACAAAGTGCAAGGTACTGCGTCACACAAGGAGAGATCTTCAAAAGGAGTCTCTCCGGACCTTACCTTAAATGCCTTAACAAAAAGCAAGCCCTAGCCGTGATTACACAAGCACACGACGGATCCTGCGGAAGCCATTCCGGAGGACGAGCATTGACCGTGCGAATCAAAAGGCAAGGCTATTTTTGGTCGACAATGGCCACCGAATGCGAGTCCTTCTCCAACAAGTGCGATAAATGCCAAAAGCATGCCCCGATTATCCACCAAGCGTCGGAGAAGCTCTCCTTCATCTCATCGCCATACCCATTCATGCGATGGGGAATGGACATCGTGGGACAGCTAGTCGCATCCGGCAAAAAGAAAGCTACACACTTATTGGTGATGACGGACTACTTCACCAAATGGATTGAAGCAGAGTCATACCAAAAAGTTAAGGACGTTCACGTTAAGGAGTTCGTCTGGCGAACATCGTTTGCCGACATGGACTACCCCACGAGATCGTCACCGATAACGGATCTCAGTTCATATCAAACACGTTCAAAGAGTTCGGCAGAACTTGGAACATAAAGCTGACTTACTCGACGCCACGCTATCCCCAAGGGAACGGGCTGGCAGAAGCAGCTAACAAGGCAATCATGAATAGCCTCAAGAAAAGACTCAGTGAGTGCAAAACAAGCTGGAGCGACGAGCTCCCAGCCGTACTCTGGGCCTACCGGACTACCCCCCGCAAATCCACCGGCGAGACTCCCTTCTCGCTGGCTTACGGGATCGAGGCGGTAGTACCAGCCGAAATCCTCGTATCAAGCATCCGCAAAGAAGAATGCCCACGACAAGAGGAACTCAATAACAAGATGATAACTGATAGGCTCAGGTTTTAATCCCTATTCTAACTGCAAGTGCACAGTGATGTAGTTGTAGTACTTAGGGTATCGAATCCACAGGGACTCCGGTCAACGATAGATAAGAACAGAAAAGATTAAACTAGGAGAAAGCAAAGGTGATTAAACTAAAAGCAGAGCAGAAAAGTAAATCAGTAGCAGGAGTGGTTTGTGAGCAAGGAAGCGAAGCGTTAGATTTCAGGAGTTCTCAGGAAATCAGGAACACAAGCAATCAATCAGTCTGGATCTGATCAGAAACTGTTCTAGAACTCAAACACGGATTTAGAATTCACCAAATCTCTTTGCGAGAATTGTCTAAGTCTAAGTGCAGCAATACAAATCTCTTTGCAATTACTAACAGATTAAACTAGCATTAATGATCAGGTTTGATATGTTCACAATTCCCCTAAACCAAATCTCTTTGCGAGTAGATCAAATTGCTCATCTAGGTTCTTTCTAGCTAATTAACCAACTCTCGTTGTATCAATCAACCTAACATCATAATTCTAATTAGCTACTTCAGATTAAGCATTAAGAACAACCTAAACAAAGAACTAGCAGATATGAATCCCTACAGATTGATTTAAACTATAGTTCCATGAAATCCCTAATGAGAATCCTTCAACCTAACAGGTAAACTACTCAGACATGTTCATCGAGACAGAAAACATCTTGAATAGAAAACCAAATATCATAAAATAAAACAAAGAACTGGGGTTCAAAATCCTCTCTCTCTCGAGAGCAGGATCAGCCCCTAACTCTCTCTGAAATAAAATAAGACTTAATGAAAGCGTAGCCTAAACAATGGCTTAAAAACCCTTATATAATAGCTAAAACACGTTTTGGGCTTCTGTGTAAATATCTGGGCTTTTTGGGCTTTAGTGCATTAATCCTCATTCTTCATTAACGCTCGCGAGAATGCTTGGTCACGCTATGCAACGATCGATGCCAATGGTGTGTCGATCGTTGCAAGCGTCAAATATGGGCAGTGAACTCTGTCTCTCGGGTAAAATCTCCAAAATGCTCCAGAATGCTCGAATAACTCCAATTATGCTCCAAACGTGTCTAAACCTGTAAACATACTAAAAAGACTCCAAAACATAACATAAGACTCGATAAATAAGGCATATACCATGGTTAAAACCGGTAAAATCCATGGTATATCAACTCCCCCACACTTAGCTCTTGCTTGTCCTCAAGCAAGTAAAGAACCAAAGCATAAGAAAAGAAGTTTGAAAACACAGAAACTCATTTCGTCTTAGGAACTTTCGCATTCACATTCACTTAGTAAGCCACTGAAAACTTTCCTACAGAACTCAAGACCAACATGTACTTCCCCCACACTTAGCAACTGTCCTAAGTAAACTCCACAATCACATTCAAGCATTCAAATTCTCCCTACTGACTTCTGCAAGTATTTAAGTGCGGTCTCACCTAAGGAGTATCGATCAAAGGGCACATGGATTCTTACCTTATCAGCTCTAGACCACCATACTATCTTTCTCTAGTCCATTTCTTCTCTTTCCCTTCCTTAACAACTGATTTTTCCCACATTGGGTATCATTTTTTTTTTATCAGTGTTCTTCCCGTTATGGGGTGTACTTTGGACACATTCCATGGATCGCATAAGAGATAATAGTGTTTGCTACTATTCCCATGACCACTTCGGAGTTACTAACTCATCCTCAGTTTGTTATCTTTTTTTTTTTTTTTTTTTTTTATGGAAGGGGAGAAGGGAACTAAATAGGACAGGTTTACAGGCTGTGTCAGAACTAACAAAGGAATCCGACACAAGGTATACCAAGCCCTTTGGTGAGAAATCTAAGTCAGTATTAAGGTTGAAGTCAGTAAAAGGATCCTCTGATACCTGAAGTGATATGGGTGTCCTCAGTAGGTTGATCTGTGTCTGAGTTTTCTAACAGTCATAGAGGCTCTGCAAATCTGTCCAATGGTCACTTAGTTTCTGTTCAAGCGAAAAAGTTTCCTCGAAAAAATCGTAGTTTCATACAAATTTTGACTCAATAAAACAAATTTTTGAAAAACTTAAGAAAACAAAAGCGTGCGTCAGTAGCTTCCTCCCCCACACTTAAACTACACTGTCCCCAGTGTAATCAAAGCATGAGCTCGGTGAAAGAATAATCAAATTGAAGAACAAACCGAAAAGTTGCAGATTACTTACCTGTCGTCGCCCTGTGTCGATCGATGCCACAAGGGTGTCGATCGATGCAAGGCGAATATGCTCGCGGTTATTGAGATAACCGGTGTCTGAACCGCAATCGTATCGGTAAACCGTAAATTGCGACTGCATCGACCAATGCACAATGTGTGTCGATCGATGCAATGCGATTATTCCTGTTTCCCTCAGCTCTGAACACACTTAAACAGAAAAATTAAAAATACCAAATCAAAACGAAAAAACAAAAACAAAAACGAACCTAACAGTGGGTTGCCTCCCACTCAGCGCTTGTTTTTAGTCATTAGCTTGACTATTGGAAGAGATTTGACTCAAGGCGGTTTCAACAGAGACTTTGAGTGTCTCTGTGAATATCTCTTCATCCAAGGAGGTGTATAAGCTTTCAGATCATGAGGCTTTCCAAGGAAAGAGTAATCAGAATCAGGGCGGGATCAAAGCTTGGGCGGTCTACTGCGTTTTCCTGCATTCAAAACAATGTGATCAGAAGGTTTAAGCTTAGGTGATTTATACTTTACCTTTGGTGCAGGTCTGATATCTGGAGCTTTCTGCTTATGAGCAGTTGCAGGCTCTGAAGATGTTAGAGCAGGTTCAAGAGGAACCGCCATCTTCTTTTCTCCACTATCAGATACTGTAGTTCCACCAATATGAACTTCTTCTTTCAGATGACCATCAGTGGAGATCACCTTCTTTGCATGAACTCGCGAAGTTTCAACTGGTGGTGTTTTGTTCACTTTCTTACCCATCACTTTCATGCAGTTAGCCACTTCTAGCTCTTGTTTGGAAGGTTTAGGAACCTTAGGATATGGCACTGGGGGCTTATAGACTCGTTCTGGTACTGTTGCAGGTTTCTGGACATGTTTGCGTTATGTGTCGATCGTTGCATGATGTGTGTCGATCGATGCAAGGCGATTCTGTTTCTCGAAAGAACTCGAAATTTCCGTCAGAACGGCGTGTCGATCGACACTAAGGGGGTGTCGATCGATGCATGTATCAGGCAGACAATATTTATCCAGAAAATCCGAGATTATGCTCTCTTCTTCACCTAGCAACTCAATCTCATCCCTTAAAGTCACAACTTTGATGGATCTGTACTGTTCAGCTTTCCCAGCTTCATTATGCCTTTGAATTGCTTGAGATGTCTGTTGGATTTTGACATCCAGCTTCTTCACATGTGTGCTCAAGTATTCAAACTTCCCATTCAGATTTTCATGTATAGCTCCCAGCTTCCTGTCGAAGTCTACAGCAAACTTGGTCTGATCCTCTAGTAACTTCTCCATCATGGATTCCATCTTGCTCTTATAAGCATTAGCAGCAGGAGGTGTCTGATAAGAAGTTGATCCATAAATCCCTTGATAGGAATTACCTTGCTGATTACCAAACCTGTTTCCTTGGAATCCAGAGTTATTGATGTAGTTCAAATCCTCTTCCTGTCTTTCCAATAACTGCTCCAGCATAGTTTCCAATCTGCTTTCATATGTAGGTGCAGGTGGTTCTTGCCCATACTTTTCAAGTATAAGACTGTGCAGATGGTCGACTTTACTCTTCAACCCAGCTATCTGTGAACTGTCAATCCCTGAGCTGAAAATATCATCCCAACACATCGTCCTTACGGATCTCCTCTTGGTGCTTCCGCAAAACTGTGTCGACCGATGCAATAAAAGCGTCGATCGATGCAGTGCGAAAACTGTGACGATCGACACACAGGACCGTGTCGATCGATGCAAGGCGAACATGCGTACCTGAAACGCAAGAAAAAAAAAAATTAGTAGCCAAAAACAAAAAACGAAAAACCTAGTCTAAACCCTAAGTTCAAATCTATCGAGGACTCAAAAGAGTCCCCGGCAACGGCGCCAAAAACTTGATAGGCTCAGGTTTTAATCCCTATTCTAACTGCAAGTGCACAGTGATGTAGTTGTAGTACTTAGGGTATCGAATCCACAGGGACTCCGGTCAACGATAGATAAGAACAGAAAAGATTAAACTAGGAGAAAGCAAAGGTGATTAAACTAAAAGCAGAGCAGAAAAGTAAATCAGTAGCAGGAGTGGTTTGTGAGCAAGGAAGCGAAGCATTAGGTTTCAGGAGTTCTCAGGAAATCAGGAACACAAGCAATCAATCAGTCTGGATCTAATCAGAAACTGTTCTAGAACTCAAACACGGATTTAGAATTCACCAAATCTCTTTGCGAGAATTCTCTAAGTCTAAGTGCAGCAATCCAAATCTCTTTGCAATTACTAACAGATTAAACTAGCATTAATGATCAGGTTTGATATGTTCACAATTCTCCTAAACCAAATCTCTTTGTGAGTAGATCAAATTGCTCATCTAGGTTCTTTCTAGCTAATTAACCAACTCTCGTTGTATCAATCAACCTAACATCATAATTCTGATTAGCTACTTCAGATTAAGCATTAAGAACAACCTAAACAAAGAACTAGCAGATATGAATCCCTACAGATTGATTTAAACTATAGTTCCATGAAATCCCTAATGAGAATCCTTCAACCTAACAGGTAAACTACTCAGACATGTTCATCGAGACTGAAAACATCTTGAATAGAAAACCAAATATCATAAAATAAAACAAAGAACTGGGGTTCAAAATCCTCTCTCTCTCGAGAGCAGGATCAGCCCCTAACTCTCTCTGAAATAAAATAAGACTTAATGAAAGCGTAGCCTAAACAATGGCTTAAAAACCCTTATATAATAGCTAAAACACGTTTTGGGCTTCTGTGTAAATATCTGGGCTTTTTGGGCTTTAGTGCATTAATCCTCATTCTTCATTAACGCTCGCGAGAATGCTTGGTCACGATATGCAACGATCGATGCCAATGGTGTGTCGATCGTTGCAAGCGTCAAATATGGGCAGTGAACTCTGTCTCTCGGGTAAAATCTCCAAAATGCTCCAGAATGCTCCAATAACTCCAATTATGCTCCAAACGTGTCTAAACCTGTAAACATACTAAAAAGACTCCAAAACATAACATAAGACTCGATAAATAAGGCATATACCATGGTTAAAACCGGTAAAATCCATGGTATATCAATAACTGACGAGCTCGACCTCGTCGATGAAAGGAGGAACCTCGCACTAGCTCGAATCCAGAACTACCAACAAGCCGCAGCTCGTTACTATGATTCCAAGATCAAAACTCGAAGGTTTCAAGTAGGAGAGCTCGTCTTATGGAAAGTGTTCAACCATAAAAAGGAAGAACACGCTGGGAAGTTAGGAGCAAAGTGGGAAGGTCCTTACCAGGTCACCGACGTCGTGAAGGACGGGGTCTACCGACTCAAGTCGGTGGAAACCCAGAAACCTGAACTACGACCTTGGAACATCATCAACCTCAAGAAGTACTTCCACTAGGAGTACGACAACATAATCGAACTACGAAATGGCTTGATCCCCTTAAAAGGGTACGTAGGCAGCTCGACTTCGAGCGAAGCCACCCCCCAAACACAAAGCTCTTACCGAGCTCAGCAACTTCTGACGAAGTCATACTAGCTTATCTTAGTGAAATCAAAATAAGACTCTCAATCCGATGCCTCTCTCTGTCGTAAAAGTTAGAGTCGTTGAGAAATACCTCACCATTACATCCTCAAAAAGTGATATGAAATTATCTCTTCAAAAGCTAAAGTGATATGAAATTATCTCTCCTAAAACAAGCGAAATGAAATTATCCCTTCCGAGCGACCTGAAATGGCCTCTCCCAAAATCAAGCGATATGAAATTATCCCTTCCGAGCGACCTGAAATGGCCTCTCCCAAAGTCAAAGCGATATGAAATTATCCCTTCCAGAACAACCTCCCGCAAACCTAAAATTCTCATGACCTTATACAGCTCGGGAGAACTAGAGGGCCACCCTCTCCCTTTAAACGAAAATGTCGAATTCAAGGCAACCGATCACACGGAAAGACCTCCGCGCACAACGAATCTTTGTAAGTCTACCCCGATTTATCATCCCCGTTAAACATCAAACTCGTACTGCACATTACGAAAGAACTCGGACTCGAGTACGAACGACTTCGCGCTAAGGTGATAAAACAGTAAAGTCTATGCTAAGGCATGAAATACTCAAAAAGAGATTCATTGAAAGGAGGACACAATGTCCTCGAGTCCCAACACTAAAATAAAACAAAGCCCCCTCGGGCAAATAGATGTTCAAAAAAAAAATCAAAAGCCCCTTGGGGTAACGACAGAACAATCAAAATTGCCGCGAGCGCGAGGAAGCCTCGTCTCCACCCTCCGCCTGATCACCGGTAGATGCAACCCCAGTCGGGAGATTCGATCCGTATTGATTGGGGCGGGAAACAACCGGCGGCGGAGCATGCGCCAAAATAGCCGAGTCGCTCGACACGGCCGGCAAGTTCAACTTGCCAACACTAAAATCAGAGACCTCTGTGGCGTTCATCTCTTCCATGGCCGTCCTCTTTTGGTCGGCCAACCTCAGCACTTCCCGAGTCAGGTCAAGCTCGCCGGAAGAAAAATCCGCGATGAGTTCGATATTGGCCAGGGTTTCTTGGAGGCGAATCTCAGCGTTGGTTTCAAGCTTCCGCTTCTCGCTCTTCTCCTTGACCTCTTTAAGGATTTCCAAGTATTCCCCGCTCATCTTCTTCCTCGCCTCGTGAGACGCGACCTTTATGTCGTAGTCCCTCCCCGCGAGGACTCTCTCCAAGTCGGCTCGATCTCGGGCAGCTCGCGCTGTTGCGACTCGACTCGCTTCTTCGGCGGCCAGCGTCCGACCTTCAGCCGTCCGAAGTCTCTGAGAAAGATCTTCCTCACGATTCTCGAGAACCAATAACCGGGCTTCCATTCCCTCGTACCTAGCCAATTTCCTTCCAAGCTCCTCCTCTCGAGCCAAGGAATCCTGCAGCTCCGCGGTCAAAATGCGGGCCGACCTCCTGGCAAACTCGAGCTCGCCTACTTGCAACCTCTCACGATGCTCGCGCTCGGACTGGGCCACAAGTCCGTTCGTAGCCTCCAGGAACTACATAAGCACACGAACTTTAAAATATCTCGTACAAAAGAAAGGCGAGAACAAAGAACTACAATCGATACCTTCCCGGTGGCTTCCGCCATCCCGGTGTACAAATCACCAAGGACCATGTCCCCAACGGCCGGAAGCCGAACGCCTGTGGGTCCGAAGTGCCTTAATAAACGGGCCGCGCCCCCGGGCGCCCCAACACTCTCGCTCGAACTGCTCGAGCTCACCTCCGTGTCGATCCTCCGACGCTTCGGTGCAGGGGAAAGGTTCCCACCCACACTCTGATCATTCGGTATCCCCGAACCATTTGGACGAGGACCGCGCAGAGTCGGCTCCCTAGATGAGACCGGGTCCGCTCTCCGAACAACCGGAGAAGAAGGGATCCCCCTTGTCTCTGCGGCCGCATCGCAGGCCCCGGAGTTCGGAGGGATAACCGGGGAAGGGAGAGGAGAATCACACATGGCAAAAAAGAGTGCGTTGCTTAGACTCCCGTCCCCCACCCTTTTCGCCAAATCCATAGGGTCCTTCCCGTTTCGGCGACTCCTCGATCTACGAGATAACTTCTCATGAGATGGAGTGCTAGCATCCGAACCCTCACCCAAAGAAGGACGGCCTGTAGAATCATAAAAAAAGAAGGGGGGTTTATACCTTTTCCAAATAACGACGAACCAAACGTCACGAACAGGAGACTCACCCTCTCCTGCCCGCTCGAGTATACAAAGCGGAGGTCGGACGGCTCGACTCAGAGAAGCCCGAGGAAGTACAGGAGGAAACGGTAGGTCCCGAGAGATCCGAGATCGGTCCTGCGGAACCCCTCTTGGGTCGACCCTCAGGGTAGCCTGCACGCGCTCGACCGTGAAACTGTCCCAGTTGACGGCATCTCTCCTCAGACGGGTTATTAGGGCCTCCGTGACAGGGTTGAGGTCAAGCGATTCAGGAAACTCTGTAATACAGAACAAAACCGATCAGGAGTCGGACCGACAACAACATAAAAATAAGAGGGATAGGATCGGAAAGAAAACCAAGAGTCCTACCAACATTGGAAGCCCACCGCGAAGGAACGACCGAGCAATCGAGCTCTCCGACCGAGTGATGGGTCATCTTAAAGAAAAAATATTGGTCCCTCCATCCGTCCCTCGGTGGGAGACCGTCAAGGATCCTCCCAAACCGAGGAGAAAGACGATACGACCCCGGAAAGCGGGAATCTTGCTTCACCGAGCAAACCCGCATTAACTCCTCGGGACCGAACTCAATCCCTTCCTCCGCGGCCCTGACTCCAAGTCCGATAACGTATCGAACGAAGTTCGGCGTCATCTGATAAAACGCCAGCTGGAGCTGGGCCAGCACTAAGAAAACAAGGCGGGGAATAGGGAAGAAGAGCCCAATTTTTTCGAAATACGTGTCGGAGGCGCAGCAGTAGCCTTCTACGACCGTTTCGGGGGACACCGCCGGGGAAGGAATGACGATTTTGACTTCTGTTGGAATCCGGCAAAGCGCCCTTAACTGCTGAATATGGTCCACGGTTAACGAAGACGGTGGGTGCGGACCGAATGATCCCGCCGCCGCACTCGTACTCGCTCCCGCAGGGTCTCTCAAGGCCATAAAAGAAAATGCGCCGGAGTAAAGAAAACAGAAAATCTCCGGGAAAGGACTTTTTCTGACAACATAGGAAATATGGAGAAAAACCTTAAACGGGAAAGAGACAATATAAAAGTAAGGAGGCGAAGGGCTGCCTTCGACGATATATATGATTATTTATATCGGGAATTGTGCGCAGTATCGTCCGTACGACTCCCAAACTCGTATTAATTACTGAGAAAATCGAGATGGTTTGGAATTCTCGCTTTCCCTTAACTCTAACCGTCGATTTGAGATCAACGGTTGCGAGTGCGCAGTAATTAGGTCACTTCATCAAAAGAACGAGCCCGAAAAGACACTTCGCGACCTTCGAATCTAAGCCGTTGATGATCGACCAGATCCACGGTAGGAGATGAAATTCTCAAACAAATACACGCTACGATTGCCGACGCGCTAAAAAGAAATTCGGCCTGTCCCACGCGCCCACTATTGACCGTTGGATCAAAACAAGATCTACGGATGGGGCAAAAATAATCATTAGGTTTGCCGCATCCGAGGCACACGCCTCTTCCCAAGAACGTCCACCGCCCATTAACCTCGGCTTCTCGAAATCAATGGGCTGGGGGGCTATTGTTGGTACTGGATTTCCCTCTAGGAAATCCGGCCCATTAGCAAATAAGATAAAAGCCCATATTCATGAGCCCGTTCCAGAATCAGAGACGAAGAGACGAGCCGATTCTTTTGCTGGGCCTGAATGAACGACGTCTTGACAAGGCCCAAGCAATGCCGAAGTAAGAGGCGATCGAGCTCGAGCTCGGCAGGAGACGACGTGGAGATAGAGCGAATCGGTCTTTTCCAGTTCAACTGATCCGCGAGAATCACGGGGATTGTTACGAAGGAGAGGCCGAAATATCGGAACAGAGAGGTCAGAGTCGATACTATTTAAAGAAGAAGTGGCGATCCATGAAAGACATTCCGACCCTAACTAAGAACACTTCGACTAGATAGCTCGATCATCATACTTTGTACTCTCTTTTCGACTATGTTTGTTCTATCTCGACGATCAATCTCAATAAAGTCTTTGATTCATAGGAAACTATACCATTTCTATATCCTAAAGTCCAAATCCACGAATACAAATTCTTAGTGTGAATCCCGGATCTCACAATATCCACTGCTAGATATCAATGGGTTGGCTGCGCTACCAAACTCAACTTTAGTGGGAAAAACCCCTTGTCCACCACTACATGTCCCCGAAGACCTTCCAATATGAAAACCAGACACGTTGCCTCCATAAGAGTGCATACTGCCATCTCTATCCCTTACCTCTCCAAAATCCACGCTAGAACTCCCACCATCGACAGAATTTTTAGATGCCATCTTCTCACTTTTCACAGATCCACCCACCAACACATCATGATTAAATGCTGAGCCAGTGCTGCACCTATAGATCAGACCTTATCCTTCGCCCATCTCCTGAGATTCATTAACCAAATCGTCACCAGGCGTACTTTCAACGAAAAGATCTTCCAAGACAGGCTCCCGAAACTCTTCATCATATCCACGTGGATGCAGATCAAGCTCATTCACGTCGTCATAATCAGCATCCACATCACCTTCTAGCTCTGCATTCCAATCACTGTCTTCTTCTTCCTCTTTAGACTTTCCATAGGATGATGTGAACAACTCTGCAGCAACACTTTTTTTAGTACCATTGATATCTTCCCCCAAATCAAAAGTAAAAGGCAATGATTTAGAACCAGCAGTGGACAACCACCCTTCGGGCCTTATCACTCCATCCTTAGTGCACTGTTTCTTAACAGGAGGCACATGCGTGGTGAAACCCATTCCTTTCTCAACTTCACAACTAGCTTATGTCTTCCTATCATCATCAAACTTCACAAACATGTTCATAGATGGGTTCACGCGCAGATGCATAAAGAAAAATGTATTCCCCCATCATTTCCGATAACAACTGGTGGAGTTGCAATGCCAGTTGCTAGCTCCTTGCTGTCCGGAGGCCAATAGCTCAAATGGACATATTTGCCTTCGACAGATGTTCATAGAACTCAGCAACAACCCTCTCCTTAAGCTCTTTTAGGGTTATTCCTTCTTTCATACCAACCACCCTTGTCATTTGTGACTTATCCACCATGAATGCCCAGATTCCATTTTCACCACATTTCCAATCACCGCTAGTCACCAAACAGTGCTCGTCCATAGAAACCTATTTTAAAGAGGGTTCACAGTTGTTGGTTATCCACATAGAACTATCCACAAGATAAAATAGACGTTCTGTATGTAATACAAACAAATGGATCTTACAAAAACAGGAAGAAAAAAAACGGAAATTACCTCTGAAACGGGGTTCTCAATACCCTGCTCCGTTCGGACTCAATCCGTGAAGCTTTCTCTTTGTTTTTGCTTTGGTATAGACTGTCCTGTCCATTTACAGCAAACATGTCTCCTTATGCCCAGAAACAATAAACAATATTTCTATGTGTACACGTGGAGTCATCTGCGCGTTCTGAGCTGCAAAATTGAACGACCACGATTCGTATGTCCTTTTGAGCGGGATAAATGGGCCAGATTCAATTTCCCCCCCCCCCCCCCCCCCCGCCCAATCACATCAAACCTAAAAGTACATAATGTCTGCACATCATTTAAAGTCTATTAAGTACAGTCACTTCATTTTTGTTCATCTAGTTACAAAACGTAAAATTATTAGTTCGCCAACTTGATTGTAGTTGCCCAATGAGAGGGCAATTTCACCATTAACAAAATGGTACAGTGGAAAAGAAGGCGTCCAAGCGTCATGTGCCTTATTTTGTGAGTTTGAAGAGTGCAAGTGACTTAATGTGTTAATGACTCGACTCAGCATCAACATTAGCTTTTCTTGGAACAAAATGAAAATCAATTATATCTATTATTTCTTCTTATGCACTGAATAATGTTTGAGAATTAGAGTATAATATGATCTCCATCCATCCTCTAGCTCTTTCTTCGCAACAATCTCCAAGCTTCATCAGCTTTTGAGGTCGATTTCACAAATCTTATAGAGTCCATTAATTCAAACAAATCCTCATCCGTATTACCAAGGTAAATAGCACCCTTTCCACTGTTGAAAAAGCTTAATTGATGTTTCCGTTGCTGCGTATGTAAGTTGTTTCTTGCCTTCCATAGTTTCCAGCATATTTAAGCATATAGATCAGTACTAAAAAAAATTCCCGGAGGAGGAAAGCTTACAACATTTGATCGAGTGTGGTAAGGAGATCGGAGTAAGGTCCCAAACTCTCTGTGCATACGATAGGGGCATTAAAAGAGACAGTGATCTCTATACTCTCAGCCACACCACATCGTTTAATCCCACGTGGAGATAGTTCAACACCCACCGGAATATCCCTAACCATAGCTTTCCACATAAACATGTTTATCTTCGGTGGTGTTCTTAATTTCCAGTTGTTCCTTTGCCAATAAAAGCTTGGAAACGTTTGATCTGATGCTCTGAGTGATTATACCTTGTGAAGGATCCATTCTCCTGTTTGGTTAGTTAGTAAATCCGAGATTAATAAGAACAAATATATACATATTTTAGTATGCAATACAATGCCACAACCTGGCCCAAAAAACAAGAGCAGTGGCACACTTCATTTTTTTTTACTGCCGATACATACACAACCCCTTAGCCTAAACATCTTTTCGGCATCATCATAATACTTACTGAATTATATCGTTTACCATCGAACCACGCCACAATTTAGTGAGTGAGAGCCACTGCTGCTTCTTGAACATGCACAAAATGCTCAGTTTCCCAACATCTATGAGAGTCTCTCCCTTGGCCCATTTTCTTCACAAACCCTACAAATTTCCCCCAATTATCCGCCTTAAACAGCTCCGGATTCATCCTCAGGTAAGTAAACGCGAACATCTCTCTCTTCTCATCAAAGCTCAGCGTGGATGCCTTGAGAATCTGCTCGTGCGCATAGTCATCATACCTAGGCAATGCGTTTTCACCAGCTAGAGGAACTTCTGCAGCTAGAGTAGCTAAACCCATCTGGTTCACTAACCTCTCTGGTGCATAAACCGCATCTTGAGGCTGCTCGTCGTTTCTCATCTTGATACACGTAAAGATGAATATGGTGTTGTGTCTGGCTAACATTTGGGCGATAGGGAGGTATCCGTCTCTGAACCTTGTGTTGTAGTATCCTGCTGTGAGCTCAGGGGCGTGAGAGCGAGTCCCATAGTGCCAGTGGATTCGCTCGCCATGATCCAGCAACATCTGGGAGTACCATTTGAGGAAAAACTCTCCAAACTCTGTGTTCCAACCACCGTCTTCTTTTTTGAAGATCTGAGTGTCTTGTGGCCAGTTATTGTAGTGACTAGTCCTGGGCATTCAGATTTTCGGTTCGGTTCCGGGTAAGAACCATTCGGTTCCGGGTATTACGGTTCTAAAGATTTAGGACCCATCGGGTATTTTATAAATTTCCAGTTCGGTTTCGGTTCAGTTCTTGTCGGTTCCGGGTCGGGTCGGGTATATAATTTTAGGAACTGTAAAATACCTGAATTTTTTTGATTTTTAAACGGTTCCGGTTACGCGGAACCAAAATAGTAAAAAATGTACCCAAAATTTTTAAAAATACCCGAATTAACACTAAAAATACCCTAAATCCAAGCCCGAAATGTCAATAAATTATCTGAAATGCAAATAAATACCCGAAATGACCAAAAATATCTGGAACCTGTGAGATCGGAGATTCACACCAAGGATTTGTAATCGTGGATTTGGACTTTTGGATATAAAGATGAGATAGATTTCCTATGAATCAAAGACTTTATTGAGATCGATCGTCGAGATAGAACAAACACAATCGAATAGAGAGTACGAAGTATGATAATCGAGCTATCTAGTCGAAGTGTTCTTGATTAGGGTTGGAATGTGCTGAATGAATCACCACTTCTTCTTTAAATAGTCCTCGACTTTGTTCTCCTTGTTCCGATCTTTCGGCCTCGCCATGATAACGATCTCCGAGATTCGCGGAAATCGGTTGAACCGACGAAGACCAGGTTGTTCTACCAGTTGGGATTGTGTCCTGAAATCACATTCCTACTCACTCCTGATGATAGTTGGTTGTTGAGATCAGACATTTCGTATAATACTGGGTGGTTGCAATGCTTTGCTAGAAGCCTCTTGTAATCTGTAAGTAGTGGACTTACTGCCAGTATTATATGATCCTATAGGGTCACACACCTAAGCAAACTGGAAGCATATATATGGGAACAATCATTATGGTAATGATCATGTTGATGTGTATTGGATACACATTGATATTGAGTTTAATAGTGGTGTGTCGATCGACACAGTGAGTGTGTCGATCGACACAAATCGGGTTTCGAAACTGACGTTTCGATTTCATGACTTAAACGAATTGGAATTAATTCTGATTTCGGTTTAGTCATTCCAGGTATTATATAAAGGCTTATGTGATACCCCGTATCAAAAACACGGTCAACGGGCAGCAGAAAGTCAACCGAGGGCAAAATTATCATTTTTGCCAAGTGAGGGGCAAAATGGTAATTTTACCAAAGTTCGAGACGGAAGTCGAGACGGGCCAAATATTCTTATGTTTCAACATAAAGAATGTTTAGAAGACCATAATTAGAAGAATCGGAGCAGAAACATGTTTTTCGGTGAGTCGGGAATGGAAACCGACAAAACCGAAGAAACTTCAAAAATTCATAACCGGAGCTACGTAAGTCCGAACGGAATGATTCGAAATGATAAATTCATCAAATAGCATGGAGAATCAGTTTGTAGAGGTTTGGGGATTTATGGGAATCAGTTGGTAGTTTCTAAAATAATATTCGCACAATCGAGGAAACCAAAGCAACAAGTCAAGAGGGGTTTAATGTTGGTCAAGGCCGGTTTAGGGAAGGATTTTTGGACTCAAAACACTCAGAAGGATAAGTGTCAATGCCTCAGGGTCGCCACATCTCATGGTTAGGTGTCAATGCATGGTGGTTCATGCATCTTTTTGAATGAAAGGAAAACAAGCATGTGAAGAGAAAATTTCATTTGAGCTCACAAAAACCTCTCTCTACCTCACACCCACGAGCTCTCTCTCCTCTCTATCTACATTCATCACACTTTCCCAGAAAACCCAGAAAATCCTTTGAATCTTCAAAGAAACTCAAGAACATTCAAAGTGTTCTTGAGTGTTCTTCATATCCTTTTACACCAAAAATCCCATAACTCTCTCAATATAAACCCAAATTCACTTCTGCAAAGTGCTATAGCTTCCTATCTCCCTCCTCTACAATATCCAGCCAGCCACCTTCGTCGTCGTCGCCGGAGCTCGCCGGAATCTGGCCGGCAAGCATCCACGGATTAGGGTTTTGGGGAATCTCTCTCTTCCTTCATCAGATCTGAATGTTTTGAAGCCATGGATGGCTAGATCTCTTCTTTGCGGTCAGTTTGATAGGTTGATCGTCTTCTGAGTCACCAGAAAAAGAGGTGAACCGGCCGGTCAACACCGGACCACCGCCGCTCAACGCTAGAGAAGTCGCCGGAGAAGTCACCGGAGAAGCCCAACCGCCACCAATCTTCAGCCGGTTCTTCAAGGAGTGTGATGGGATGGTTTGATTCAAGATTTGGGTTGGTTTAAGGCTAGTTTAGCCTTGGTCAATGGTTAGGTCAAACCGGTCAATGTTTGACCAAAACCGGTTTAACCTAACCGGTTCTAATTAGACCGGTTCAGTTGGTTCTGATGGTTCAGTGGTTCAACCGGTTTTGTTTGGGAAGTCAACCAGTTCAAGTCAAAGTCAACGGTCAACAATCAAAGTCAACGGTCAACAGTCAAAGTCAACGGTCAACTGGAGGTCAAAGTCAACGCCGCTCAACGCCGGTCCGTTGACTCCGGCCATTGACTACTTGCGGTTCATGTCAGGGTGTTCGGGAAGCCTCGGGGTTCGAGTTCGTGCGTACGGGAAGTTCGGGTTTCAGTTCGGAGGTCTCGGGATTCATACCGCGTCAGACCGTCATTCCGCGCCTATCTCACTGTGAGTCGGCTCACAAATCCTTAGTTACATATAGACCAAAAACCGAGAAACCGTAGGTTTAGGAATGCATACCCGTTAATTAAGATGATTGGTTAATATTAAATAATTGGAAGTTAATGATAAACCGGTTAGGATCAGACAAGCATGTTAGGGTTTAAAGAATTAACAGGTTAATTGGTTGTGTGCCGCTAGGTTGTTAGGAACGATTGATTGATGCATGCATATAGATACCGTTTGAATAGGACCCTAGATGCATATATATGTATTAAGAACGACAATTAATGAATCTATATACAGGAATTAAGACGACTTTAAAATATGAGTTAAACCTAAACGGGCGTATAGAATGTTGTAACGAGATCAGGGTTTAGGTTTAATAGCGGATTTGGGTAATGGATCAATTAATTAATAATGAGACGTCGGGGAGTTAGTAAGTTTACTAACTCTAAACCGACAGATCGAGAAGTTAATAAAAGATATCTAGAATGGGTTAAATAAGGATGTGGTGAGTTTGTAAGCCGTCTACGGGTTAGCAATCCGCTAACCCAAGGTAGCGGATGAGAATGGATTAAAAGACTTAGAAACCCTAATAAGCCTGCTTGTGTTGTGATTGTGTGATTGTGTAATTGTGTGATTCTATGATTGTTGTGGTTGTGAGCTTTCTGTGCAGGCTTGTTAGACTGCTCGGTGTTGGGCCGAGCAGTTATTGCGGACACTTACTCCGGTCACGAGACCGGGTAAGTTAGTTGGTGCTGGCTAGGTATCTTACCTAGCCAGAGCGGTGGTATTGGTAGTGTAGAGGCTTGCGGAATGGTTAGGGTTTGCTATTAATATTGATATTGACTGTGTGATCTGTGCTAGAGTCCCAGCGAGTCTGCGTGGTTATATTTATGCACTAGGACTCTAGGGTGCGTTAGATTCCGTAAGCCTAGGTTTTGTTTACGTTCCGGTACTTCCGACCCGATTGGATCCTCGGGTTTTACCTGACCGAATCATGGTGATTCCGGTTATGGTGTTAACCTATCGGGTGACGCCGGTAGGTGTGTGATTCGGAGAATACAGGGTCATGTCCTAGGGCCGAATCACATGGAAACTCTGGCTATCTAGGGGTAGTCCAAGTCACCGCGTATCGATGGACAGAGAACGGTGTCCTACTCGTGGGACCTTGTGTACACGTTTAGGAGTCGTGGGTTAGTTACCATATAGGTGACGATGTTAAACCCGTGGAAGTTACCGAGATCGTAGGGCCCAATGTTGTTTTATTATTCCTTTATTGCGCGATAGATAGATCGAGTCCAATCGAGGACATGTGCCGCAGTGCCTTCGATTTCCCTAATTTCTCTTTATTTTGGCTTGATTGTGTGTTGTGGGTTTATCACGACGTGGTAGTGCATGATCGACCGTTCTTTCCTGTTGATTGTTATTTTGGGCTTTGGGGCGGGAATCTGTAGACTCTAGATAGACTAGAAGCCATTAGTGGGGAGCCGATTCACTGGGTGATCTTAGATCGCTCATTAGACTTTTTTTGTGTTTTCAGGTTTAGCAGCGACGGACGCGGGAGGCCTTGGTGTAGTTTCGGGATGGCTTGTGACGGGATTTGATTCGGGGTTTTGGATGTTTTATTTTCGGTTCGGCTTTGGCGCCATTTTATGTGTTTGATTTACTTATGTGCTTTGAGATGACGATTGTTTGTAAAAATTCTATTAAACGTTGTGCTGAATGTTTGGTTACTCAGAAATGAAATTGTTTCCCTGATATGAGGTTTCGTCCGAACCGACACAACTCACCGAAGTGGTACAAGGTGTACAACTTGTATTACGGAAGTGAGGATAGCGAGGTCAAATATGGATTAGTGCGAGCCTTTGTCTCAAACCGATCCGTCTCTGACTTCGTCCTGTGACGAACGTTTCCTGTTCGACTTGCTCGGGTTCTATCGGTCATGTTCTTGTTTGATTGTTGACCGGTCAGCTCGACGGTCAGCGGAGAACGGGAAAGGGGCGTTACAGAAAGGTGGTATCAGAGCATGGTTCTGCATGGGTTTCGAAACATTTCATTTTTGAGTGTTTTCCGTGTTTTATCGAGTCAAATGTGTCACAAAAGCATCCATTAGGAAACCGAGCCGCGTCCGTTAAACCCGAGGTTGGGATGGGATGTAGAATTTTTGTATGATCTGTACTAATGTTTCGTGTGTTTGGTTGCAGTCTTACAGCAGTGTGTCTTGGGTGGAGTGGAGGTTTCTGTGTGTGTGTGCTTGGAGTAGTTATTGTTCAGCAGCATGAGTCAGCGGGGATCAGTCGGTTCGCAGCAGGGTCAGTTGGTTCAGTTTCAGGGATGATGGTATTCTTGGGAGGAGCAGATGTTGAGTTAGGGTTACCACCGCAGTGGCTAGAGCCGGAGGTGCCACAGACACTTGCAGCATCAGACGTACCACCGATGTTTCAGTCATCGATTCTTGAGACGCCCAAGTTTTCCCGCCACTTCATGTGGAGGAATATTTACTGAGTCCACTACCGTTCGGCTTGATCTAGATATGGAGCATATAGACCTGGAGCAGTATCCGCATTGGGAACAGCGGATGGATGAGCAGGTAGCGATGCTTGAGGATGTGTTAGAGCAGCAGGATGGGCCTCATCACCAGCCAGACCTACGACCTGGATTACCCCGTACACCGTTCGACATGGTTATGTCACCAGCGTCTACGGAGTCGCAGTTTGAGCCAGTCTCGTCACCAGCCGAGATGATAGAGACACCGCCAGCAGTACCAGAGGTCCATGGAGCGTCGACATGTCCGATTGCCGGATCAGGACCGTGTATACCCGATGTGGAGCCGTACCGAGCACCAGTACCAGAGGATTATCGAGCTGGACCTAGTTGCAGAGATCCTGAGCCCAGTTAGCCACCAGTCATTCTGATGCCAGTCGTTCCACAGCCTCGACCCGAGCCAGCGAGGACTTACCAGTTTTGTAGAGGTGAGGGTTATCACACACCCGATTGTTTCATCAATTCCCCGATCGAGCCGACTTCTCCTTGTCAGTTGGGTGGTAGCCATGGTCATCATGCGCCCGTGCGTTATCGTGGACCATGTTCAGCGTCCACTCCAGTCTGTCAGTTATGTGGCCGTGCAGGTCACGTTGCTCATCTTTGCCCGATTTCCGAGCCACAGCATGTCGGAGTACCATCTCGAGACACACACCCACCACACCCTCCCGGCGCACCTGCCAGCGGATACTTCAGCGAGCCGTTTTGCCAGTGGTGTTGGGCATTTCGGTCTTGCTGGAGGCGTTAGGATAGGATAATTGTAGTTAGGCCAGGTAAGTGGGGGAACTAACTTCTTTTTGTCTTGTAGATAGATTGGCGGATAGGCGACTTTGCGTGTCGTCTTTGACTTTTCTGTTGTATAGCGGCGTCGTATGGGTTTTTGGATATGATGACGGCCGTATATGTGTGAACTCTGATCAGAACCATGTACTAAAACTTTTATATGTATGATAGATCATTTTATGTATGTGGTGGATGCAGAGTGTTCGGCTAATCATTTTGAGTAGCATAGAAACTGTTTGCATGATTGAGATGGTTCTGAAAGCAAACAGATTACTGTGTGAAACTAAATGTTGAGCGGAACTGACAACCGTTCATCATGACCTGAACCCGGACTGACGACGCATCCGACCGATCATTAAATTGCGTGATTATGTGTGTGGTAATTGCTTGTTTTCTTTTTCTATTGATTGATTGATTGATTGATTTGTTGTGCGGTCGTTTGAGTAGTACTGGCGTGCGTGGTTTTGATAGATTGATCGTTTTTGGTCTTAGAGACCGTTGGATTGTTGGTGGTTCGAAAGTTTGAGTAGTGATTGATCGTTTTTCTTCGGTTTTGTTAGAAAGGTAAGGTGTTGATTTTATTTTCAATTTTATTTCAAGTTTTGAGCCGACTGAGAACAATTGTGTTCAACCGTCGATTCACGAGGGAGCGGACTTATAGTATATTGTTACTTAATCATTAGTAACCGTCGGGTACGTGATTAAGTAACCATATTTCTATGGGAAAGTGATGTCGGGGATAAATCGGAATGGAACTAATTGTTTCAGTGAGTTGTTGTGTTGATTGTAGGACGGAATGGCGACGCGATGTGAATCCGAGACCGAACCCGAACCCGAGAGCGAGATGAAGTGTCAAGACATCGTAAGACAAGTAGACCGGACCGTGAAGCAGTGGTAGACATCGTCAGTGGAAAATGTAGCAGCTTACCAAGCAACCGACAGAAAGACGCCGAGAAGTATGATGAGCTAGCAAAGAGATTTGGGGAAAGAAGGATCAGTGTTGTTGTTGGAATCAGTCAGAAAGGAGCAAGTGATCAGATTCTTTAAGAGTGTCTCAAAAATAAGGATGAAAGTCGCAGTCAGAAGGATGTGGAGGTCGAACCAAAGTGGGGAAGCCGAAGTGAGAATCAGAGTAAAGAAACCGACCAGGGTTAAGTTCGAAGATCGAGATCGATGGGAACAGTTAAGGGTTGAGTGAAGCAAGGAAGACAAGACGGAGAGCCAGAGCGGAAGTGTTGTGAAGATCAGTTGGGTATAAAGGAATGAGACACAAGGATCGCAGTAACGTTGAGGTCAGTGGTATGCAGCAATGATTGAGTATAGAAGCGTCGGAATGAAGCGATGAAGCAACTTGTAGGGTTCGGCACCGATTTGAAGTCTGTTAGTGACGGAGAATTCGGGGACCGAATTCCTGTAAGTGGGGAAGAATGTGATACCCCGTATCAAAAATACGGTCAACGGGCAGCAGAAAGTCAACCGAGGGCAAAATTATCATTTTTGCAAAGTGAGGGGCAAAATGGTAATTTTTCCAAAGTTCGAGACGGAAGTCGAGACGGGCCAAATATTCTTATGTTTCAACATAAAGAATGTTTAGAAGACCAGAATTGGAAGAATCGGAGCAGAAACATGTTTTTCGGTGAGTCGGGAATGGAAACCGACAAAACCGAAGAAACTTCAAAAATTCATAACCGGAGCTACGTAAGTCCGAACGGAATGATTCGAAATGATAAATTCATTAAATAGCATGGAGAATCAGTTTGTAGAGGTTTGGGGATTTATGGGAATCAGTTGTTAGTTTCTAAAACAATATTCGCACAATCGAGGAAACCGAAGCAACGGGTCAAGAGGGGTTTAATGTTGGTCAAGGCCGGTTTAGGGAAGGATTTTTGGACTCAAAACACTCAGAAGGACAAGTGTCAATGCCTCAGGGTCGCCACATCTCATGGTTAGGTGTCAATGCATGGTGGTTCATGCATCTTTTTGCATGAAAGGAAAACAAGCATGTGAAGAGAAAATTTCATTTGACCTCACAAAAACCTCTCTCTACCTCACACCCACGAGCTCTCTCTCCTCTATATCTACATTCATCCCACTTGCCCAGAAAACCCATAAAATCCTTTGAATCTTCAAAGAAACTCAAGAACATTCAAAGTGTTCTTGAGTGTTCTTCATATCCTTTTACACCAAAAATCCCATAACTCTCTCAATATAAACCCAAATCCACTTCTGCAAAGTGCTATAGCTTCCTATCTCCCTCCTCTACAATCTCCAGCCAGCCACCATCGTCTTCGTCGCCGGAGCTCGCCGAAATCTGGCCGGCAAGCATCCACGGATTAGGGTTTTGGGGAATCTCTCTCTTCCTTCATCAGATCTGAATGTTTTGAAGCCATGGATGGCTAGATCTCTTCTTTGTGGTCAGTTTGATAGGTGGATCGTCTTCTGAGTCACCAGAAAAAGGGGTGAACCGGCCGGTCAACGCCGGACCACCACCGCTCAACGCCGGAGAAGTCGCCGGAGAAGTCACCGGAGAAGCCCAACCGCCGCCAATCTTTAGCCGGTTCTTCAAGGAGTGTGATGGGATGGTTTGATTCAAGATTTGGGTTGGTTTAAGGCTGGTTTAGCCTTGGTCAACGGTTACGTCAAACCGGTCAATGTTTGACCAAAACCGGTTTAACCTAACCGATTCTAATTAGACCGGTTCAGTTGGTTCTGATGGTTCAGTGGTTCAACCGGTTTGGTTTGGGAAGTCAACCGGTTCAAGTCAAAGTCAACGGTCAAAGTCAACGGTCAACAGTCAAAGTCAACAGTCAACTGGAGGTCAAAGTCAACGCCGGTCAACGCCGGTCAACACGTTGACTCCGGCCATTGACTACTTGCGGTTCATGTCAGGGTGTTCGGGAAACCTCGGGGTTCGAGTTCCACTACAAGAAATATGTACATTGTCGGCGCGAAAATAATGCTATCATATGTCTTTCATAGCGTTTTCATAAATGCTATCTATGCGGGAGCTATCTTAGGTACCAACCCTACGATAGCATTTTTTCGGTTTGCTATAATAGCGCTGAACTATTATAGCACGTAATTTTATACGCTGTAAATATATTAATAATAGCAAAAAATTAATGTTATACTATATGTAATTATAGCATTTGATTTATGTTCTATTTGATTTTGACAGCTTTTTTTGTGTGCTATAATACAGTTATTGATGTCTATTTTATAGTGCTATGATATATTATTATAACGGTCATTTTGTTGTTATTATATTTGTTATCAACCTGCTATCAATTTCTTTTATATAATACAATGATTGCATAATCTTAAAACTGATATAGAAATTAAGACATTCATTCCACAAGTCTGAATACAATCCAACATCCAAAACACAAGTTTAGAGTTTCATGACAGAAACATTAGCCTAGTCTTAACCAAAGTAAAACTAAAATACATAGACTAGTTATAAGTTCATTAGCCTAGTCTTAACCAAAGTAAAACTAGCTATCCTGGACCAAATTTCCTTCATTCCCTGTATCAAAAAAACCAGTGTCTTACTTTAGTAACACATATATATATATATATATATATATATATAATCAGATGTAAAATAAAAGAAGAAGCACAACAATTACCTCAGTTCCCAGTATTGATGTCTTTCACCACACCTTTGAACTCTTTCTTGTTCAAAGTTCATGTCTCTCCCTTGTCTGCTTTACTGAAAATTGCAGCTATATCTTCCTGTTTACTCAACAAGACCACAACAAATCAAACTCTGAAGAGTCACTCATCATTACACAAGGAAAGGTGTTGAAACAATACCATGAGTCTGCGTTGGTTGATGGTTGAGGTGTCACCTAAAGCATAGACACTGTCGCATCCCTCCACTCTAAGCCATTCGTCAGTTGCCAAGACACGCCTCTGCCCCTGTAAACATATACTCAAAACGCAGAAAATATAGTTAGGTGGACAAGAGAAAATGATTTGATTAGTCAAACGATTGCAAGTCTTGGTTTGAAATCTAACCTGACCAATCCGCTGCATAAAGTCTCTGATGACAGGACGTGAATCAATCACAAAACCATACCATAAGGTTCAGAGACAAGTTTGCCAGTTCCACTTTCCTTTGTGGATATCTCATCAGCAGTCACTCCCACAACCATAGACTTTATATTCAAATCAATACCGTCTCTCTGGAACTTTTCCTCAGCAAAAGCAGTGATCCTCTTGTCAAACCTCAGATATCTGCCACTCGTAATGGCTCACTATTAAGACTTCGGATACAAAACTAAAAGCTAGGAAAGCAACTAACGAGTACCTGTAGAGTTCTGATATATCTTTTTGGATAGCCAATAGCATTAAGCGACGGTGATTCCATGATCTTTGCCAGCTGCCGTCCTGCTGCCAAGACCCTGAGACAATAATTAGCACCCAACAATGATACAGAGCAATACAAAACAAAAGGCAGAATATGGACAAAAAAATAGTATACAATATTGAATGTATAAAAGGAAAAGCAAGTGTTACGGATCAACTAACATGTTATTGTTTGATTGTAAATCCTGCTGTGAAACTCCCTCTGGCCCACTTTCTGTAATCGTGCTCTGGCATTTCTGTGCAACTTGAAGCAACTGGTTCACCTGCATGACCGATAATAAGTTTTTATTAAACTTTCCAGCACCGTTTGCAGCATGTCTAAACATATTCAGAACTAAAATTATAGACTATGTGCTTATATTCATAGGGAAACAAAAAAAAATAAGCACATAAGAAAGCATTTAGGGAAACCAAGTATTAGATATCCTCGAAAAAACAACCAAGGGTTGTAAGTCTTAAGCTCCTCTAGTTTGGTTTTAGCTTCCTCTGCAGTCTCTATACAGTTACAACTGCAATTAGAAACAGTAGAAACGAGAGTCTTAAGGTGACTCCAGAACCCCAATCCAGCTCTAGCGATAAGTTCCTTTGAAGTACCGTTTGGATACAAGTTTTGCAGATATACTGTCTCGTTCTTGGAGAATAAGCTCCAGACTCTGCAACACAAGGTAGCAGTTTACCCACTGTAAGCAGCACACAAAATGAACAACAGTGTGACAAATAACTTGTAAAGCATAAATAGACATATATAATATGAATTACATCTTTCCGCTTCTACAAGTCATCTTCGTGGCTTACATACCTGCACAAGATTTGCTGAATGAGATTTCTCTGCTTTCCAAGTATCTGTGAGCATATTTCACCTCTTGTCTTTGTCTTCTGATCCGTCTCATCTTCAAGTCTCTTCGTCTCAGACAATGCTTCACAATAAGAACAACGTATAACATCTCATAAAAAAAGAGCTGAGTGTGAATTGCAGATCTAGAGACAAATCTCAGTTGAACAAAGGAGTGAGCAAACATCAATTACACATGAAACAAATTTAGAAGTGTCAAACAGAAGAATTTTAGAGCAGCAGAACACGCTAAAAATCTGAGAAATCCCAAACAAAATCACTTTCAATTAGCTCTAATTTCCACGAATATCAACGGATTTCAAACCAAGAGAATACACCTATAACTGCTCTGCGATCATACTTTTCCGTATATGGTAACCATAAATTTCTGAATCCAAAAGCCTTGAGAGAGCGAGAGAGAGAGACGAGCCATGATCGAGATCTTTCTGCAAGGCATTGAGAGATACAGAAGGGAGGAGCAAGGAAGATAAATAAATGGCGAAAGAAAAAAAAAATAGCGAAGGGAGGAGCGGATGTGGAGAAGGAATAGCGAAGATAAAGAAAATTAGAGGAAATTTGTGTGTTTAGGGTTCTAAGAGAAAGAAGGGATAATGAGCGTTAAAAAAAGGGTTAATGTTGTGACAAAAAAAGAGGGATAATGAAAAACGAAATAGGGAGTCTAAAATTTTCATTAAGTGTTTGGCGGAAAAGCTAATTTTAGCTTCCCGCTTAATGAAACTATATCATAGTGCTTATCTAATGCTGTTATATAGTACAAAATTTTCAAACTCATCTACGATAGCAGTTCAGTAAAACGTGCTATAACAATCTGCTATGAATGTGGATTTTTTTTGTAGTGTTCGTGCGTACGGGAAGTTCAGGTTTCAGTTCGGAGGTCTCGGGATTCATACCGCGTCAGACCGTCATTCCGCGCTTATCTCACTGTGAGTCGGCTCACAAACCCCTAGTTACATATAGACCAAAAACCGAGAAACCGTAGGTTTAGGAATGCATACCCGTTAATTAAGATGATTGGTTAATATTAAATAATTGGAAGTTAATGATAAACCGGTTAGGATCAGACAAGCATGTTAGGGTTTAAAGAATTAAAAGGTTAATTGGTTGTGTGCCGCTAGGTTGTTAGTAACGATTGATTGATGCATTCATGTAGATACCGTTTGAATAGGACCGTATATGCATATATATGTATTAATAGAATCTATATACGGGAATTAAGACGACATTAAAATATGAGTTAAACCTAAACGGGCGTATAGAATATTGTAACGAGATCGGGGTTTAGGTTTAATAGCGGGTTTGGGTAATGAATCAATTAATTAATAATGAGACGTCGGGGAGTTAGTAAGTTTACTAACTCTAAACCGACAGATCGAGAAGTTAATAAAAGATATCTAGAATGGGTTAAATAAGGATGTGGTGAGTTTGTAAGCCGTCTACGGGTTAGCAATCCGCTAACCCAAGGTAGCGGATGAGAATGGATTAAAAGACTTAGAAACCCTAATAAGCCTGGTTGTGTTGTGATTGTGTGATTGTGTGATTCTATGATTGTTGTGGTTGTGAGCTTTCTGTGCAGGCTTGTTAGACTGCTCGGTGTTGGGCCGAGCAGTTATTGCGGACACTTACTCCGGTCACGGGACCGGGTAAGTTAGTTGGTGCTGGCTAGGTATCTTACCTAGCCAGAGCGGTGGTATTGGTAGTGTAGAGGCTTGCGGAATGGTTGGGGTTTGCTTTTAATATTGATATTGACTGTGTGATCTGTGCTAGAGTCCCAGCGAGTCTGCGTGGTTATATTTCTGCACTAGGACTCTAGGGTGCGTTAGATTCCGCAAGCCTAGGTTTTGTTTACGTTCCGGTACTTCCGACCCGATTGGATCCTCGGGTTTTACCTGACCGAATCATGGTGATTCCGGTTATGGTGTTAACCTATCGGGTGACGTCGGTAGGTGTGTGATTCGGAGAATACGGGGTCATGTCCTAGGGCCGAATCACATGGAAACTCTGGCTATCTAGGGGTAGTCCAATTCACCGCGTATCGATGGACAGAGAACGGTGTCCTACTCGTGGGACCTTGTGTACACGTTTAGGAGTCGTGGGTTAGTTACCATATAGGTGACGATGTTAAACCCGTGGAAGTTACCGAGATCGTAGGGACCAGTGTTGTTTTATTATTCCTTTATTGCGCGATAGATAGATCGAGTCCAATCGAGGACATGTGCCGCAGTGCCTTCAATTTCCCTAATTTCTCTTTATCTTGGCTTGATTGTGTGTTGTGGGTTTATCACGACGTGGTAGTGCGTGATCGACCGTTCTTTCCTGTTGATTGTTATTTTGGGCTTTGGGGCGGGAATCTGTAGACTCTAGATAGACCAGAAGCCATTAGTGGGGAGCCGATTCACTGGGTGATCTTAGATCGCTCATTAGACTCTTTTTGTGTTTTTCAGGTTTAGCAGCGACGGACGCGGGAGGCCTCGGTGTAGTTTCGGGATGGCTTGTGATGGGATTTGATTCGGGGTTTTGGATGTTTTATTTTCGGTTCGGATTTGGCGCCATTTTATGTGTTTGATTTACTTATGTGCTTTGAGATGATGATTGTTTGTAAAAATTCTATTAAACGTTGTGCTGAACGTTTGGTTACTCAGAAATGAAATTGTTTCCCTGATATGAGGTTTCCTCCGAACCGACACAACTCACCGAAGTGGTACAATGTGTACAACTTGTATTACGGAAGTGAGGATAGCGAGGTCAAAGATGGACTAGTGCGAGCCTTTGTCTCAAACCGATCCGTCTCTGACTTCGTCCTGTGACGAACGTTTCCTGTTCGACTTGCTCGGGTTCTATCGGTCATGTTCTTGTTTGATTGTTGACCGGTCAGCTCGATGGTCAGCGGAGAACGGGAAAGGGGCGTTACAGCTTATATGGTCGACCTGGAACCCTAGCCGTTCACTTTTCTGTTGCATAGAAAGCAGAACCACCTAAACTCAGTGATCCCAAGATCCGGCACTAGCATCCCGGCTTTCCAGCTTTGTGTGCGTATGTATCTGGTAGAGGCGAAGCATCTGAGTCGCTGCTGATCTCGATTACCATTCATTCCGCTGCCATCTCTGAGGTAAACACGAGATCTATGATTCAATACTATAACCCTAGATTCTAGGCTTTCCAACAGTGGTATCATAGCTATTAGGGTTTAATCCAATGAATCAAAAGCATGTAATTCGAAAACTGATGTATTTGAATAGATTTATGCTTGTTGTTTCATGTTTTGATCAAGAAAAACTCGGTTTTAGTCTGTGATTTAAAACGTTGAACTTGTATTTTCGCATGGTGTCGATCGACACTAATCTTGTGTCGGTCGACACGCCGCAAAAACGCGTATAAAATTTTAGGGTTCCGATCTTAGAGATCGGATTTCCTGTTACCCTAATGTGTCGATCGACATACTGGGTGCGTCGGTAGACACAGATATAATTGGTTAATTTTGGTTAAATTAGATTTACCGGTTATCGACCCGGTTCAATTGGATTGAACCGGAAAAGCCAATTTGGTTTTGGTTAGGTCATGTCGAACGACACAGTGATGTGTGTCGATTGACATGGATCATTAAACCGGACCGGTTCAATTAGATTGAGCCGGTTAAGGAAATTCGATCCGATTTGACCGGTTATCGAAGTCCGGATTAAATTAGGTTGTGTCGACCGACACCAATGGTTGGTGTCGATCGACACACCACTCGCAGATTTGGTGGTTGAACCTCAAATTGCGAGTACCAAACCAAATTTAATCCAATGTTCTAGATTAACCTAAACTTAATAAATCTAGATGTTTTAATTAACTTAAAAACTTCTTGGATGCATATTGGATATGTATCAAGATTAAATAATTCTTTTCCTCAACTAAATATCAAGTGATCTTGATGTCTTGCCCAACCTTGTCTACTGTCAAGACTCGTTTCATTGTTGGATAGTCTTGGAGTCCTTGGTATCCACAACTACATGAGTAAGGCAGGTGATCATTGATAGACTTGGAGTGCGACTGTCAATAATCACAAGACTGAAGAGATTGGTTTACTTGACTGGGCTATCAGAAGTTCTGGGCCCAGAGACATCAGAGTGAGTAAGATATGGATTGTCTTATCTGCGACCAAGAGTTGTACTAGGTACAATTAGCAACGATTTGCTTACCTAGATAACTAAAGTTTGGGTGATGGCGAGTTGCCCACTCAAATTTTGGTGAAGTAAGGATCTTGGTTCATTGTATTCATCTGAGGAAACATAGTTTTGAATACAATGCGAGTATTCTTATTGGATAAGAATTATCATTTCCTTGAACATCATAACTAAAACCTCTACCTCTTTTAATTACAGCTATGTCTGTCCCAACTCACATCAACACTTTCTCGCTAAGATCCGTCCTTGAGAAGGACAAGCTTAATGGATCAAATTTCTTGGAATGGTATCGGAACCTGAGAATAGTTCTCAGGCAGGAGAACAAGGAATATGTACTTACAAGATTTCTCCCCGAGAGGCCACGTTCCAATGACACACAGGCAGATAAGAATGCTTGGGATAAGCATTCAGCTGATGTCAAAGACGTTAATTGTCTAATGCTGGTGACTATGAACTCTGAGCTGCAGAAGCAATATGAGAACGTATTGTCACCGATTGAGATGATTAACAGCCTGAAAGCATTGTTTCAGGAGCAAGCTCGTACAGAGAGATACCAGACGGTTAAATCTCTCATGGATTGCAAGCTGGCTAATGACAGTCCATTGAGTCCTCATGTCCTTAAAATGATGGGTTACATTGATAACCTGGGGAAACTGGACTGTGCCATTAGCCAGGAGCTAGCCAGTGACATGATTCTGCAGTCTTTGCCGTCGTGTTTTGATCAGTTCATCATGAACTACAACATGCAAAACATGACTAAGACATTGACTGAGTTGCACGGCATGCTGAAGACAGCAGAGCCGAATCTCAAGAAGGAAACTCCTAATGTACTGATGGTACAAGGGGGTAAAAGGTTTAAGAAACCTAGTAAGGATAAGGGAAAAGCTAAAGCTGTCCAGACTGAGAGTCAAGACAAGCCCAAGCCCAAGCCCAAATCCGGGCCTTCTCCTGTGGACAAATGCAACTACTGCAAGCAGCTAGGGCATTAGAAGAGAGACTGCAAGAAGTTAATGGAAGATTACAAGAAGCTGAAGAAGACGTATGATGCGTCTGATTCAGGTATTTATGTTATCGAACTTAATGTTATGACTCCTAGTTCTACTTCGTGGGTATTGGATACCGGCTGCGGTGCTCATATTTGTACTAATATGCAGACACTAAGAAACAGTAGAACGCTGAAGAAAGGACAAGTGGAGCTACGGGTCGGGAATGGAGCTAAGGTTGCTGCACTGGCCGTAGGCACTTATGATTTGTCTTTACCTTCTGGCATGGTTTTAGAATTGAATAATTGCTACTTTGTACCTGCGATTAGCAGAAACATAATTTCAGTTTCCGTTTTAGATTTGGAAGGTTTTGATTTTACTATTAAGAATAAAGTTTGTTCTTTTAATCGTGATGGTACATTTTATGGTAGCGCCCCATTAGATAATGGGTTATATGTCTTAAACCAAGAAATGCCTGTCTTTAACATAAATACAAAGCGGTTTAAGTCAAATGATGAAAACCCGACTTTCTTATGGCATTGTCGTTTGGGCCACATCAATGAGAAACGCATTCAGAGACTCCATCGAAATGGGCTTCTGGGCTCATTTGATTTTGAATCATGTGAGAAATGCGAATCTTGCTTGATGGGCAAAATGGCTAGGGCCCCTTTCAACAAACCAAATGAAAGGGCCAGTGACTTATTGGGCCTTATTCATAATGATGTATGTGGGCTAATGAGCACTGTGGCCAAAGGAAATTACAAGTACTTCATTACCTTTACTGATGACTTCAGTAGGTATGGCTACGTCTATTTGATGAGACATAAGTCAGAATCCTTTGATAGATTCAAGGAGTTCAAGAATGAAGTACAGAACCAACTTGGCAAAAGTATCAAAGTTCTGCGATCGGATCACGGAGGAGAATACTTAAGTCAAGAGTTCAGTGACTATCTGAGCGAGTGTGGAATTGTTTCAAAACTCACTCCTCCTGGAACACCCCAATGGAATGGAGTGTCAGAGAGGAGGAATCGAACCTTATTGGATATGGTTCGGTCTATGATGAGTCATTCAGATCTTCCATTATCCTTCTGGGGATACGCTCTAGAAACGTCTGCATTTACACTAAATAGGGTGCCATCTAAATCAGTTGAAAAGACACCACATGAATTGTGGACTGGGAATATTCCAAGTCTGTCTTTCCTGAAGATTTGGGGTTGTGAGGCTTATGTCAAACGTTTAATCTCTGACAAGCTCGCACCCAAATCAGATAAATGCTACTTCGTTGGTTATCCTAGGGAAACCAAGGCATACTACTTTTACAACCGATCTGAGAACAAAGTCTTTGTTGCTCAGGACTGTTCTTTTCTTGAGAGGGAATTTCTTTCTAAGAAAAACAGTGGGAGTAAAGTACATCTCGAAGAAATTCAAGATGCACAGGAGATTGCTCAACCTGCTGAGGAAGAGCAGCTGTTGGATCCACAAAGTTCTGTGGAACCCACACCTGTGGAGCCTGAAGTTCGCAGATCCGGAAGGATCCGTCACGAACCCGAGAGATATTATGGATTTCTCGTGACCAATTGCAATGATCTGATGATCATTGAAAGTGACGAACCTGCGACCTTCGCGGAAGTAATGATGGGCCCGGACTTCGAAAAGTGGCTTGGAGCCTCTAAATCCGAAATGGGATCCATGTCAGAAAACCAAGTATGGTCCTTGGTCGATTTACCTAATGGTGCAAAAGCCATTGAGTGTAAATGGATCTTCAAGAAGAAGATTGACGTGGATGGCAATGTCCAAATTTATAAAGCTAGGTTGGTGGCTAAAGGTTTCAAACAGATTCATGGTATTGACTATGATGAAACCTATTCCCCAGTCGCTATGCTTAAATCCATTCGGATTCTTCTAGCAACTGCCGCTTATTATGATTATGAGATTTGGCAGATGGATGTCAAAACCGCCTTCCTGAATGGTATTCTGGAAGAGGATGTGTATATGACACAACCTGAGGGTTTTGTAGATCCTAAGAATGCTGGGAAGGTATGCAAGCCTCATAAATCCATTTATGGATTGAAGCAAGCATCACGGAGTTGGAATCTTTGTTTTGATGAAGCTATAAAACAATTTGGTTTCATCAAGAACGAAGAAGAACCATGTGTATACAAGAAGACTAGTGGGAGCGGAATTGCGTTTCTTGTACTGTATGTCGATGACATACTTCTTCTCGGTAATGACGTTCTGTTGCTTCAGTCCATTAAGACTTGGCTCGGAAGTTGTTTTTCCATGAAAGACATGGGAGAAGCCGCGTACATCCTTGGAATCAGAATCTACAGAGATAGAGTGAACAGGCTGATTGGATTGTGCCAGGACACTTATATTGATAAGGTGTTGCACAGATTCAAGATGCATGATTCCAAGAAGGGCTTCATACCGATGTCTCATGGCATTAGTCTCAGCAAGAAGCAGTGTCCGGCGACACATGCTGAGCGAGAACGCATGAATAGGATTCCTTATGCTTCTGCAATAGGATCCATCATGTATGCCATGCTCTGCACTCGTCCAGATGTAGCTTACGCGTTAAGCATGACGAGCAGATACCAATCTGATCCAGGTGAAGATCACTGGACAGCTGTCAAGAATATTCTCAAGTATTTGAGAAATACCAAGGATAAGTTCTTGGTATATGGAGGAAGTGAAGAACTTGTGGTGAATGGATTCACTGATGCGAGTTTTCAGACGGACATAGACGATTTCCGATCACAATCTGGATATGTCTTCTGTCTAAATGGCGGTGCAGTGAGCTGGAAGAGCTCTAAGCAGAATACCGTAGCTGATTCCACGACGGAAGCTGAATATGTTGCTGCTTCAGAAGCGGCAAAGGAAGCTGTTTGGATCAAGAAGTTCATGACTGAACTTGGTGTGGTTCCTAGTATCTTGGAGCCAGTGGCTTTGTTTTGTGACAACAATGGAGCCATTGCTCAGGCGAAAGAACCCAAGTCACACCAGAAGTCCAAACACATAGAGAGGAGATATCACCTGATTCGTGATATCGTAAATAGAGGTGAAGTGAAGATCAGCCGAGTTCCGACGGACGAGAATGTCGCTGATCCTCTGACTAAGCCACTCCCAAGGCCTAAGCATGAGAGTCATACTACTGCTGTAGGCATTAGAGATCTTAAGATGTAATCTTGATTCTAGTGGGAGTTCTTATGGTTTTATTTTAGTTATATTAAGATGTTCTTGTAAACATACTTTTGGATATGTTTAATGAAATTTGATTTCAGCATTATTTATTGTGATCTAAATAATGGTCCCATAATAAGTTTATGCCATATTATAGGTCATCAAGTTGAGGACTTGATCATGAAACCCTATAAGTTAAAGATGACATAAATTATGATATGTCCCTAGTCGAGGTTGTCAAAGTGGGACACTGACAACCGCGAGAGACTAGCTTGTGAGGTGACTGTTGACTAAGTTTCATGGAGTCAGTGATATGAGTATCACAGTCAGTTACATAAATATATGTTGATGAACATATGATCGGACATGACCCGCAAATGAAAAGTATCCAGGATAGTTATATTTGTGTCATGAGAGGTTCTCATTACGACTATAGAGTATAGTCCTTAGACCTGAGTTCATCATGCTTTCTTGCATATGAATTGGTACACTTTGACCTTGTCAAAAGTCGACCCGTAACTGGCGGCTATAAAGGCATTGCTTAGGTGTATCATGAAGTGTGTATGGAAACAGGGATGGAACAAGATGGGATTTGTCCCTCCTGTATAACGGGAGATAAATATCTCAGGGCCTATCGAAGATTTAATACTGAGAAAATGTGTGGCCGCACTCAAACGAACTGTAGTTCAATTGTTTGTCTTGTTCAGTATAGATCAGGAGTTCGATAAACACGATATTGGCTTAATAAGAATGACACTAATCTTTCCTTATGCAAAATCGAGATATAGAGACAAAAGGATTATAGGAATTGAAGATTCCAGTACAAGTGGGAGATTGCTGGGATTGTGTCCTGAAATCACACTCGTACTCACTCCTGATGATAGTTGGTTGTCGAGATCAGACATTTCGTATAATACTGGGTGGTTGCAATGCTTTGCTAGAAGCCTTTTGTAATCTGTAAGTAGTGGACTTACTGCCAGTATTATATGATCCTATAGGGTCACACACCTAAGCAAACTGGAAGCATATATATGGGAACGATCATTATGGTAATGATCATGTTGATGTGTATTGGATACACATTGATATTGAGTTTAATAGTGGTGTGTCGATCGACACACTCACTGTGTCGATCGACACAGATCGGGTTTCGAAACTGACGTTTCGATTTCATGACTTAAACGAATTGGAATTAATTCTGATTTCGGTTTAGTCATTCCAGGTCATATATAAAGGCTTATATGGTCGACCTGGAACCCTAGCCGTTCATTTTTCTGTTGCAGATAAAGGAGAACAACCTAAACTCAGTGATCCCAAGATCCGGCACTAGCATCCCAGCTTTCCAGCTTTGTGTGCGTGTGTATCTGGTAGAGGCGAAGCATCTGAGTCGCTGCTGATTTCGATTACCATTCATTCCGCTGCCATATCTGAGGTAAACACGAGATCTATGATTCAATACTATAACCCTAGATCCTAGGCTTTCCAACACTACCTTTACATCGTCTCCTATCGAGCTCGAGCTCGATCGCCTCTTATTTTGGCGTTGTCTGGGCTTTGTCCAGATGTTGGTCGTATGGGCCCAAAATGGATGATGGACGATCTCTCTGTCTCGATTATGGAAAGGGCTCATGATTATGGGCCTTTTTTTTGTTTGTTAATGGGCCGGATTTCTTAGAGGGAAATCAAGCACCAACAGTAGCCCCCCAACGCATTAATTTCGACGAGCCGAGGTTAATGGGAAGTGGACGTCCTCGGGAAGAAGCGCGTGCCTCGGGTGTGAAAGACCTAATGATTACTTTCGCCCCGTCCGTAGATCTTGTTTCGATCCAATGGTCAAACATGGGCGCGTGGATCGAACTGACCTGCTTGTTAGCGCGTTGGCAGTTATGGCGTATATTCGTTAATGGGATTTCATCTTCCACTGTGGATCTAGTCGATCACTAACGGCTGAGATTTGAGGGTCACGAAGAGTCTTTTCGGACTCGATCTTTCGCTGACGTGACATGGCTGTCACGCATTCGTAGCCGTCGATCTCGAATCAACGGTTAAGATAAGGGGAAAGCGAGGAGTCCCAACCGTCTCGATTTTCTCGTAATTATTACGAGTTCGGAATCGTACGGTCGAGATTTTGCACGATTCCCACTACAGATAATTTCTCATATTGTCGAGGGTGACTTCTTCCCTTCTCACTTTTGCTTCGTCTTTTTTCTTGCTCTGGTTTTTCTTCTGTCGTTGGAAAATTTTCTTCCCAAAAGCCTTTTGCTTTCCTTATTCCTCCGATACACTGCTTCCTATGGCTCTGAGAGATGCGATAGGGGCTAGTACGAGCACGGCGGCGGGATCATTCGGTCCACATCCGCCGTCCGTCTTAACCGCGAATCATATTCAACGGTTACGAGGGGAGTGCCGGATTCCACCGGAAGTAGAGAAAGTCATCCTATTGCCGGCAGTCTTGTCGGAGACCATCGTGGAAGGCTAATGCTGTGCCTCCTACGCGTACTTTGAAAAGTGCGGGCTCTTCTTCCCTATTCCCCGCCTAATTTATTTGGTACTGGCCCAACTCCGGTTGGCGTTCCATCAGATGACGCCGAACTTTGTCCGGTATGTCATTGGACTCGGAGTCAGGGCCGCAGAAGAGGGAATAGAGTTCGGGCCCTAAGAGCTTATGCGAGTTTGCTCGGCAATACTCGCTTCCCGGGAACGTACTATCTTTCTCCCCGTTTCGGGCGGATCCTTGACGACGTTCCAACTAAGGATGTATGGAAGGACCGGTACTTCTTCTTTAGGATAACTCACCATTCGGTCGGGGAGTTCAATTACTCGGTCATCCCGTCTCGGTGGTCTTCCATTGTTGGTAAGATTCGAGGTTTAATGCTCGATTCCTTTTTGTCGTTGGTTCGTTCCTTACTTGTTTTAGTTTTTATTGCAGAGGCTCCCGAATCGCTTGCTATCAATCCGATCACAGAGACTTTGATAGCCCGACTGAGAGGGGATACTGTTTGTTGGGAATGTCCTGAAATCTACTGTATTTGCTCTAAGTGATAGTTGTATTATCGATATGAGACAATCATATGACACTAGGTACTCATAATGCTTTGCTAGAAGCCACTTATGATCAATGAGTTGAGAACTCATTGCTAGTGTTATATGATCCTACAGGGTCACACACCTAAGCAAACTGGACGTTGAACATGAGGTTGATCATTAATCTAATGATCGGGTGAATGCATATTAGATATGCATGCAATACTAAGTTTCTGGAACAGTGTCGATCGACATAATAAGTATGTCGGTCGACACAGATCGACCGTGTCGATCGACACATAGAGTGTGTCGGTCGACACGACTCGCAGATTACCAAATTAAAACCGGTTTAATTGTTGGTTAATTCCGTTGTGGTTTAAGTCGACATATATAAGATATATGGTCGACCTAAACTTGCATCTAACCTAATTCACAGCCACCAGAAACTAGAGAGAAACCTCTTGAGAGATCTGATCTCTATAGGCACTAGCATCCCTCCTGTTCAGTTTGTGTGCGTGTGGATACCAGTAGAGGCACGGCATTTGAGGCGCTCTAGATCTCGATTATCTGCAAATCTTCCGCTGCATAATCACCACGTAATCTCCAGATCTGATAGATTCAATTACATGAACCCTAGATCCTAGGCTCGGAATTCAAACCAGGATTGCCTAATTGGATTAGGATCTGCTAGGAATTCCTTCAGTGGTATCAGAGCTTTAGGGTTCCATTGAATCTATAGCATGTTGATTAGATTAGTTGAATCTGAATCTCTGTATAGTTGATACAAGCATGCTAAAATTCGTTTTCATGAAAATCTAGTTTTTAGGTTTTTTGATTGAAAAACGATTAGGGCTTATCGCACTGTGTCGATCGACACCAATCCGGTATCGGTCGACACAGAAGGATAACCCGAATAAAACTTATTCACCTAGTGTCGATCGACACAAGAGTTGTGTCGGTCGACACCAACCTCGCGAGATTGATGAATCGGTTCAATTGGATTGGACCGGTTATCAAGCTTGGTTTAATGGTTTGAATTGCGATTGGTTTGATTAGGTTGGTGTCGACCGATGCTAGTGTAGCATCGATCGACACTGACCGGTATTCAAAACCGGATCAATTGGATTGATCGGTTATCGCGGATTGCTTTTGGTTATTCTGTATCGATCGACACTATAGTAGTATCGGTCGACATCAGATTCGATGATTGGGTTTTGGAACCTGCAATCACAGAACCAAAGCATGATAAATCAATTAATTATAAGAATTAAAACATAATAAAACTGAACGTTTTAAAGGTTCCGTTCCTCAACCAAATATCAAGTGATACTTGATGTCTTTCCAATCTTGTCAACTGTCAAGACCCATTTAGTTGTGTGATAGACTTGCAGTGCAAGATGTTCACGATTTCATGAGTAAGACAGGAAGTAATCGTGTTGATGGGCTTGCAGTGCAAGGCGTCAACAATTACATGACTGAAGAGATTGGTTTACTTGACTGGGCCATCAAAATCGTTTTGGGCTCAGAGACATCAGGTTGATTGGACATAAGATGTCGATCCACAACCAAGAGTTATATTGGATATAACTAGCAAGGTCGTTGCTTACCTAGATAGCTAAAGTTGAGTGATAGCCAGTGGCTCACTCAAGTTTAGTGAAGTATGGGTCTTGGATCATTATATTCATCTGAGGAAACATTGTTTGAATATAATGTGAGTTTTCTTAATAGTTAAGACTTCTCATTTCTTGAACATCATAACTAAAACCTCCCTTGTTTTTCCAGCTATGTATAGCACAAACCATCGTAACAATTTCTCCCTGTGATCCGTCCTTGAGAAGGACAAGTTAAATGGATCCAACTTTCTTGAATGGTATCGGAACTTGAGAATTATTCTCAAGCAAGAGAAAAAGGACTATGTCCTTGAGAAAGTTCTCCCTAAGAAGTACCGAGCCAATGCCTGGCAGTCAGATATGGATGCTTGGGATAAGCATTCTAATGATGCGGTGGATGTGAGTTGTCTCATATTGGCTACCATGAACTCGGAATTGCAGAAGCAATATGAGTACGTGGAGTCGCCAATAGAGATGATCACTAGCCTGAAAAGCATGTTTCATGAGCAGGCACGAACTCAGAGATACCAGACGGTGAGATCTCTGATTGAGTGCAAGCTACCAATGGGTGAACCAGTTAGTCCTCATGTCATTAAGATGATGGGTTATATTGATAACCTGGGGAAACTGGATTGTCCCATTAGCCAAGAGTTGGCTACTGACATCATTCTGCAGTCACTGCCGTCAAGCTATGATCAATTTGTTATGAACTATAACATGAACAACTTGACGAAGACGTTGACTGAATTGCATGGGATGCTTAAGACTGCTGAACCTAACATCAAGAAGGACACCCCAGATGTCCTTATGGTACAAAAGGGTAAAAAGTTTAAGAAACTTGGTAAGAACAAAGGTGATGGCAAGACGAGCTCGATTGTGAATCCAAGCGAGTCTGGCCATGCTCTTAAGGTTAAAACCAGTCCTTCTGAAGATGTTAAGTGCCATTATTGTAATGGTTATGGGCATTTGAAAAGAAACTGCAATAAATTCTTGGAAGATTATGAGAAGCTGAAGAAGACGTACGAGACTTCTTATTCAGGTATTATGTTATAGAAGTAAATGTTACTTCTTATAATCCTACTTATTGGGTATTTGATACCAGCTGTGGTACTCATGTTTTGTGAAAATGTGCAGGGCCTGAGCAAAAGTAGGATTATAGAGAATGGACAAGTGAACCTACGCGTAGGAATGGAGCAAGAGTTGCTGCATTAACCGTGGGAGTATTTCATTTGTTTTTCCCTTTATGGCATGTTTTAGAACTTAAGAACTGCTACTATGTATCTGCTATGAGCAGAAAGATTATTTCTAATCCTTGATTGGATTATGAAAGGATATTAGTTTTCAAATTAAGAATAAGTGTTATTCATTTGTTTACAGTGATATATTTTATAGTAGCAATCCATTAAAGAATGGACTTTATATTCTAAAATGTGCATAGCTATAACATTAATACCAAGAGATTCAAATCAAAAGATACGAATCAAACTTCTCTCTGGCATTATCGTTTTGAACCAAATAAATGAGAAACAGATTCAGAAGTTCCATAGTGATGGACTTTTGGGCTCGTCTGATTATGAATCATAATGGGTAAAGTGAATCTTGTCTATTGGAAAACGACAGAGGCCCCTTTCGAAATGGTAGTGTCGATCAACACAAACGGTGTGTCGGTCGACATAAGTCGCGAACGGATTAAAATGAAAGGGCCTGAGGCTTATTGGGCTTTATACATACGGATGTAAATGGCCCGATGAGCGCAAATGCTAGAGGAAATTTTCAGTACTTCATTACCTTTACTGATGTTTTCAGTAGGTACAGTTATATCTTATTAATAAGACATAAGTCAGAATCTTTTGAAAAGTTCAAAGAGGTCTAGAATGAAGTACAGAATCAATTTGGCAAAAGTATTAAAGCTCTACGATGAGATCATGGAGGTGAATACTTAAGTCAAGAATGTAGTGATCATCTGAGAGATTGTGAAAGTGTTTCACAAGTCACTCCTCCTGAATCGGACTTTATTAGATATGATTCGATCAATGATGAGTCACTTAGATCTTCCAATATCCTTCTAAGAATACACTCTAAAATTGTCTGAGTTTACATTAAATAGTGTTCCATCAAAATCAGTTACAGAGATACCACATGGGATGTGGAATGTAAATGTTTCTGATTTATCCATCATGGAGATTTGGAGTTGTGAGGCTTATGTAAAACGTTTAATCTCTGATAAGCTCACACCCAAATCTGATAAGTGCTACTTCATTGGTTGTCCTAACAAAACCAAGGCATGTTACTTTTACAACCAGTTCGAGAACAAAATGTTTGTTGCTCGGAACTATGTTTTCTTGAGAAAGACTTTCTTTCCAAGAAGAACAGTGGGAGTAAAAGTACAACTCGAAGAAATTCGAAAATCACAGGAGACTGCTCAACCTGATGAGGAAGAGCAGCAGTTGGATCTACAAAGATTTGTAGAACCTGCACCGGTGGTTCCTAGAGTTTATAAAGGATCTGGTGAATGTATATTCGATATACATTTAAATGGCAAGTTTCTGAAGAAGTGTTGATCGACACAAAAGTTGTATCGATCGACACAGATCGCGAACCAAAATATTTTGGTTTATGATTTAATTAACTACGGTTTAAATCTTGGTTAATTAGATCGTGGTAAAAGTCTACATATGAGATATGTGCGTGACTTTTAACACAAGACTGAAGCTCGCAGATCCAAAAGGATCCGTCACGAACCCGAGAAATGGGGATTTCTCGTAACCAATTGCCGTGATCTATTGATCATTGAAAGTGACGGGCCTGCGAATTTTGAAGAGCAATGATGGGCCTTAACTCCAAAAGTGGCTGAAGGCCGCTGAATCCGGAATGGCGATGTCCAAAGCTGGATTGGTGGAAAAAGTTTTCAAGTAAATTCATGGTATTAACTGTGAAGAAACCTATTCCCAGACACCATGCTTATGTCCATTCGGATTCTCCTAGCAACCGCCACTCATAATGGTTATGAGATCTGGCAGATGGATGTGAAAACAGTTTTCCTTAATGGAATTCTAGAAAAGAATGTGTACATGACATAATCTGAAGTTTTCATTGATCCCAATGAAGCTAGGAAGATATGCAAGCTTCATCGATCCATTTATGGTTAGAAGCAAGCATCTCGGAGTTGGAACCTTCGTTTTGATAAAGTAATCAAAATGTTTGATTTTATCAGAAATGAAGAGGAACCGAATGTTTACAAGATGACTAGTGGGAGCGCAGTTGCATTTATAGTATAGTATGTTGAAAAACATACTACTTCTTGGAAATGAAATTTCATCATGTCAGTCTGTTAAGACTTAACTCGAAAGTTGTTTTTCGATAAAATCATGGGAGAAACCGTATACATTCTTGGAATAAGAATCTACAGAGATAGATTGGATAAGCTAATTGGATTGTGTCAAGATACTTATAGTGATAAGACCTTGCACATGTCCAATGTGCAGGATTCCAAGAAGGGCTTTGTGCAAATGACTCTTGATATTACTCTTTGCAAGACGCAGTGTCTTTCGACACATGCTGAGCAAGAGCAAATAAGGGTCAGACTACTGCTAAAGGCATTAGATGTCTTAAGATGTGATCTTAATTTTAGTGGGAGTCATTGTTATTAATTTTAGTTATGATATGATGATTCGTATAAACATAATATGATTATGTTATTGAAAATCTGATATCTGTATTATTTAATAATGGTTATTAAATAATAGTCCCAAAGTAATTTATGACATTTTATAGGTCATCAAGTATGTGACTTGATCATGAAACCCTATAGATTATAAATGACATAAATTATGTTGGTCCCTGGTCAAGGTTGTTAAAGTGGGACATTAACAACCGTGTGAGACTAGTATGTGAGGTGATTGATGACTAAGTTTCATGGAGTCATTAATAAGAGTATTAAAGTCAATCACATAGATATGTGTTAGAGAACACATGATCGGACATGACCCACTGATGAGAACTCTAAGGGATAGTTATATAAGTGTCATGAGAGTTTTCATTACGACTATAGAGTATAGTCCTTAGACCTGAGTTCATCATGATTTCTTACATGTGAATTGGTCCGCTTTGACCTTGTCAAACGTCAGCCGTAACAGGTGATCATAAAGACATTTATTGGGCGTATCATGAAGCGTGTGAAGGAACAGGGATGGAACAAGATGGGAATTGTCCCTCCTATATAACAGGAGATAAATATCTCAGGGCCCATCGAAGATTTGATACTGAGAAATGTGTGGCCACACTCAAACAAGGTGATTGTCAGTCGTTTGTCTTGTCAGTATAAATCGGAATTCGATGAACATGATTTTGGCTTAATAAGGATGACATGGATCTTGCCTTATGCCATATCGAGATATGGAGACAAAGGGATTATAGGAATAGATGATTCCAGTACAAGTGGGAGATTGTTGGGAATGTCCTGAAATCTACTGTATTTGCTCTAAATGATAGTTGTATTGTCGAGATGAGACAATCATATGACACTAGGTACTCATAATGCTTTGCTAGAAGCCACTTATGATCAATGAGTTGAGAACTCATTGCTAGTGTTATATGATCCTACAGGGTCACACACCTAAGCAAACTGGACGTTGAACATGAGGTTGATCATTAATGTAATGATCGGGTGAATGCATATTAGATATGCATTCAATACTAAGTTTCTGGAACAGTGTCGATCGCCATAATAAGTATGTCGGTCGACACAGATCGACCGTGTCGATCGACACATAGAGTGTGTCGGTCGACACGACTCGCGGATTACCAAATTAAAACCGGTTTAATTGTTGGTTAATTCCGTTGTGGTTTAAGTCGACATATATAAGATATATGGTCGACCTAAACTTGCATCTAACCTAATTCACAGCCACCAGAAACTAGAGAGAAACCTCTTGAGAGATCTGATCTCTATAGGCACTAGCATCCCTCCTGTTCAGTTTGTGTGCGTGTGGATACCAGTAGAGGCGCAGCATTTGAGGCGCTCTAGATCTCGATTATCTGCAAATCTTCCGCTGCATAATCACTAGGTAATCTCCAGATCTGATAGATTCAATTACATGAACCCTAGATCCTAGGCTCGGAATTCAGACCAGGATTGCCTAATTGGATTAGGATCTGCTAGGAATTCCTTCACTGTTAACTAGGGCAGCTTCACAGTAGAGCGTGTGCAAGCCGCTCTAAGGATTGGCCCTGAGCGAGCCCCGCTGGATCGACCTCAGGTTCTACAAAACCTGTTACTTCCTCCCGTGCTTTCCCGGGCTCCCCCGGCTCAAGTTATTCAGCCTCCGCTTCGTCTTGCCGAGCGGACAGGAGAAAGTGAGTCGTCTGGTTGCGAAGTTTTGTTTATCGTCATTACGATTTGTCTGATTCGCTCTTTATTTTTATTTTATAGCTCGACCTCTCCCGGATGATAGCTCGACTACTAGCACTCCTCCTCATGAGAAAATGTCTTGTAGAGTAAGTAGTCGCCGGAACGGGAAAGATCTCGTCGAACTAGTCGATAAGATAGAGGCGAGCGATCTGAGTAACCCTATTCACTTCTCCCTTGGTCGGGCCCCTCCTCCTCCTCCGTCTTGTCTCCCTCCTCCTTCTCAGACCCTGCTCCCTCTGGCGACGGGCCCAGAGGAAACGATTGCGGAGGTCGCTAACGCGGCTCTCTCTTTGGTCGAACGGGAGGTGGTTCTGTGTTAATCCGGAGGGGTTGCTCTATGCGACCCTCGCCCGTATGGCTCTGGGGGGCAGATCGTCGGAGCCGAGGAGGGTCTCTCCCTCCCTCACCGAAGCGTCGTAGGCTAGACGTGGGAGGGAGTCCGGGAGGATATGACCAAGAAAGTGTTTAATTGCGAACGACCCAGAAGGTGCGAGCCGTCTGCTGAGGAGCTTTAGGCCCGCGGGCACTCAACTCCCGATTATTGGGGAAATGATTCTTGGTAACGCGTATACTGAGATGATGGCTATTGTTGGGAAGGTGAGATGTTTTCCTTTGACTCCCTTTTCTTTGGAGTGTTAACTTATCTCTTTTCGCTGACTCGACGTTCTTCGCAGGCTCTGGAGGCTGTGAATACCTATGCGGCTCGGTCTGAGAACGAGGTGTTGGATGCTCAGACCTACGAGCTCGAGTCCGCTTGGGAGGCTGCCACCCAGATGAACGCCGAACTCCAAGAAGCTTTGGCTAGGGAGGAGCGTTTGAAGAAGAGGGTCGCAGATAATGCTGTCGTGGAGGCCAGGATCGCGCACCTCGAGAAGAGGGAAGAGGAGCTGTCTCGTCAGCTTAGCGCTGCTGAATCTCAGGTTAGAACTGTCGAGGAGTCGAGCCGAGCCGCGCTTCGTAGATCTCGAAAGGAGCTCAATGACCAGTACCTTGTGATTCTGGCCGGGATCAAGGAGAAAGCCGAGAAGAGGAAGATCGAGACCAGTGACGAAATTCGTCTTCAAGAAACTTTGGCCAACATTGAAATCATCGACGAGATTGCAGTCGGAGAGGTGGACATGACCCAGGAGGTTCTTAAGTTGGCTGAGAAGAAGCGACTTGCCACCTCGGAGATGGAGGCCGCGGCAGTCTCTGACTTTAGCATAGGCAAGCTTGTCTTGCCGGCGTTGTCGGAGGATTCTGTGACCATGGCGGATCCTCCGCATGTTCCTCCGACTGAGACTGGTCCGAGGATGCTTGACGAGGTCGAATCCCGGCCAGAAAGAGAGGTGGGTGGCGAGGCGGAGGAACGGGTCGAGGATTCCTCTTTTGCTGCTTTTTGAATACCCTGTTGTTGTTGTTGCCCGAGAGGGCTTTTAGTTTCCTTTTTGAACCTTTGTTGCCCGTGGGGGCTCTTTTTATTTGGTGTTGCCCTGAGTGGGCTTTTTATTTGAACTTGAGGACATCGTGTCCTCTCTTTTCTTTATGAATCGCTTTTCAATCTTCCATGCCTTAGCATAGATTTGATTAATGCCTTAGCACAGAATTGATCGTTTTAATGCCTTAGCATATAAACAACTATCGTGATAGCTCGGACCTCTAAAGAGGGGTCGAATAAATGGTTCGGCTTGATTTGCCTTAGGGAATTTTTCACAATCTTTTAGGTCGATTATATTTGAGCTCGAGCTCTTCCTCAAGATTTGTTCGAGGTACAACTTATTTCGAGATGTAAAGTTCGAGATTTTCTTCGGATCTGCAAATATGAAGTACTTTTAAGTATACGACGAGTCGAAGTAAACTTGTATAGATTCGTTTTGAGTATCTGCGGAGATCGCTTTGCTTAGATTGGAAGGGGGAGGGGGTAGCCCCCCAATTATTCTAATCCGTATAAGGTTGGAAGAATTTTAAGTTTTTGAAGGACCATTTCGGATCGTTCCGGTTTGAGGAGACCGTTTCAGGTCGTTTGATATCGAAGGGATCATTTCAGATCGCTTATTTTGGGGCGACCATTTTAGTTCGTTCAATTTGAAGGGACCATTTCAGGTTGTTTGGTTTCGGAGGGATAATTTCATATCACTTGATTAGAAGGGACCATCTTAGGTCGCTTAGAAGGGATAATTTCATATCATTTGCTTTTGAAGAGATAATTTCATATCACTTTAATTAGGAGGGACCATTTCAGGCCGCTTAGAAGGGATAATTTCATATCGCTTGATTTTTGGAGAGACAATTTCATTTCGCTTGTTTTTGAAGAGATAATTTCATATCACTTGTTTTTGAAGAGGTAATTTCATATCACTTATATTAGAAGGGACCGTTCAGGTCGCTTAGAAGGGATAATTTCATATCGCTTGATTTTTGTAGAGATAATTTCATATCACTTTGTAAAATGCAAAGGCGAAGTATTTCGCGACGACTCTAACTTTTACATCAGAAAGAGACATTTATCGAGAGACTTATTTTGATTTCACAAAGATAAGCTAGTATGACTTCGTTTAAAGTTGTCGAGCTCGGTAAGAGCTTTGTGTTGGGGGGCGGCTGCGCTCGAGGTCGAGCTGCCTACGTACCTTTTAAGGGGATCAAGCCATTTCGTAGTTCGATTATGTTGCGTACTCTCAGTGAAAGTACTTTTTGAGGTTGATGATGTTCCAGGGTCGTAGTTCAGGTTTCTGGGTTTCCACCGACTTGAGTCGGTAGACCCCGTCCTTCACAACATCGGTGACCTAGTAAGGACCTTCCCACTTTGCTCCTAACTTTCCAGCGTGTTCTTTCTTTTTATGGTCGAACACTTTCCGTAAGACGAGCTCTCCTACTTGAAACCTTCGAGTTTTAATTCTGGAATCATAGTAGCGAGCTGCGGCTTGTTGGTAGTTCTGGATTCGAGCTAGTGCGAGATTCCTCCTTTCGTCGACGAGATCGAGCTCGTCCGTTATCATCTTGTTGTTAAGATCCTCTTGCCGTGGGCATTCTTCTTTGCGGATGCTTGACACGAGGATTTCGGCTGGTACTACCGCCTCGATTCCATAAGCTAGCGAGAAGGGGCGTAGCTTTCTTTTTACCGGATGCGACTAGAGGTCCCACGATATACATTCCCCATCGCATGAATGGGTATGGCGGCGGAGATTGTGGAGAGTTTCTCTGATGGTTGGTGGATAATCGGGGCATGCTTTTGGCATTTGTCGCATTTACTGGAAAAAGATTCGCATTCGGCGGCCATTGTCGGCCAGAAATAGCCTTGCCTTTTGATTCGTATGGCCAGAGCTCGTCCTCCGGAATGGCTTCCGCAGGATCCGTCATGCACCTGCATGATCATGGCTCGGGATTGCTTCTTATCGAGGCATTTCAGGTAAGGTCCAGAGAGACTTCTTTTAAAAAGCTCTCCTTGCATGACGCAATACCTTGCGCTCTGTGTTTTGAGTTTTCGTGCTTCTCATTTATCGCCAGGGACTTCGCCGTTTGTTATGTATCGAATGATCGGAGTTCTCCAATCTTCTTCATCGTCGGGCTCGGATCCCTGACTAATGGATGCAGTTTGGATTGGTCCATCAGGAACGTTTGCGACGTACACGGCATTTCTTGGGTCGAGATCATCATCTATCTCGATGATGTCGCGACTAGTCTCCTCGTGCAGTTCCTTGTGTTCGACATCGTCCTTTTTGGTAGGCTCGTCCTCTTTCAAGGATAGAGCTTTTAGGGCTATGTCGATACTTGGCTTTTCGATCCCCTCGACTGGTATGATCCTTTTAAGGTTAGGATCTGATGTCGAAGCCAACGCGGCCAGGGCATCACTCCCCCACACTTAGCTTTTGCTTGTCCTCAAGCAAACAGAAGACCAAGATCAGGAAAAGAAGTTTGAAAACTTCAGAAACTCGTTTCATCGTAGGAGCACCACACTCAGATTCGCCTTAGTAAGCCACATGAAAATGAACCTGCAGACATCAAGACCAACATATACTTCCCCCACACTTAGCAACTATCCTGAGTAAACTCCACAATCACATTCAAAGCATCAAAATTCATCATACTGACTTCTATAAGCTATTAAGTGCGGTCTCACCTATGGGGTATCGATCAAAGAACACATGGACTCTTACTCTGTTAGCATCTGACCACTCAATTGTTGCTTCTGGTTCCTTTCTTCTCTTTTTCCCTTTCTTAGCACTGATTTTTCCCCACTGGGTATCATTTTATTTTTTTCTATCAGTGCTCTTCCCTTACTGGGGCATACTTTGGACATATTTCCATGGATGCACAGGAGGTAATAGGGGTCTCTACCACTCCCGTGACCACTTCAAAGCTACTAGCTTATCCTCAATTTATCTCTTTTTTTTTTTTTTACTTTCAAGGAAGGAGAGAAGGGAACCATAATCAGACATGTTTACAAGCTGTGCCAGAACCAACGGAGGAATCCGACTCGAAGTATACCAAGCCCATAGGTAAGAAAATTAAGTCAAGTTAAAGTTGAAGTCAAGTAATGGATTCTCTGAATACCTGAAGTGATATGAGTGTCCTCAGTAGGCTGGTCTGTGTTGGGTTTTCTAATAGTCATAGATCATCTGCAACTCATCTAATGGTCACTTAAGTTCCTGCAAGTGTGGTAATCTCCTCAAAAAGTCCTTGTTTCCTACTAAATTTGACTCAATAAAACAGATTTTTGACTGAATCTAAGAAAACAAAAGCGTACGTCAGTAGCTACCTCCTCCACACTTGAAACACACTGTCCCCAGTGGTGTCAAGCCTAGGCTCGGTGAGAAGAAAAATCGGAATTAGGAGAATCCGAAAAGGGAACAGAACACTTACATGTCGTCGGCCTGTGTCGATCGATGCCACTAGGGTGTCGATCGATGCAAAGCGATTATACCTACGGTTAAGTAGATAACCGGTGTCTGAACCGCAATTGAATCGGCAAACCGTAAATCGCAACTATGTCGACCGATGCACTATGTGTGTCGATCGATGCAATGCGATTCTGCCTGTTTCTCACGCCTTTGAACACACAAAAATAGAAAATCAAAAACACCAAATCAAAACGAAAAATGAAAACAAAAACGAACCTAACAGTGGGTTGCCTCCCACTCAGCGCTTGTTTAAAGTCAATAGCTTGACTATGGAAAGGAAATCGGACTTATGGAGAATCCAACAGAGACTTGGAGTGTCTCTGTGAATGTCTCTTCATCCAAGGTGGAGTATAAGCATTCGGATCATGAGATCTTCCAAGGAAAGAGCGAACAGAACCAGGGCGGTAGTGAAGCGTGGGTGGGATACTGCGTTTTCCTGCATTCACAGCTGAGGGATTAGGAGATTTGAGTTTAGAAGATTCATACCTTTGCTTTGGTGGAAGGAAAGGATCTGGAGCTTTCTGCTTAAGAGCAGTTGCAGGCTCTGAAGATGTTAGAGCAAGTTCAGAATGAATTGCCATCTTCTCTTCTCCAACAGGAATCTCTGGTTCCACTTCCACACTGAAGCTCTTTCCATCGATGGTGGATTTGTTCAGCTTATCCATCTTGAACCGCAAAGGATTGTCTCCCAGGTGGATATCAATCAGACCACGTCTCACATCAATCACTGCGCCTGCAGTAGCTAAGAAGGATCTACCAAGCAGTAGGGGATCGTCCGGTTCAACCGCATATTTCAGTACCACAAAGTCTGTTGGAATTAAGTAGTTCCCAACTCTGAACGTCCTCAAGAAATCCTTTTGGATACCTCTTTGATCGATCAGCTAGAATAAGAGAGATCCTAGTAGGCTGAAAATCCATCAGTCCTAATCTCACAGCCACAGAGTATGGCATGAGATTCACACTAGATCCTAAGTCACAAAGATAATGCTTGAATCTGTCCTTAGAGATGAAACAGTCTAGCATAAAGGCTCATGGGTCTGGAAGCTTCTCTGAAATCTGAATCAGTTGCTTCTTCATCACTCTTATGCATTTAGCTTCGTCTAGTTCTTGTTTGGATAACTTAGGAGGCTTAGAATGTGGTACAAAAGGCTCACAGATTAGTTCAAGGACTGTTGAAGGATTCTGGTCTCATCTGGGATCTATGTCGACCGACACAAGGCGATTTTGGGCAATTTCATCAGACGTATCGGGACTGTGTCGATCGATGCACGTGTTGTGTCGATCGATGCTTGTCTCAGACAGACATAATTCACCCATAAAATCCAAGATTATGCTCTCTTCTTCTTCCAGCAAGTCAATCTCATCTCTTATGATCACAACATTAACGTATTGCTTCTGTTCAGCTTTCCCAGCTCTATTTTGCCTTTGCATTGCTTGAGATGTTGTTGGATTTGAACATCTAGCTTCTTCACATGAGTGCTCAAGAATTCAAACTTCCTATTCAGATCTTCATACACATCATCCAGCTTCTTGTTGAAGTCCACAGTAGTCTTAGTCTGCCCCTCCAGAAAGCGCTCCATCATGGCTTCCATCTTGCTCTCATGAGCACTAGCAGCAGCAGGTGTCTGATAGGAGGATGATCCATAAGTCCTTTGATACCTGTTTCCTTGAAATCCGGAGCCACTAATGTATTTCACATCCTCTTCTTTGTTGCCCTCTTCAGCCTTAAACACCTCAACTTCCTGAGCAAAGTGGACAATTTTCTTTCCAGTCAACAAACTGTGAACAGTGCCCAGCTTATTCCTGATATCAGCAATCTTCAGATTATCAATCTTTTCACCAGACTCTTTCCTTCTTCTATCAGCATTCTTGGTGCTATTGCTGCTTACCAAATTGTCAATTAGCACTCTAGCCTGCTCATGAGTCCTTGTATTGAAATTGTCATTGCTGGCATTATCCAATGCAGACTGATAATGGAGATCAATGCCTCTGAAGAATATGCCCAGAAGCGTCACTTCAGAGAATCCATGATGAGGACAGTCACGTTGGTACTTCTTAAACCTCATCCAAGCAGACTTAAGAGGCTCTGTAGGACATTGAGTTAAGGTGAGAATATCCTGTCTCGACTGATCAGAGCGAGCATCATCATAAAAGTACCTCAAGAACTCTCTCTTCACAACATCCCAAGTAGTAAACTTCCCAGGTGGAAGTTGTTTCAGCCAGGCTGCAGCCTCTCCAGCGAGAGAATAGGAGAAAAGTTTGAGATACAGGTAGTCATAGTTTACCCCATTGTACTTCATTCCAGTGATGAAGTCCTCAAAATCATCAATATGATCCATTGGTTGCTCGTGTGGGAGACCATGGAAAGGATTCTGCCTCAGAAGAGAGTAGTAGACAGTCTTGATCTCAAAATCATTCCTCTCAAAGCCAGGAGGTACAATTGCTGACCGGTTAGCATAGAACTCATCCGGTCGATTGTAGTCAGCAAGAGTCCTATCATTAGCAGGAGGATTAACCATCTGCCCTTGACCTTGGGGCGGTTCAGGATTGGGGATCACACGTCCCTCAGCATCAATCCTTAGCCAACATCATTGTACGGGTTGTTCTATTGGTCTCTCAGAATACCCTGAGCATCAGGTCTCAAAATCAAAGGCACCTGATTAACGTTCGCCATCTTAGCCTTCTTCTGAGATTTTCTGTTCTCTCTCTCTAGCTTAGCAAGCTCCTTAAGTTCGAGATTCACGAGCTCCTTGTCCAAATTTCTCCTCAATTCGCAATCATGCATAAACTATCTCAGTTACGCAGATGTGTCGACCGATGCAAGAGAAGCGTCGATCGATGCGAGTCGCGAAGATGTGACGATCGACACACAGGGCAGCGTCGATCGATGCAGTGTGATTACAGGCGTACCTCAAACGCAAGAAAAAAAAGAAAAAATTAGTAACCAAAAACAAAAAAAACAAAAAACTTAGTATAAACCCTAAGTTCAAATCTATCGAAGACTCAAAAGAGTCCCCGGCAACAGCGCCAAAAACTTGATACGATCAGAGTTTTAATCCCTAGATCTACACTGCAAGTGCACAGACGTGAGCTGGTAGTATATAGGGTATCGAATCCACAGAGACTCTAGACTCTTGCGATAGATTATAGAATTTCAGATAAAGCTAGGTAGAAACGGTAGAAAGCAGTAAATCAGAAGAGAAAGCAAGTAAACGGTTTGTAAATCAGAAGGCAAAGCGTCAGGTCAAGGGAGTTCTCAGGAAATCAGGAACATAGGCTAATCAATCAATCGGGATGTAATTAAGAACTGTTCTAGAACTATAATCACAGAATTATAACAGACCAACTTTCGTTGCGAATATTATCTATGTCAAACAACCTAGAAAGCCAACTTTTGTTGTGAATCCTAGAGTTCTAAACAAGCATTAATCTCAGGTTCTTTCGTTCACAATTCTCCTAAGCCAAATTTCTTTGCGAATAGTCAAATTTCTCATCTAATTTCTTTCTAGTTAATTAATCAACTTTCGTTGCAGAAATCAACCTAACATCAATAATCTAAGTGGCCAATTCAGATCAAGCATTAAGAACAATCCTATATGAAGAACTAACAGATATGAATCCCTACAGATTGATCAACCTATGATTTCATGAAATCCCCTGTGAGAATCCCTAAACCTAACTGGAGAACTACTAAAACATGATCAATGAAACATAAATCATAATGAATAGAAAACCAAATATCATAAAAGAGAAACAAAGAATATGAGTTCCAAATCTCTCTCTCTCTGAATAAAAAAAAAATAAAACTTAAGTCTGAAAGCGTAGCCTAAACAAGTGGCTAAAAATCCTAATATAATGATCTAATCACAGTTAGGGCTTCTTTGTAATTATGAGAAACTTCTGGGCCAAAGTACAATTTCCAAATTCTTCTTTAAACTCGCCGAGAATTGTCTGACACGCGTGTGCATCGATCGACACCAAAGGTGTGTCGATCGACACAAGTCTCCAAAATAGACAGTGAACTCTTCTTCTCGGCCAAATGCTTCAAAATGCTCCAGAATGCGCCATAATCTCCAAATCCACTCCAAACGTACTTATACATGTAAACACATATAAAAGGACTCCAAAGGACTCTAAAAGACTCGATAGGAAGACATATACCATGGTTAAAAGCCCTCGCGGGATCCGTGTTAGATCAAAGAATTTGATCTGGTCGGCGAGGGAGTGGACTACCCGAATGTATGCTTCCATACGTTCATCTTTGGCCACGTAGTTTCCGTGAGATTGGGTCGTGACCAATTGGGAATCACTGAAAGCGTCTATTTCCCGGGCTCCTATCGCTATTGCTAATCTGAGCCCGGCTATTAACGCTTCGTATTCTGCTTCGTTATTTGATGCGGCGAAGCCCAGTCTGAATGACTATTATAATACTTCTCCCTTGGGGGAGACCAGTTTTACTCCGACCCCGGATCCTTGCCTCGAGGAAGCTCCATCGACGTGGAGTTTCCATCTCGTGGCAGAAGCTGGGTCGAGTTCGATGGTTGGAGGGAGTTCAATTATGAAATCAGCCAGTACTTGCGCTTTTAAGCACGTCTGAGCCTTGAACTCGATGTCATACTCGCTAAGTTCGATAGCCCATTTGACCAGCCGACCTAACTGGCTTGGACTGTGAAGGATGGTTCTCAGTGGTTGAGAAGTCATCACTATGATTGAGTGCGATTGGAAGTATGGTCGGAGTTTCCGAGCGATGTCACCAATGCTAAAGCAAGTTTTTCCATGGAGGGGTATCTGGTTTCAGCATCGATTAAGGTCTTACTGATGTAATACACCGGCCGTTGTTCGTTTTGTTCTTCGCGAACAAGGACTCCACTTACCGCTACCGTAGAGACAACTAGGTAGAGGTAGAGGGGTTCCCCTTCTACTGGTTTCGCCATTATACGTGGTTCGCTTAGATAAGACTTGAGCTGGGCGAACGCTTCTTCGCACTTTTCGTCCCAGAGGAACTTCTTGTTCGCTTTGAGCAAGTGATAGAAGGGTACACATTTATCAGTCGACCTCGAGATGAAGCGGTTCAAAGCAGCTATTTTGCCAGTCAGACGCTGGACTTCTCGCGTTGTTTTGGGAGATTTCATCTCCATAAATGTCGCGATCTGTTTAGGATTTGATTCGATCCCTCTTTTGGTTACTAAGTAACCAAGGAATTCTCCTGATGGGACCCCGAAAGTGCACTTCGCTGGGTTGAGTTTCATCCCATATTTATTGAGAATGATAAAGCATTCTTTTAGTTGGGGGATATGATCTTCATACCTAGAAGATTTGACCGGCATATCATCGATGTAGACTTCCATGGTTTTACCCAGGAGTCCTGAAAACATCTTGTTGACGAGGCGTTGGTAAGTTGCTCCTGCATTTTTTAGTCCGAAAGGCATGACTTTGTAGCAGTACGTGCCTCGATCAGTTATGAACGATGTATTTTCTTGGTCCTCGGGATTCATTAGTATTTGGTTGTACCCCGAGAAGGCATCCATGAAGGACAGTAGTTGATGTCCGGCGGTGGCTTCGACCAGCCGGTCGATGTGTGGGAGTGGGAAGCTGTCTTTTGGACATGCTTTGTTGAGGTTTGTAAAGTCTACATAGACTCTCCACTTCCCATTCTTTTTCTTGACCACTACGGGGTTCGCAAGCCAGTCGGGGTACTTGACTTCTCTGATTGATCCAATTTTCAGTAATCGATCGACCTCGTCGTTGACGGCTTGAGCTCGTTCCGGGACAAGTTTTCGACATTTTTGTCTTACCGTTTTATAAGTTGGGTCGACATTCAGCTCGTGGCTGGTTACGTCGATGTTGATCCCTTTCACGTCTGCTGAGGACCAGGAAAAGGAGCCGACGTTCTGTTTAAGAAAAGAGATCCGTTCATTTTTAACTGGCTCCGATAGGTCAATTCCGATGCCGACAAGTCTTTCGGGATGAGCATCGTCTATACAAACTTGGGTTGTGAGGTCCTTTGGATGTCCTTTTTGGCTTGGGTCGTTCGACCTTTTGGTTTGCATGGTGGCGAGCTCTTCCTCTTTCTGTAATTGCTACGCGTGGGATTTTTCAATCTGCTTGTACCCGTTCATATAGCAATTGCGGGAAATCTTTTGACTTCCGTAAATGGTTTTTACTCCTTTCGGAGTTGGAAATTTTATGCATTGGTGGTAGGTTGATGGTACAGCTTTCATGTCGTATATCCAAGGTCGACCTTAAATTGCGTTGTAGGGAGCTGGTCGATCTAGTACGACGAACTCCGTCATTCTTCGAACTCCTCCAGCTATTACTGGGGCGAAGACAGAGCCCATTGAATATGTTGTTTCGCCAGCGAACCCTACCAACGATGTCTGTTCCTCGACGATCTCGGAGTCGTTGACCTCCATCTTTTTGAATGCGTCATAAAAGAGGACATCCACCAAACTTCATGTGTCGATCATTATCCTCGAGAGTTCGACATCTCCAACTACTAGACAAACGAGGAGAGCATCGTCATGTGGTTTGTCAAGATTGTTTATCTCGCTCTCGTGGAAAGTGATTTCATGGTCTGGACCTAACATTGGGATTTTCTCCCTTTTGTCGGTCTCGGCTCTTCTTTGAAGAGCTTTGATTGAATTGACCGAGTCTCGGTATAGCTTGGAGCCACCGAAGATGAAGTAAACTCGTTTAGGGGGTATGGCACGTACACCCCCCCCCCCCCCCCCCCCCCCCCCCGCAGAGACGAGGGAGATTGATTCGTGAGCGTAAACTCTTAATAGGAGCTGGAGGCGGGGATAGCGCCGAGCCTCTGATAGGTGTCAGGTTTTATCCTATATCTAACTGCAAGTGCACAGTTCAGTAGTCGTAGTATATAGGTATCGAATCCATAGGGACTCCGTATTCAATAGCTCAAGAACAGGAAATTAAACTAGGAAGAAAGCAATGTGATTGAATTAAAAGCAATGCAAGAAAGTAAACAGAAAGCAGAGATTGTTGGTTGTGAAAGCAAGTTATTAAAAGCGCTAAGTCTAGGGCGTTCTCAGGAAATCAGACAAGCAGACAGTTCATTCAGCAAGGATCTAATTAAGCACAGTTCTAGAACTCAAAACACAGATATAGAATTAACCAAATTCCTTTGCGATAATTCTCTAAGTCTAAGTGCAGCAAACCAAACTTTCGTTTGCGAGAACTAACAGATTAAACTAGCATTAATTCCAAGTTTGATATGTTCAAAATTATCCTAAACCAAACTTTCGTTTGCGAGAAGTTTAATTGCTCAACCTAATTAGTTCAGATTCCTAAACCCCACTTCCGTGACGTATTTAGCAACCTAAGATCTAGATTCTAATTGATCAGGTTAGAACTAGCTTTAAGCACAATTAGATTGAAGAACAGATATAGTTATGAATCCTTAGCTGAATTTAACGAGTCTAGCAATTCATGAAATCCTATGTGAGAAACCCTAAACCTAACAAGGAATCTACTCAGACATAGATAATGAAAACATAATCATATGATGAATAAATTTCATAGAATATAAAGAATAAAAGGGGTTCGAAATCTTCTCCAAATACAGATGAAGTAAAGGTTCAGATCAGCCCCAAAAGCTCTAAAAATCCTCTGCTCTTAATTATGAAAACGTAAGTAAATAAAACACCAAAAACTTAATTATATAGGTCTAATCTCGGCCAGGGGCTTCTTTGTAAATATCAGGAACTTCTGGATCAGATTGCAATATCTTGACTCTTCATAAACCGCCGAGTTTTGGCCCATCTCGCTGGTGCAACGATCGATGCTAGAGTGCAACGATCGACGCATTCCTCTGTTTCGGACAGTGAACTCTATCTCTCGGCCAAACACTCCAAAAAATCTCCAAAAAGTGCCATAATCACCAAGTATGCTCCAAACCTGATTATACCTGTAAAAGACTCTAAAAGAACACAAAAAGACACTAAAACACACTTATATCATGGTCTAAAACTAGTAAAAACCATGATATATAAACTTCCCCACACTTAGCCTTTGCTTGCCCTCAAGCAAAACAGAGAACTAAAGCTTGGTGAAGAGGTTTGAAAATTCTTCAGAAACTCATTTCATCCTAGAAGCTACAATACTCAGATTCCCCTTAGTAAACCACTGAAAGAATCAATCACAGGATATCAAGACCACAATGTACTTCCCCCACACTTAGCAACTGTCCTAAGTAAACTCCACAATCACATTCAAGCATTCAAATTCTCACTACTGACTTCTGCAAGTATTTAAGTGTGGTCTCACCTAAGGAGTATCGATCAAAGGGCACATGGATTCTTACCTTATCAGCTCTAGACCACCATACTATCTTTCTCTAGTCCCTTTCTTCTCTTTCCCTTCTTTAACAACTGATTTTTCCCACTTTGGGTATCATTTTTTTTTTTTATCAGTGTTCTTCCCGTTATGGGGTGTAATTTGGACACATTCCATGGATAACACAGGAGATAATAGGGGTCTCTACCACTCCTGTGACCACTTCGGAGTTACTAACTCATCCTCAGTTTATTATCTTTTTTTTTACTTTATAGAAGGGGAGAAGGGAACTAAATAGGATAGGTTGACAGGCTGTGTCAGAACTAACAAGGAATCCGACACAGAGTATACCAAGCCCTTAGGTGAGAAATCTAAGTCAGTATTAAATTGAAGTCAGTAAAAGGATCCTCTGATACCTGAAGTGATGTGGGTGTTCCCAGTAGGTTGATCTGTGATGGGGTTTTCTAATAGTCATAGATAGATCCTGCAACTTCATCCCAATGGTTACTTAAGTTCCTGCAAGTCTTGTAAATCTTCTCAGAAAATCATAGTTTCTTACTTAAACAATTTTGACTCAATAAATTTTTTTTTTTTTTGAAAAATGGACTGACTCTTAAGAAAACAGAAAGATAAACGTCAGTAGCACCTCCCCCACACTTAAGACACACTGTCCCCAGTAGTGTCAAGCGAAGGATCGGTAAAAAGAAAGAAAAATTGTTAAAGTTCTATTGAGTTCTGTCGGGTTTACCTCTGTCGCTGAAGCATCGATCGTTGCACTAAGTGCATCGACCGTTACTTGGCGATTTTCGTGTATGGTCGATCGTTGCTCAGAACTGCAACGATCGCTGCAATGCGATTACGATCGTGTTGTGTCGATCGACGCACTGTGAATCTGTCCGAGACCTGCAACCAGAAACTCACCATAAACAAAAACAAACGTAAAATCCTAACAAAAACACCAAAAATTAAGTAGAAAAACACCAGTACCTAATGGTGGGTTGCCTCCCACCCAGCGCTTGTTTAAGGTCAATAGCTTGACCGGACGGACAAGATTTTTCAGGCACCAGGAGATCCCAACAGAGACTTTTTCTGTCTCTGTCCAAGTCTCCTCATCCAAGGTGGCGAGTAGGCTGTTGCAGAATGATCATGTCCAAGAAAAGATGGAGTAAAATGTGCTCCAGGATCTAGAATCACAGTGTCACCCGGCTGCTCATCATCTGCATCCATGATTGTGAATGTCTGCCCATCTATCAGTGGCTTTCGCAGCTTCTCCATCTCATATCGCAGTGGCTCATCTCCCAGGTGGAGGTCTATTAGACTCTGTCTAACATCAATCACAGCTCCTGCTGTAGCCAAGAATGGTCTTCCAAGCAGCAATGCTTCATCAGGAACGCAGTCATACTTCAGCACAAGGAAGTCTGTCGGAACTAAGTAGTTTCCAACTCTCACTGGAATGTCCTTTAAGAGTCCTTCCGGAACTCGTATAGACTGATCAGCTAGGACAAGAGAGGTCCTAGTGGGAGAAAAATCCAGCATCCCCAGCTTCTCTGCCACAGAATAAGGCATCATACTTCCAGCAGCTCCTAGATCACAAAGAGAGCGTCTAAAACTGTCCTCGAAGATGGAGCAGTTAAGCACAAAGACTCCAGGGTCAGGCAGCTTCTTCGGGATCTTGTTTAACAGAACATCACCAATATGCTGAGGAACTATAACCACCCAGTCTCTCAGCTCTTCATCTAGAGGCAGCATCTTGTTCAAATACCTCTGCACACATGGATGATAAGGTGGATCATCAGAAGTTGGAATTTCTTCCAATTCTTCACCAATCTCCTCTAGCTTCTTAAGCTCTTCAATTTCCTGCCTAATCACTTCAGACACTGAGGAGTGTTGTCTAACAATATGCGCATAAATCTCCTGTTGAGATATCTCAGAGACTCCAGGGAATAAGCTATCAAGCTCCAAGTCTGCATCAATACCATCATCACTCAGCGAATCTGTATGTTCCCGACATGCATCGATCGACACTAGGTGTGTGTCGATCGTTGCTGCTCTGCAATTTCCACCCGAGAGTTTTTCACCAAAATCCGGGATTTCTCCTTCCTTCACCAATTCAGCTGTACTTAGCTCAAATTTTTCACCTAGGTGAGATCCATCATTAACGTACACAGACCAGGCCTTAATATGAGTGTCTGCTAGCCCTTTTCCCTTTATTGAGCTGGAAATCTGGTTTACCTGAGTATCCAACTGCTTCATGTGAGTGTTCAGGGACTCAAACTTCCCATTGAGGTCTTCATAGACAGCATCTAACTTCTTGTTGCAGTCCACAGAAATCTTGGTCTGACTCTCCATTAGTTGTTCCATCATAGCTTCCATTCTACTCTCATGAGCTGTAGGTGCAGGAGGAGTCTGATAAGATGAAGACCCATAGGTTCTCTGAGTACCTTGTCCAAAGGTCTTCTGAAAACCACTAGTCTGTCCAGAATTAGATGAGTTGCTGTTGAAAGCACTTTTCTGTCCTCCATTGAAGAATTTGTTTCCTTGTTGATTACCAAATCTATTACCTTGGAATCCAGAACCTCCTATGTAATTCACATCTTCCTGCTGAGTGTCCTCCTCAGTTTGAATTACCTCTACATCTTGGGAAAAGTGGACAGCTTTCTTACCTGCTAGGAGATTGCAAACTGTGTCCAGCCTAGATCTAATATCAGCTATGTTAGAATTCTCTACACTTCCACCAGATTTCTTCCTCCTCTCATCCATAGTCTTGCAGCTGTTGCTGCCTATTAGATTCTCAATCAACTGCTTAGCTTGTGTAGGAGTCCGGGTGTTGAAGTTAGCATTACTGGAATTGTCCAGCGCAGACTGATATGGAAGATCTATGCCTCTGAAGAAGATGCCAATCAACTGAACCTCAGTGAATCCATGGTGTGGGCAGTCACGCTGATACTGCTTAAATCTCATCCAGGCAGTCTTTAAAGGCTCCACAGCTCCTTGTGAAAAGGTGAGTATGTCCTGTCTGGACTGGTCTGAGCGCGCATCATCAAAGAAGTGACGCAGTAACTCACTCTTTAAATCTGCCCAAGTAGTATACTGAGCAGGCGCTAACTGCTTCAGCCATGCACTAGCGTCTCCAGCAAGACTGTGCAGAAAGAGCTTAAGGAACAGATAGTCCGGGCACACTCCATCATACTTCATGCCAGTGACTACGTCCTCAAACGAATCAATGTGATCCATAGGCTGCTCCGTTGGGTAACCATGAAACGCATTCTGTCTCATCAACGAGTAGTAGATGGTTTTGATCTCAAAATCATTCCTCTCAAAAGCAGGAAGCACTAAAGCTGACCGGTTTCTATGAAACTCATCCGGTCTGTTGTAGTCAGCTAAAGTCCTCTCATGGACAACCATCTGTCTACCTTGGGCCTGTCCTTGACCCTGGTTCTGCTCCTGTTGCTGTTGCTCCGGAGGATCATGTTGGGAATGTCCTGAAATCTACCGTACTATCTCTAGAAAGTATGATAAGTGTCGAGATCAGACATAAGTCATAATTACTGGGTGATCATGATGACTTGCTAGAGTCCGCTCTTGATCTATAAGTTTAGGACTTATTACCAGTATTGTATGATCCCAAAGGGTCACACACCATAGCTAACGGGAAAGTTAACAAGGAATTAATACGGTAAGATGCAAGGCATTTACTGTATTTGAACAGAGAATTGGGCCAGACAAAATACAGTCTTTTGTCTGGTTTGGGCCTTGGGCCCAAAATCCCACTAGGCCATTAGTTTAATTACTTGGGCCCATATAAGAATGAGGAAAGGCGCAGGAAGCCCTAATGCTTCTTGCTCTGCGATTTCTGAGCCTGAGCCGTCCTCTCTCTCTCTGTTGATTCCGAGCTTGGTCTAGCAGCCTGATTCGTAGCTTGTAAGCGTGTGGATACCTAGGAGGAGCCGGTGATAATCAGCTCTAACTGATCTCTTCATTCCCTTGATCAATCCGCTGCAACATAAGGTAATGAATCTGATCTGTTTATGATTCATCTGCAAATCACCTAGATCCTAGTTGATTATGTTAGGTTGTAATCTGATAATTACACCAATGAACACACATAATCCTTCAGTGGTATCAGAGCCTAAGTCGTTAGGTTTTTGCTGTTTGGATCATATTTAGGTTGTTTTAATGTTAAGAATCGAATTTGGCTTAAGAAATTTGATTAGAACTTAAAAAAAAACCTAATATGAAATCGCATGTTTCAATCGCTTTTGACATAATCGCTTTTGACTTTGTTTCAATAATAAGACCTTCGCTTGTTGACTTTTGGATCGTAAGAATGATCAATTATTGAATTGAATTAGTGATCGATTATGTCATGATAGGTTTGTCAATAATCAAAATCGTTTTTGTCTTTAGTGATTGTCATCTTCAATTGTTGACTTTGTTTCATGATCATAAGTGAATCGTTTTGTCCATAAGTGATTGTCTTGATCTTAATGTGAACGTGTCAATTTTGTTTTGGAAAAGTCAAAATCTCTTATTGAAGATATTATAAGAATCGATTTGTTAAGGTTTGTTAAGGATCATGATTTTGTCTTATTTGAATGTCATAAATCGAATTGATAAGTCAAAAGCAATTATCGATTTGGAAAAGCCAAAATCAATCATTGAATAATTATGGTTCAAGCGGTTAACCAAATCGCGGTTTGCTGGAAATTATTTAATACAATTGGTATTATTTAATTTCTGGTTAAACCGGATTTAAATTCAAAATTGAATTTTAACCTAAACCGAAGACTGGTCTAAGTTTGATTTGGTTGGACCAAATAATTTAGAGCTGGTCTGGTTTAGTAAATAACCAGTTGGATTTAGTAGTTAATTTGGTCTTGGACCAGAATTAATGAACCGACTCGGTTATGTCAAATTATTGGGCCAATTGGAATTCTGTGGTCTTGGGCCAAGAATTGGGCCTATAATTTGTGACCCAACCGAAAACTTTAATAAAATATTAAATTAGAAATTTCTATTTTTAGCATGTTTCTAGATTTAGAAAGTTTCTAAAATAAGAAAGTTTCCCAAAATAGTAATCTTCTATTTTTGGAAAGAAAACCTAAAATCCTCAAAACCAATATCAAGCTTGGATGTCTTGCCCAATCTTGTCAGCTACTTAACGCTTATTCAATTACAGATATGGCTTACAGTGTGAGGTGTCTGTTTTTGCGTAAGTAAAGTAGTATATAGTCACTAATTTCATTGGGAGTCCCAGACTTTAGTGATTATTTGGCTGTAAGAGATTGGTTTCCTTGACTGGGCCATCGGGAGTCCCGGGCCTTGAGACATCTGGTGAATTGGGCCTTGGGCCTAATCCACAACCGAGAGTTATATGGAAATAACTAGCTGTGTGTATGCTTACCAAGTAAAGCTAATTCCGGGTGACGGCCAGTGGCCCACTTTGGACTTAGCTGAACATGGGTCTCGGAATCATTGCATTCTTATGAGGTTAAACAAAGAAATTATGAATGCAATGCGAGTTTTCTTATAAGTTGTTAAGATTACTCTTTTATGAACTAAATAACTAAAACTCTATTGTCTCATATTTTCAGCTATGTCAAGCACAACAACACAAAACACTTTCTCGATCCGGTCTGCCCTTGAGAAGGACAAACTGAACGGATCAAACTTCCTGAACTGGTCCAGGAACCTGAGACTTGTGCTCAGGCAGGAGAAGAAGGCTTATGTCCTTGAAAGAGTTCTCTCCCCTAGACCTGCGAATAATGCCGCACAAGCTGTGAAGAATGCTTGGGATACGCATTCTTCAGATGCTAATGACGTGGTTTGCCTAATGTTGGCGACAATGGCTCCCGAACTGCAGATGCAGTGGGAAGGCCTGACTTGTCCCATGGAACTGATGGCAAACCTGAAAGCGTTGTTTCAGGAGCAGGCTCGTACAGAGAGATTCCAAACTGTAAAGAATCTCTTGGACTGTAAAATGGCTAAGGATACAGCAGTGAGTCCACATGTTCTGAAAATGATGGGTTATCTCGATCATTTGACTAGACTCGACTGTCCTATAAGCCAAGAGCTTGCTTGTGATATCGTTCTGCAGTCTCTTACTCCTGCATATGACCAGTTGATCTTGAACTATAATATGCATGGGTTGATAAAGACTTTGCCTGAGCTACATGGTATGCTCAAGACTGCAGAACCTAATCTGAAGAAGGCCAAGGAGCCGTCTGTACTCATGGTGCAGAAGGGCAAGGGTTTCAAGAAATCCGCTGCAGACAAGGGAAAGGGCAAGGCAGTCGAAAAGGCCAAGCCCAAGCCCGTGTCTAAAGCTGGGCCTTCTGATATCTGCCACTTTTGCAAAGAGGCAGGGCATTATCGCAGGGACTGTAAGAAATACCAGGAAAGTCTGAAGAAGAAGAAGAAGTCCTTGGAGACTACTGCTTCAGGTATTTTTGTTATTGAAGTAAATACTACTACTTCTGATAATACCACTTGGGTATTAGATACTGGATGTGGGGCTCATATTTGTACTAATATGCAGGCACTCAGCAACAGTAGAAGGTTGAAGCAAGGGCAAGTAGAGTTGCGGGTTGGCAATGGAGCGAAGGTTCCAGCACTGGCCGTTGGCACTTACTTGATGTCTTTACCTTCTGGATTGATTTTAGAACTTGAGAATTGTTATTTTGTACCTGCTATAAGCAGAAATATCATTTCAGTTTCATTATTGGATTTGCAAGGATTTGATTTTTCTATTAAGAATAAATTGTGTTCCTTTAATCTCAATAATATGTTCTATGGCTGTGCCCCTCTTATTAATGGGCTGTACATGCTGGATCAATCTGCTCCAGTATATAACATTAATACAAAACGGTTCAAATCTAACGAAGAAAATGAAACGTTTCTCTGGCATTGTCGTTTGGGGCACATTAGTGAGAAACGCGTCAAGAGGCTCCATTCAAATGGACTCTTGGGCTCATTTGACTTTGAGTCTTGTGAAATGCGAATCTTGCCTAATGGGCAAAATGACACGGGCCCCTTTCAATAAACCCACAGAAAGGGCCAGTGAACTATTGGGCCTGATACATACTGACGTGTGTGGCCCAATGTCCACAAATGCTAGAGGAAACTATCAGTACTTCATTACATTCACTGATGATTTCAGTAGATATGGATATGTCTACTTGATGAAACATAAGTCGGAAACCTTTGAGAAGTTCAAAGAATTCCAGAATGAAGTACAGAACCAGCTTGGTAAAAGTATTAAGGCTCTTCGGTCAGACCGAGGAGGAGAATACTTGAGCCAGGAATTCCGTGATCATCTGAGTGAGTGTGGGATCATCTCCCAACTCACACCTCCTGGAACACCTCAGTGGAATGGTGTGTCTGAGAGAAGGAATCGGACATTGTTAGATATGGTCCGATCCATGATGAGTCACACAGACCTTCCTATATCCCTTTGGGGATATGCTTTGCTGACCGCAACGTTCACACTGAACAGAGTGCCACCAAAAGCAGTAGCAAAGACACCATATGAGTTATGGACTGGAAAGGCTCCAGCAATGTCTTTTCTCAGAATTTGGGGTTGTGAAGCCTATGTCAAAAGATTAATCTCAGACAAGCTTACACCAAAATCTGACAAATGCTACTTCATTGGTTATCCTAGGGATACCAAGGCTTATTACTTCTATATGCGATCCGAGAACAAGATCTTTGTTGCTCGGGATTGTACTTTTCTTGAGAGGGAATTTCTCTCAAGAAAGATAGTGGGAGTAAGGTACAACTTGATGAAATTCAAGAAGGACAGGAACCTGTTCAACCTGATGAGGAAGAACAGCAGGATGAATTACATGAAGTTGTAATAGAACCTGAACCTGCAGTACCTGAAGTTCGAAGATCCGGAAGGATCCGTCACGAACCCGATAGATATCAGGGATTCCTCGTGACTAATTGCCATGATCTTTTGATTATTGACGGTGATGAACCCTCGAACTTTGCAGAAGCCATGATGGGCCCTGACTCTTCAAAGTGGCGTGAAGCCACTGAATCCGAGATGGACTCCATGTCTGTCAACCGAGTGTTTACACTGGTTGATTTACCCGCTGGTGCAAAAGCCATCGAGTGTAAATGGATCTTCAAGAAGAAGATTGACATGGATGGAAATGTCCAGATTTACAAGGCCAGGTTGGTGGCAAAAGGTTTCAAGCAAATTCATGGTATAGACTATGATGAAACCTATTCACCAGTGGCCATGATGAAATCAATTCGGATTCTCCTAGAAACTGCCGCTTATTATGATTATGAGATTTGGCAGATGAATGTGAAAACCGCCTTCCTGAATGGAATCTTGGAGGAGGATGTGTATATGACACAACCTGACGGTTACATTGATCCTAAGAATGCTGGGAAAGTATGTAAACTTCATAAATCCATTTATGGATTGAAGCAAGCATCGAGGAGTTGGAATCTTCGTTTTGATGAAGCAATAAAGAACTTTGACTTCATCAGAAACAAAGAGGAACAATGTGTGTATAAGAAAACTAGTGGGAGCAAAGTGGCGTTTCTTATCCTATATGTCGATGACATATTGCTTCTTGGAAATGATATTCCAATGCTGAAGTCTATTAAAGACTGGCTGGGAAGTTGCTTTTCCATGAAGGACATGGGTGAAGCCGCGTATGTTCTTGGAATCCGAATCTTTAGAGACAGATCTAAAAGGATGATTGGACTTTGTCAAGAATCTTATATAGACAAAGTCCTGCATCGATTCGGAATGGATAAATCCAAGAAAGGATTCACGCCAATGATACATGGTGCTACACTAAGCAAGGATCAGTGTCCAAAAACACCTGATGAGCTTAAGCGCATGAGTAGGATTCCTTATGCTTCGGCTATAGGATCTATCATGTATGCCATGATCTGTACTCGTCCTGATGTTGCCTATGCACTAAGCATGACGAGTAGGTACCAGTCTAATCCAGGTGAGAGTCACTGGATTGCCGTAAAGAACATCCTGAAGTATTTGAGGAATACTAAGGATAAGTTCTTGGTTTACGGAGGAAGTGAAGTGCTTGAAATGAGTGGATTCACGGATGCAAGTTTTCAGACAGATAAAGATGATTTCCGGTCACAGTCTGGTTACATCTTCTGTCTGAATGGCGGTGCAGTAAGTTGGAAGAGCTCCAAGCAGAGCACCGTGGCAGATTCCACAACTGAAGCTGAATACATCGCTGCTTCAGAAGCTGCGAAAGAAGGAGTTTGGATGAGGAACTTCTTGATTGAACTCGGTGTATTCCCAAATGCCACTGAGCCTCTAGCACTGTATTGTGACAACAATGGTGCAATTGCTCAAGCCAAGGAACCGAGACATCATCAGAAATCCAAACATATTATGAGAAGGTATCACCTGATTCGTGATATAGTGAATAGAGGTGAAGTGATGGTCAGCAGAGTTCCCACTGATGAGAACGTGGCTGACCCGTTGACAAAGCCACTCCCGAGACCTAAGCACGAGTTGCATACTGCTGCTGTAGGAATTAGAGATATTCAAATGTAATCTCTTTTTGAGTGGGAGTTGTGAGGGCTTTATTTAGTTATTTTGATTGATTCATGTAAACATTTTAATGTTAATGAAATTTTTATTTCTGGATTATTTTTAACTGTGATATAAAATAATCGTTCCAGAATGATTCATGTCATTATATATGGGCCATCGAAGTACATGAGTAGACTTGATCCTGAAACCCCATATTTAACGAAATGAGATAAATCATAATGTCCATGGTCGAAGGTTGTTGAAATTGGAACACCAACAACCACTTGAGACTAGAGTGTGTTGAGACTTATGACCAAGTTTCGAGGGGTCATAGATGCGCGGCATCAAAGTCGACACATAGGTATATGTAGGGGAGCATATGACCGGACATGGCCCGCTGATGAGAACTCTACAAGATATTAATATCTGTGTCATAAGAGGTTCTCATATACGACTATAGAGTATAGTCCTTAGACCTGAATTCGCATGCATGTGGCTGCACATGGAGTGATGCGCTTTGATCATTGTCTAACGCTGTTTCGTAACTGGGAGCTATAAGGACCTTGGTTGGGTGTATTATAAAGTGTGTAGTTCATAGTGATGGAACAAGATGGGATTTGTCCCTGCCGTTTAACGGAGGTAATATCTCTAGGCCAATCGGAGACTTGATAGCTGGTAAGAGAGTGGCCACTCCCAAACGGACTTGCCCAAGTCGTTTGCATTGTCAGTATCAAATCTGTTCCGATAAACATGGTCTGGCTATATAAGGATGACACGCATCTTGCCTTATGCCAGATTGAGATATTGAGACAAAAGGATTAGGGAATGTAGGATTCCAGTACAAGTGGGAGATTGTTGGGAATGTCCTGAAATCTACCGTACTATCTCTAGAAAGTATGATAAGTGTCGAGATCAGACATAAGTCATAATTACTGGGTGATCATGATGACTTGCTAGAGTCCGCTCTTGATCTATAAGTTTAGGACTTATTACCAGTATTGTATGATCCCAAAGGGTCACACACCATAGCTAACGGGAAAGTTAACAAGGAATTAATACGGTAAGATGCAAGGCATTTACTGTATTTGAACAGAGAATTGGGCCAGACAAAATACAGTCTTTTGTCTGGTTTGGGCCTTGGGCCCAAAATCCCACTAGGCCATTAGTTTAATTACTTGGGCCCATATAAGAATGAGGAAAGGCGCAGGAAGCCCTAATGCTTCTTGCTCTGCGATTTCTGAGCCTGAGCCGTCCTCTCTCTCTCTGTTGATTCCGAGCTTGGTCTAGCAGCCTGATTCGTAGCTTGTAAGCGTGTGGATACCTAGGAGGAGCCGGTGATAATCAGCTCTAACTGATCTCTTCATTCCCTTGATCAATCCGCTGCAACATAAGGTAATGAATCTGATCTGTTTATGATTCATCTGCAAATCACCTAGATCCTAGTTGATTATGTTAGGTTGTAATCTGATAATTACACCAATGAACACACATAATCCTTCAGATCAGGGATGACATTCCCTTCAGCATCAACCCTTTGCCAAGCGGCATTGTATGGGTTGTTATCTTGGTCCCTCAGGGTACCTTCAGCATCACGTACAAGAATCAAACGCTCTTGCACCATCCTTTCTCTTCTCTCTCTTCTGTTGGTTCTCTCTAAACGTCCAAGTTCTTCAAGATCGAGATTAACTAAGTCCAAGTTCGGATTACTTCTAGTTTTCTGCGTCTGCATAAACTGTCTGTAATCGTCCGGCAACGATCGATGCTATCAGTGCAACGATCGTTTCAATCTCTGAATCGCCTAGTGACGATCGATGCTAGAGTGCAACGATCGACGCAGTGCGATATTAGTACCTGCGACAGAGAGAAAAACAGAGAAAATCAGCAACTAAAAAAAACAAAAATAAAAACGAAGAATCCTAGTAAAACCCTAAGCTATCGAAGACTCAAAGAGTCCCCGGCAACGGCGCCAAAAACTTGATAGGTGTCAGGTTTTATCCTATATCTAACTGCAAGTGCACAATTCAGTAGTCGTAGTATATAGGTATCGAATCCACAGGGACTCCGTATTCAATAGCTCAAGAACAGAAAATTAAACTAGGAAGAAAGCAATGTGATTGAATTAAAAGCAATGCAAGAAAGTAAACAGAAAGCAGAGATTGTTGGTTGTGAAAGCAAGTTATTAAAAGCGCTAAGTCTAGGGCGTTCTCAGGAAATCAGACAAGCAAACAGTTCATTCAGCAAGGATCTAATTAAGCACAGTTCTAGAACTCAAAACACAGATATAGAATTAACCAAATTCCTTTGCGATAATTCTCTAAGTCTAAGTGCAGCAAACCAAACTTTCGTTTGCGAGAACTAACAGATTAAACTAGCATTAATTCCAAGTTTGATATGTTCACAATTATCCTAAACCAAACTTTCGTTTGCGAGAAGTTTAATTGCTCAACCTAATTAGTTCAGATTCCTAAACCCCACTTCCGTGACGTATTTAGCAACCTAAGATCTAGATTCTAATTGATCAGGTTAGAACTAGCTTTAAGCACAATTAGATTGAAGAACAGATATAGTTATGAATCCTTAGCTGAATTTAACGAGTCTAGCAAGTCATGAAATCCTATGTGAGAAACCCTAAACCTAACAAGGAATCTACTCAGACATAGATAATGAAAACATTATCATATGATGAATAAATTGCATAGAAGATAAAGAATAAAAGGGGTTCGAAATCTTCTCCAAATACAGATGAAGTAAGGGTTCAGATCAGCCCCAAAAGCTCTAAAAATCCTCTGCTCTTAATTATGAAAACGTAAGTAAATAAAACACCAAAAACTTAATTATATAGGTCTAATCTCGGCCAGGGGCTTCTTTGTAAATATCAGGAACTTCTGGATCAGAGTGCAATATCTTGACTCTTCATAAACCGCCGAGTTTTGGCCCATCTCGCTGGTGCAACGATCGATGCTAGAGTGCAACGATCGACGCATTCCTCTGTTTCGGACAGTGAACTCTATCTCTCGGCCAAACACTCCAAAAATCTCCAAAAAGTGCCATAATCACCAAGTATGCTCCAAACCTGATTATACCTGTAAAAGACTCTAAAAGAACACAAAAAGACACTAAAACACACTTATATCATGGTCTAAAACTAGTAAAAACCATGATATATCAGCCTCCTAGGGTGGCACAAAAGATGAGTTCGTCGAGAATGACTTCGACTCACTTTCGCGGCCCTTGAGGGAGGGCTTCGGGAGATTCCGACTCCTTAGACCATTCTCGTTTTTTCTGAGAAGGCTTTTTGGTGTTCGACTCTTTGGTCTGTTTACTTTCCTTTTTGTCAGATGGAGTTTCCTCCTTGACTTCTGATTCTTGTTTTTTTCGGACTCTCGTTTTTGAGCCTCGGCTTTGGCTCGAGTATAGCACTATTCAGTCGAGTGTCCTTTTTGTTGTGAAAGTCACAGAATTTATCCTTGTCGAACTCAAATTTCTTCGAGCTCTCGACTGCATTAACGTTTCCTGATTTACAGGAATCCTTTTTTGAGTTCGAGTTCTGGGAGCCCGACGAGTTCTTTTCTTTTTGGTGCTTTTCTTTGAGGGCCGTTGTTTCGTCCTCGAGGCGAGCAAAGGCCGATGCGCGATGAAGGGTGTCATCGAGTGTTTGAGGTTCGCGGACTGTTATTTCCTCGCGGAATCTGGTCGAATACCACAGTCCATGTCTCAGTGCTTCTATAGCTACTTCGTCTCGTGGGTTCACGATTTTGGATTTTATTTCCTTAAATCGGTCGATGTACGAGCGAAGTGTCTCGTCGGGTTTTTGAGAGACGCCAAATAAATCTGCCTCAATAGTCTTTTCCTCGATAAAGACAGAGTATTGTTTGAGGAAAGCCGTCATGAACTGGGTGAAATTATCGATGGATCTCTCTTCCAGTCCGGCGAACCATTCTAGGGCGGAGCCCGATAGGTTTTCGGGGAAGAGCCTGCAGAAAGTCGGCTCTCTTTCCACGTCGGCGAGGTATACCCTTGCCATTGCTAGTCGGAATGCCCTGATATGGGATTTCGGATCTGATTCCCAGAGAATTCTGGAAATTTCGTTTTCTTGATTTCCCGGATTCTTGCGAAGGCGATCCGGTCCGTGAATGGCGTTTGTCGCGTTTCTTCGATCACTCGATCGATGTCGGGTGCCGCGATCGTTGCCATGTGAACTTTCGAGCTCAGACTGACGAACTGGGCTTTAGCCTGCTCGATGTATTGTCTTAGCATATCATGTTCATCTCCTGCTATAGGCGTGAACTGTGCTTGTGCCAGATTCGACGTTTGTTCCCGGAAAACCGGGTCAAGAAGATCGATTGTTCGAATCGGTCTTGTCTGGTCGATCTGTGGCGTTTGGAACTGTATCGTATTCGATCCATTAAGATGTCCCGAGCTCGAGGCGAAAGCAGAGCCTCCTAGTTGCCTCGGCCAGATATTGGAGTTACTCGGGAAAGGTGGTGGCCCAGGTAATGGTCGGTTTCCCGATCCGGTCGGATCTGTGACCATAGAACTTGAACCGAATGGAGTCGGTATCGCAATAGGGGTCGTTATAGGGCGGAAGCCGCTATTTGACGTACTAGCGAAATTTCCCGACGTTCCTGGGGGTGTTACCACCTGGGAGAAGTCCAAGCGTGTTCGCGGTGGAGGACTTATGGGGGGTCGCGGATCGCGCATTGATCTACCTCCCTGGTTTTGGCTAGCGAGCTCTTCAAGACGGGCGTTAATGCGCCGTTCCTGATCATCGAGCTGCGCGGCCAGAGAACGATTTGCGATCTCTTGGGCCCGTGCGTTTGCCTCGTTGCTTCTCGTTCGGTTTACCAACAGGTTCAACATCGAACGGATTTCAGCGAGGTCGTCCGGGCTTTGTCGCTGTGGAGCAGAAGGCAGTGGCGAGTTAGGCCTGAGCGTTCCAAATCCGCCTCCTGAAGCATGGGCGGAAGTCGAATCGTTTCTCATCCATACCCAGTTCCTGCTTGGATCGTAAGTTCCTGACAAAAAATTTGTCGGAGTCTGGCTCGTCGCGATCGTTTGAACGACTGAGCCGGCTGGTGCCGAAGTCGTGGAGACTGAGGCAGAGCTCGTCAACACGCCATCGGTCTGACCCATGGTTCTCACCCCGGTGGTGTTCTGAGGAACGTTGTCGACCGTTTGAGGTGGTCGACTGGCGGTGTGGCGCTGGGAGAGCCAGATTGGTCGGGATTCATCTCGATCTATCGGATCTAGGATCTGATTCTTAGGACAGAAAAAACTATAGATAGTCCCCACAGTCGGCGCCAAATGTGAGATCGGAGATTCACACCAAGAATTTGTAATCGTGGATTTGGACTTTTGGATATAAAGATGATATAGATTTCCTATGAATCAAAGACTTTATTGAGATTGATCGTCGAGATGGAACAAACACAATCGAATAGAGAGTACAAAGTATGATAATCGAGCTATCTAGTCGAAGTGTTCTTGATTAGGGTTGGAATGTGCTGAATGAATCGCCACTTCTTCTTTAAATAGTCCTCGACTTTGTTCTCCTTGTTCCGATCTTTCGGCCTCGCCATGATAACGATCTCCGAGATTCGCGGGAATCGGTTGAACCGACGAAGACTAGGTTGTTCTACCTCTACATCGTCTCCTATTGAGCTCGATCGCCTCTTACTTCGGCGTTGTCTGGGCTTTGTCCAGATGTTGGTCGTATGGGCCCAAAATGGATGATGGACGATCTCTCTGTCTCAATTATGGAACGGGCTCATGGTTATGGGCCTTTGTTTTGTTTGTTAATGGGCCAGATTTCTTAGAGGGAAATCCATCACCAACATAACCGATATCCGAAATGTCAATAAATTATCCTAAATGCAAATAAAATACTCAAAGTAACCAAAAAAATACTCGGAACCGATATCCTAAATATCAATAAATTACCCAAAATACCAATAAAATACCCAAATTGCCAATAAACTATCTGAAATTTCGATAACACTAATACTATATGGGTAAATGTATATACATATTCAGATATTCGGTTCTTTATTTCGGTTTCCGGGTAAGAACCATTCGGTTTCGGATATTTCGATTCTAAAAATTTAGGACCCAACGGGTATTTTGGCTGGAACCGGAACCGGAACCGGAAATTTGATCGGTTCCGATTCGGTTCTTCGGTTCCGGTTTTTTTACCCAGACCTAGTAGTGACCAGCATCTGTTGGGCCAGTACCACCACACTCTGGCTTCCCATAAGCCTCAGCTGCTGCTTTCAAGCTGCTTAATGAGTACTGCATCAATCATAGCAATTAAAACAGTTGAGTATTACATTCTTTGCAAAATGAATCAGAGGCACTTAATGAGTGATTTGTGGAGATTACCTTATCATAGCATTGGAAGGCTCCAATCCCTGGGAAATTCCATGTCTCATCGTGCTCGGGGTATGAAGGGCAACGCAGCTCTCTTGCTGGTCCCACTCCCACTTGGATTTCCTGTAAAACTGAAAGTAAATCTTATAAGCAAACAGAGAATGTCAAGGAGGCATGGTTCTAATATGAGATACGAAATGGGTAAAGAGAAGCTGCAATTACCACAATGGTGTCTCCAAGAAGATGTTTGAAGTTGTCTTTGAAAGCACGCATGAAATCAGAGTAGCATTGCACGGATGTCCGACCTTTGAGAAGTGGGAGTGTATCAGCACCAAGTGATATATACTCGTGGTTCCTTCTTCCCCACTGATCAGTGTATGCAAGGTCTGGATCCTTGTCAACCTCTTCAACAACCCACTAAGGCAGAGGAATACTGGAGAAGTCCCAATCAGAACACACCATATCGCATTAGCGAACGATAAGACAGCGACTTAAAGTACAGGAACTAACTCTCTACCAAATACAACAAATAATCATTGGTTTGATTGTTCAAGTGGTCCATCTAAAAGAAACGTCTTGACTACCAAATCAATCTTTTGTAATCAAAACCTCGAAAGAGACATAAGACGATTGAGAAGAAAAAACAAAAGAATACAAAAGGGACTAAACTAAGAAGAAAACAACGAACAAGAAGATGTGGCTCCTTTTAGGTTCTTGAACCTCTATCACTCTCCTCTAGAACATTGTGTCGTCACGTGTTATTCCCAATTGATCAATAATGTGATAGTATCATATTTTGGGTTAAACTATAATAAAATCCATAAACATAAAAAATATGATTTAAAAGAATTAATCTCACATTCGATAAAAAGTGAATATCGTACAAAAAAACCTATATTCATCGTCATCTTAAGTTTGGAAATGTAAGAATAGTAAGATTAAAAAACATATTTTAAGCATCAATGAAATATTAAGAAATTAAATGTTTTAGCTTTATACACATTTTTTGCACTTAATCTGAATTCCAGATTGACGTATGAATGCATTATATTATACGTCTATTATTCGTCTATTCTCATAACTCAAAATTATATATTTTCTATTAATCAATTGTAACATACGACATGATCTATAGTTTACAAAAATAAATATTATTGTTTGGAAAAATCTTCCTTATACCCCACATTTTTTATGAATCTACAGACATCTACATTCGAAGATCTAATCGATTCTATAAACTAAAAAATAATTTTGACTATATCATACTTATTTTCTCCTATACAAAAATTTAATTAGTATTTGTTTTGGTTCAAAACTTTTGATTTAATAATGTATAGTAAAAAAATCTTCCATTTTTAGAGCTAAAAACTTTGAATGCAATAACGAAAATCTATATCTAGTACTATCTTTTATGCATCTATTTGACTATGATACTATACATGGTGAATAATGCATGTACTTTGATAGCCTTTTAAAGATCGATGTTACTTTTAATATTATCGCATTTTCTTTTCCAATTTGGCCAATAATTTATTTTAGTGTTATTTTTGTTTCTTACCTTATTGTGTTCTCCGGAGCTACCAATTATTTTGGTCAAATAGGTGTAGAAACGTTTGTTGTCTCACTGTTCCCCGCAATCAATTTAATGTTCATATATTAAAACGTAGCTACATTACATCTCTTAACACAAACCAATTTCAGACGTCTTCGTATAACTCAACCCTCATGGAGAGAAATAAAAGGTATAGGTACAACAGTTCTGCTGCTATCAAAACATTTTAGCGAGGAATGGTTTCTTGAAGCTGAAGGTAACTTGATTGAGAAAAATTCTGGGGAAGTTTTATCAAATGCTCGTCAGGACCATGGATAGCTATACCAAGAGAATAACCCAAAGCACGAGAAACCGATGCTGCCACTGCTTTTCCAACTAACAATACCTATAAAGATTGAAAACCACTGAGTGAGATTTGCTAAGTAATCTGAAACTACCGTCTGTGGTCCTTTGATTGTTCCAAAAGAACACAAAGTAAGTACCCATTTTTAACGGTTTCACAGAACTGGAAGTAATCAGGGAAACCTTGAAGCCGTGCACATTCTCTTATGGTTAGTATTCGATCTTGCTCTAGATGCAATAACGCATGTAAATAGCAAAACTCCATTGAAGATACTTCAAGTGAAAAATTGCAGAGGAAATGGATTTAAGGGTACCTGATTGTTGCAGCTCGGGATTGTCAAAACGGTTGGAACTGTTTCGTCCCACCAAAGATGCGCAAAAGTTCGGTGAATTCAGAAATCCATAGAGACTTAGAACCAGGGGAAGGTTCAACAAATAGTTTCATGAGGTTGGTCAAAAATATGTACCTTTTAGATTTCCGTTGCTGAAAAGTGAAAGGACGGACAAAATCAACGTTAAAGGCTCAGTAGTCTCAGGGCCTGATCTTGAACCTTATGCGATTGCCGTGCAAGTTTCTTTTGTCCCACAGTTTCCTAACTGTCATCATCTTCTTTCTGGTTCTCTTGTTCATAGGACTCAGATGCCAACATTAGATCCCTAACATTGCTAAAGTAAAAGTGTGGCATTAGGTGTTGATTCTTCTTTTTAAGTTTATGTAAAGACTAAATCTGACCGAGAAGACTTGTTGCTCGGTTACTTGAGCAGCATGGCTATTCTTTTCCTGCGTGGAAAAATCAAATTGCTGAATATCTCTTGTGAATACAATAATGATAATATCTGAACAATATCGTTCAGATGGTTAATCTGTCTAGAAGTAATGTAGACATGAATATTACTGTGCATAAAATTGATTCGTTAAGTAAGAATGTGATTGAAACTCAAACCTGATGTGAATGTCTCGTGGACATCCTTTCTCCCTTTTTCTCCCATTGGTTCTCTTATTCAAAGAGAAACGATAAAATGCAACATTTATGCATATGTATCGGGACTTAATTACTATCTAACAGTAATGCAAATGTATAATACAAATATGCATCTACACTACAATTGCTAATGATCAACTCACTATTATTATATAAGCTCATACTTATCGTGTGTGTTTCAGCTAAATCTGAGTACCGATTTTCTAGATTTCGATTAAAACCCCAAAATTCTCTGTATTTTTACTCCTTACCTCTAAATTCTGGCGGCGACCGTGCGGCGACGGAGATGATCCTCACGCGTGATTCTAACCTTCGTCCTCACCGAAAACCACATGTGACCATGTACGGATACAGAAAGAAGAGATCGATCATCAGAAACGCAATTTAAAAAAATCACGAAAATACAGAACATAATTGATTGATTACACATAGTCCCGACGTGTCAACGTTATGATATTGTATCTAGGAAATCTATTATATAATGAGAGAAAATTCTCTCCATATAGAAAGCCACGCCACCACCTATCAACTAAATTCAAAAGGCCTCAATCCTTCCGTAAACTCATTTTTCATGCCCACAATCTGATATCTTTTATACTAATAAGTCCATAAAATTACAAAGCCACATCCAGAAAGTTGTGCCCTACTTTGGTCGCTTCTTCTTCCTCCTTCGTGCCAGTTATTTCATCACCAAATCTCTTAAATCTTCTTAAATTCCAGATATTGTGATCGTTTCAGTCATTCAATCAAGCAGACCCTTCACCTTTCTGCAGTTTTCTCTTGGTCACTCACTGTTCATATAAATGCTCTGGATATGACGCCCAAAACCTACACACCAATAACCCAAAATCCCTGCTTTCGATTTACCATCTCCTTATTTTTTTTACACGAATGATGGGTATGTCAATTCAAGAGGCCTTCATTGGGAATCTGTTCCATTTGAAGCATCTGAGTACTTTCAATACGCTCGCGACGATCCAGTGAAGAAGAAGCAGATCATGGAGGATCCATGACATCGATCAACTTAACGAATCAGAACAAGAAATAGAGCACGGCTGAGAGCTACTATGAACCGGAGATGATGTTAATTGGGTCCGAATTAGGAGATAATTCGGGAAATGGGAACGCGATTACAGTGTCCGGTTTGCTAACTTTCACTGATGAGATTTGGTCTTGTTGTGGAAGCGAGAGGATCTTCGTGTTCACGACGAATCACATTGAGAAGATGTCCAATTTTTTTCCAAAAAATCTCTCCAACGTGTTGTAATCTTGGAGACATGGGAAAGGTTTTCTCCTTTGGTCTAAAAGCATATCAGATTGTTTATTGTTAGCTCACCGCGTGCTCGGTTATTCCTCCACATCGTTCTATGTGGAATAAGGCTCTTTCACCGAACCAAAGGGAAGAGATAGTCTTTAGAAGCTATGGCAGAAGTACAAAGTCGACATTGCAGTCTGTGGCCACCGACATAGCTACGAGAGAAGGTGCCCGGTTTACGAGGTAATCATGAATAATGATTCTTAAAAAAACAAAATTGTTTAATCCTTACGTTACCTTTTTTATTGTGCAGAGTGTATGCATGAATGGGACGACTCACGTTGTTGCTGCAGGTGTAGGGGCTGGTCTTGCTGAATTACCCGCGCTACAACCGAACTGGAGTCTGTTCAGAGATTATGACTATGGATTCCTTAAACTTACAGCGGTTGATTACCTCAATCTTCTGTTGGAGTCCAAGAAGAGCAGCGACGGACGAGTCCATGATTCATTCAAGATATCAAGAGCTTACAGATACGTCTTGATATCTCTCTTATGATTTTTCAGCTTCAAATTGCTCTTTCTGTTTACAGGCTAAGGATAAGGAGCGAAGCAAAAGTCCATCATCATAAATGGCATAAGAACAGAGACAGAAAGGTAGAAGATTTGTCTCATTTTGATATGTGCTAAGATAAACTCTTCTTTTGCTTCAGTTACTTATAATACTTCTTTGCCTTTCTCTGTGGCCTCTTCGAACGTGGAGCTGGGGTTTTTCCTTTTTAGTTCTGGTAATGTGTGTGTTGTATAGGTTGGGGAAGGAGAAGGAAGAAGTGGGCCTGTTAAACTATCCAAGGTACTAAACTATATACCCTTTTATATTTATACTTTACATTGTTTATTTGCTATGAGTTTCATCGTGATCCCTTTATTGTCGAATTCAGTTTTTGGGTCGGGACAAATACGATGGTGAGCTTAGAAGTGCTGTCTTTGGGAAAAAAGTCAGTCAAGACTCTTTTGGGTTGTTGTTAATAATAAACGTTCGACAGAAAGATTTATTTTGTTACTCTCACATGCCTCTTCTATGTTTTGTGATATACCATGGATTTTAGGGTTTTTAACCATGGTATATATCTTATTTATCTAGTCTTTTACTATGTTTTAGAGTCTTTTCAGGTGTTTATTAGGTACAAGCACATTTGGAGCAGATTTGGTAATTATGGCATTTTCTGGAGCTTTTTGGAGTGTTTGACCGAGAGACAGAGTTCACTGTCGACATTTGAGGAATGCATCGATCGACACACCTTTGGCGTCGATCGTTGCATATGCGAGATGGGCCAAACTCGGCGGTTTAATGAAGAATGATGAAATTACAGTTGTGCCCAGAAGTTCCAGATATTTACAAAGAAGCCCCAAAACGTGTTTTAGGATTATAATTAGGTTTTACAGCCACTTGTTAGGTGACGTTTTACTTACGCTTTATTTTATTCAGAGAGAGTTTTGGGGGCTGGTTTTGTTCTCGAAAGAGACTTGATTTCGAACCCATGTTCTTATTCTCAGATTATTTATGATATCTATTTTGACCATGTTTTCTGTTATGATTGCTATGTCTGAGTAGATCCCTCGTTATGTTAGGGATTCTCATTCGGGATTTGAAGGAATGTTAGATTAACTAATTTATTAGATTCATCTAGTTCTTCATCTAATTTGTTCTTAATGCTTGATCTGAACTGGCCATTTAGATTACTGATTCTAGGTTGATTTACGCAACGACAGTTGGTTTATTTAACTAGATCTGATTTGGTGAGCAATTTATCTATCCGCAAAGGAATTTGGTTTAGAGAAATTGTGAAAGAACGAACTTGGAATTAATGCATGTTTAGAACTCTAGGATTCGCAGCGACAGCTGGTTAGTTTTACCGTCGTGATTCTAGTTCAAGAACACTATAGATTGAATCTTGATTGTTTGTTATCTGAATTCCTGATGTCCTGAGAACTCCCGAAACCTGACACTTTCGTTAATTACTTACAACCCCCTCGTTCGATTTCTTTACTTGCTATTTTGTTTACCGTTTTCCAATATTGCTTTGCTTAGCCTAAATCTGAATTACTTATAATCTATCCTGTGACCAGAGTCCTTGTGGATTCGATACCCTAAGTACTACAACTACATCACTGTGCACTTGCAGTTAGAATAGGGATTAAAACTAGACCCCTATCAAGTTTTTGGCGCCGTTGCCGGGGACTCTTTGAGTTCGCCAATAGATTCAGTATTAGGAATTAGACTAAGCATTTTCTTAATTTTATAATATTTTTATATTTACTTACGTTCTTGTTTTCTTTGGTGTTGCAGGAATCGCATTGCATCGATCGACGCATACCTCGCGTCGATCGACACAAGGCGAAACCAGTGATACCGAGAGCTTGAGCACTTAACAGGTTTCACTCTAATGGAACCTGTGATTCTAATTCGCGGTGAAAACGGCGTTTTGTGAGACCAAGAGGGTCATATATGCAACGCAAAAGGTCGGAAACCAGAATATCATGCATTGGTTGGGCAGGTAGCTGAGATGAGAGACAAGATTGATTCTATCCACGTTATCTTACTTGGGAAGAGACAAATCTGAGCTGATGTAGTAGCTGGAGGATTTTCAGAGGTGAATTATATAGCTGGAGCTGATTATTATGGACAGACATGTGGAAATCAGCAGAGACAAAGTTCTAATTACGCTCAGAGATCGAGAGACTATGGTTATTCATCTCACCAAGCACCTCCTGCACCCACACATAAAAGCATATTGGAAGTCATGATGGAGCAGCTTCTTGAAGTACAACAACAGACCACTGCGTCTTACAACTCGAAAATTTAAACCTTGTACACTGATTTGAATGATAAGCTTGAGTCCTTGAACACTCATATGAGGCTGCTGGATACACAGATGGATCAAATCTCAAATAATGCCAAAAAGAAGAAAGCTCAGAAAACTCATGTCAACGCCACCTCAGTTCAGATTGACCATAGGATGAATCAGGGATCATACCTTGAAGTTAAGGTTATGGAAATTGTGGAAAACAGAGAGGAATCCGAGATTGAATTCCCTGAGTTTGAGAGCTTCGACGGACCAGACTCAACAGAGATTGACATTGATCTTTTGGCTAGGATAGTTTAGACTGATAATGGACCAAGTCAAGAGGAGAAATTTGAGTTTAGGACTGTTGAATTAGACCAAGAAGCTGAGAAACCCGAGACTGAAGTTGAAACTCGAGCTAAAACACCTGTATCGATCGTTGCACCAAGTGCGTCGATCGTTGCACACCGTGAAGAGCCAGTCTCATTTATTCCTCGTGGAGTTGTTAAGGAAAAGATCTATAAACCTCCAATACCATTCCCAAAAGCTTATGTAAGGTCTAAAGACGTAATTTAGTGCATGGTAGTGGTGGATAAGGAGGTGATAGCTACTCAGGAATGTACTCTAACATCTTCAGAACCTAAAGCTACTCAGAAGCGGAAAGCTCCGAACATCAGATCTCCACCAAAGCTAAGGTATGCATCTTCTAAACTCAAACCTCCTGACTCTGACTCGGATGCTGTGAATGCAGGAAAACGCTCTACACTACCCAAGTGTCAATCCCGCCCTACATTCCTTTCTACGTTCCTTGGACGATCTCATGCTGCTACTGCTTACACACCGCCATGGATGATAAGGCATTCACAGAGACACTCAAAGTCTCTGTTGAAACACCCATGAGTCTGACCTTCTTCCAAAAAGTCAAGCTAATAACTTAAAACAAGCGCTGAGTGGGAGGCAACCCACTATTAGGTTCTAATATTTTTCTTTCTTACTTTTGGTGTATTTCTTAGGATTTCACGTTTTTATTTGTTTTCGCTGAGTTTTTAGATACAGGACACGAGTCTGGAGATGTGTGACGATCGTTGCTTCATTTGCAACGGTCGTTGCAATTGGTTTAAATTTCAAAATTAAGGTACGTTGAGCTAAACCGGAATCGACCCGGTTCACTAGCAACGGTCGTTGCGCATTAGCAACGGTCGTTGCACCCCCGATCGAGGTAAGTACCTTAAACCTTTCTCTCTTCTCTTCTTGTTCATTTCGCCGACCGAACATCATGAAATTCCATCTCTCTAAATCACTCATTTCTTCATCTTTTTTGTTGATTCAAAAGTCCTATTCCCCTTGTTTTTACACGATTTATCCATATCTCTAATCCATTCGAAGCAAATCCAAGGTAATGTGTCCCAATTTTTTCATTCTCGGATTCGAATTTAGGGTTTTAGGATTAGGAAATTTTGGGTTGAAAATGATGATTGCATGTTATAATAGACTTGATTTAGGGTGATTAGAGATTGATTGTTGCTGATTGTGAGATTTTGGGTTGATTTTGGCACGATTTTAACCGTTGCTTTGCGACTGTGAAATCGCTTTGCAACGATCGTCGCCACTCGTGCAACGATCGTTGCTCGACGATTTCACAGAGAATTTGTCGAGACTAATTTATTTTAATTTCTTGAATGCAGATGCCTCCTCGACAATCCCGCAAACGCAGAGCCACCGCAGCAACCGCTACACGCCAGTACGTTCCACCACCAGAGTGGTTCCATCGAGAATCACCGCACCTCGAGGATTATGTGAGGGTTTGTCCGGCAATAGCACTACCTTGGCCCCGACCAGATGAGACAGAGATCCAGTCAGATAGAGAGTGGCTAGATTATATTGCTGACCTCCTCAAGTCCGACGATTTCACAGAGAGACCACTGCATGAGTATTGGGATGAGTATGATACACTGATGTACAATGGTTGGTGTCACATGACTCTTAAGCCAACTAAGTTTGCAGACTACTCGACTTGCAGGAGTCTTGGCATTGAGGAGCAGGTTCTTGCACTGTGCAAAGGCATTTGGTCTGGGGACAATGCCAATGCAACCTTATGACTTGTACCCAGAGTTGGTTAGGCAGCTGCTTGCCACTTGCAAGGTTGTCTATCCAAACCCAGATAGCAGGAAAGCCTCAGGAGGTACCGTTACCTTCATGTGTCTAGGAGTCAGGTATATAGTTTCCCCTTCTTGATATCTGCAGGATCTATGGGTTCAGCACTGAGCCGACGCACATTGATATGTCCCTTCCGTGGGAACCATCAGAGGCTCAGCAGTTCTGGGATTACATTGGCAACGGGCGGTACAACTCGCGGACTTCACCGTGATTCAGGTTAGGCATCCGGTCCTTAGATATGTCTTGCGCATCTTGGGATCTACTCTGTTGTGCAAGTTTGAAGCCAACAATATGCGAAAGAATGAGATGGAGATGCTGTTTATTGGGCTGAGGGAGCAGTTCAGGAGTACTGATCTGAGAAACCCCGTTAGCAGACTCAACTTGGGAGCTGTTTTTGCTCATCAGCTATGCGACCTGCAGAAAAAGCCATTTGATGGCGTGGGCACAGAGACAGTAGGGAGTCTACTTACTCCCATCTTCAGACACTGCAGGATTCCCTTAGAGGGTACGGAGTGCAATGATGACAGGGAGTTCCTCGATTTCAGTCACCTGCAGAGCGCTACATGGCTCAAGGAGAGACGTGTATGGGTTTATTATGACCCTTCTACTGCAAAGCATGGCGTGGATCTTCCTGCTGCTGGTTTGACACATATAGATATGCTGGATGCCTTGAGATTCCAGCCTCCTGTTAGAGCTCGGCGCACAGTCCCTTCTTTGGCTCATCCGCTGGGAGAGCCTTCTACTCGAGCTTCTACTTCCTTTGCGCCTGCACCTGCTGCCCCTACTGATGACATTGGCCCTTTTCCTATCCCATCAGTTCCTCTTGGTGAGATGTCTGAGGCTGAGTAGAGAGAGCGTCATGATGGTATATTGAAGACCATTTGGGAGTGGATGCGTGGCTGCACTTGCAGGAGACAGCCACAGGTTCATCAGCCCATTCCTGCCAGTCGACGCAGACAGCGTTCTCCTAAGGATTCCGGCGGTACTGATCCATATGCTGGGATAGATGATGATAGCGAGGGAGCGTAGTCTCCATTTTCAGACATTCGGTTCTGTATTCTTTCTTTTTTCTTTTTCCCTTTTGCATTTTCTTTTGATTTTCTTAGGATGATTATGTTTGGATGATTTGTTTGTTTGAGGATTATCAGTTGCTTTGATTTTGCCTGTTTTCAGTGTTTTACAGCTTGCAGGTTCGAAAATTTGGATTTTCTCACGGACTAACTTGCTAACCTGCTGACTGATCCAAAAAATCGCAGTGCGTCGATCGACACAATATGTGTCGATCGTCACAACACGAAGGAAATCTCCTAGCAATGGTCGATGCAAAGAGCGACAGAGGTAAAAACCAGATAAAACTCGACAATTCCATAACATTTTCTTTCTTTTACCAACCCTTAGCTTAACACTACTGGGGACAGTGTGTCTATCTTTCTGTTTTCTTAGAGTCAGTCCAAGAAAACAGGACTGACTTAATTTTCTCACCTAAGGGCTTGGTATACTTTGTGTCAGATTCCCTTGTTAGTTCTGACACAGCCTGTAAACCTGTCCTATTTGGTTCCCTTCTCCCCTTATATAAAAAAAAAAGATAATAAACTGAGGATGAGTTAGTAACTCCGAAGTGGTCTCTGGGAGTGGTAGCTACAACTATCATATCCTGTGCATCCATGGAATGTGTCCAAAGTACACCCCTTAACGGGAGGAGCACTGATAAAAAAAATAAAATGATACCCAATGGGGAGAAATCAGAATGCTAAGGAAGGGAAAAGAGAAGAAAGGGACCAAAGAAAGATAGTATGGTGGTCTAGAGCTGACAAGGTAAGAGTCCATGTGCCTTTGATCGATACTCCTTAGGTGAGACCGCACTTAAATACTTGCAGAAGTCAGTAGGGTGAATTTGAATGCGTGAATGTGATTGTGGAGTTTACTTGGGACAGTTGCTAAGTGTGGGGGAAGTATATGTTGGTCTTGATGTCTGCAGGTGAAATCTTTCATGTGGATTACTAAAGGGAATCTGAGTGTTGTTGCTTCTAGGACAAAAAGAGTTTCTGAAAGTTTTCAAACCTCTTGACTACATTTTAGTTCTTTGTTTTGCTTGAGGACAAGCAAAGACTAAGTGTGGGGGAGTTGATATACCATGGATTTTAGGGTTTTTAACCATGGTATATATCTTATTTATCGAGTCTTTTACTATGTTTTAGAGTCTTTTCAGGTGTTTATTAGGTACAAGCACATTTGGAGCAGATTTGGTGATTATGGCATTTTCTGGAGCTTTTTGGAGTGTTTGACCGAGAGACAGAGTTCACTGTCGACATTTGAAGAATGCATCGATCGATACACCTTTGGTATCGATCGTTGCATATGCGAGATGGGCCAAACTCGGCGGTTTAATGAAGAATGATGAAATTACAGTTGTGCCCAGAAGTTCCAGATATTTACAAAGAAGCCCCAAAACGTGTTTTAGGATTATAATTAGGTTTTACAGCCACTTGTTACGTGACGTTTTACTTACGCTTTATTTTATTCAGAGAGAGTTTTGGGGGCTGGTTTTGTTCTCGAAAGAGATTTGATTTCGAACCCCTGTTCTTATTCTCAGATTATTTATGATATCTATTTTGACCATGTTTTTTGTTATGATTGCTATGTCTGAGTAGATCCCTCGTTAGGTTAGGGATTCTCATTAGGGATTTGAAGGAATGTTAGATTAACTAATTTATTAGATTCATCTAGTTCTTCATCTAATCTGTTCTTAATGCTTGATCTGAACTAGCCATTTAGATTACTGATTCTAGGTTGATTTACGCAACGACAGTTGGTTTATTTAATTAGATCTGATTTGGTGAGCAATTTATCTATCCGAAAAGGAATTTGGTTTAGAGAAATTGTGAACGAACGAACTTGGAATTAATGCATGTTTAGAACTCTAGGATTCGCAAAGGAATTTGGTCTGCTAGGTTGTTAGACATAGATAATTATCGCAGCGACAGCTGATTAGTTTTACCGTCGTGATTCTAGTTCAAGAACACTATAGATTGAATCTTGATTGTTTGTTATCTGAATTCCTGATGTCCTGAGAACTCCCGAAACCTGACACCTTCATTAATTACTTACAACCCCCTCGTTCGATTTCTTTACTTGCTATTTTGTTTACTGTTTTCCAATATTGCTTCGCTTAGCCTAAATCTGAATTACTTATAATCTATCGTGTGACCAGAGTCCTTGTGGATTCGATACCCTAAGTACTACAACTACATCACTGTGCACTTGCAGTTAGAATAGGGATTAAAACTAGACCCCTATCATTTTGGCTACAGATTCTGCTGAGAGTTGTCAAGTCCAAAGGAGAGTAAGCTGCGGGAGCAAGGAAATGAATTGCTTAAGTTCTATATGCCACTCGCCCAAAATCCCTTCTTTGCTTATTCGTTTGATGTTGTTACAGACTTTTACTTTCACCTGAAGAGGAGCTCCTATGGAATCTTGGAAGGGCTAATTCTCCAGAGTTCAATGCATTAACTGCCCTGATTTAAAGAAACAAAGAAGACAGCTCAGGTGTGTGTGAGTTCTCATAAATAACATACTTATTTGTCTATGCACTCACTATAAGTATGTAGTGACGTCTGAAACATTTCTTCCGTATATAGCCATCAGTCACTTTCATCTTTCTATATCTTTTACAAAGTCTTATTTCAGGTACTTTATTTGTAGTGTATCTAAAAGACTAAAAGGAGGGATTTTTGTGTGTACTTACAAGGAGCGTAGACGAGTAAGACGACTAATTGAAGAAGGAATAGAACCCTTCAGTGTATTGCTTGATAGATCCATGAAAATATCTCAAACATCCTCAATAAGTATTGAAACATCACAAATTCTTTGAAATGTCCAAACATGAAAAGAATCAAAAAGCTGAGAAACTAATACAGTGTTTTCTTAATCTTACAATATTGTAAGAAACGTGAGGTTGCCGATATTTGGTGGAATCTTTCCTTCAAGATAATTAGCTCTCAAATACCTGAAAGCATGTCCAAACAACGTGTACCAATTGTTAAAGGTTTGATATTTCCACTTGCTTAACTGCAAAGACTTTTAAGAGAGTTGTATATGTGTAATATATTAATGGGTAGCAAAATGACACTTACATAACTCTGAGCTCACTACAGTTGGTGAGAATTGTCCCGTGTAAGCTGTTCTGTTCTGATGAAGTACCCTACATAACTCGAACCATATTTGGATTTAAACAAACTACAACTTAAAGTCAAAAGCTTTAGCATAAATATCAAATCTACAACTCGGTCTCTGCAGCCGAAGTTAGGAGTGCAGCCCATAAATAAATGCATAAAAAACCTTACAATATGTGGTAAAGATCATCACTATTACAAGTGTTAACTTATTGTAAAAAACTCAACAACCTAAAATATCACTTCAAATACACTGGCCACAGAGTTTGTAAGGTATGTGGTACATGTGAGTTAAAGGCTATTATAATAGCATGTCCCAAATAATAGTAGAGATGAGACATTATAAATATACATCCTAGCATTTACGTAAGAGGTATGTAATGTTGCGAGGAAAGAAACTATTCAAACCTAACTAAAAAATAGACAAGAGACACAATTCAGTGCATAAGACGCAAAAGACATGAAGATTATACAAATATTAAACATGGTTGATTGCGAAAGGACTAAAGTTCATCAAACTAAGGATCCTGTAAAAAAATAAAGCTAAACCCAAAAATATAATAACCTAACCCCCCGCGCGTGTGCGGGGATGAGAAGATCACTAGTTTAAGGAATAGGAATCATCCAGACAGTTTTCCACAAATCGAAGTCACTCCATATAAAGGCACGTTGTAAAACTCGAACAGGCTTGTAGATCTGAATCAAGCCTTGAAGACGATTACTTTATTTAATTTAAAGCTTGATGGGAATCTCGATCACCGACAGTTTAAAGAAAAATGAATTGATTTGTCTAGAGATTAAAAAAAGATGGGATGAAATCGTTGAGAGAAGAGGGGAGAGATAGAAGTAGTGGGTTGAATGGTCGGTTTCCCAGAAAAAAAACTATTTTTTGTGTTTTGGTTATATTAAAATCGAAATAAAAAATGTTGAAAGAAAAAAACTCAAAATTTGTGGAGATGACACCACATCAAAAGCTGAGGTGTCAAGTGGAAAATGCTTTAACTTTCTCTCACATCACTTCTGATTTATATAATATTGATTACAATATACGTAAATGACTTTATGTTTCTTACACGATTGGTGAGATTTGGTATCAAAATCCGCGCCGCATTTGGACTGATGAAATTTAATGGCCTTATCTCTCGAAAATATCAATATTAAAGACATTATTTTGGTCTACAACTGAAGCTTATTTCATCTATGCTTTATTAATTGGAAAATGACTGCGCATCAAAGAAGAACGTGTCCGATATTTAAGTCAACCGTCGAGATGATCAGGTCAAAGCGGATCACTCAAAGATCAGCTCAACAGTCCGGGGATCGCGAAGATCGTTCCAACAAGAACACTATGAGATAAACGGATATAGAGCTCGTCAAAGAAGTTATAAAAGGAGTTCAATGGCTTTAATCGAAGGACCTTCTTTTCACTCACTTTTTACACACAAAATAGCTCTACGAGCTCACTGTAAACTCTATCTTGAGATCCTTTGTAATATTCTTTCATCAATAAAAGATAATTATGAGACCTATTGATGAGGACATCGGATCATCCGAACCCAGCCCCCGGGACCCGGAGGAGCAGGTCGAACCGTTTTCGACCATGAGGCTGGTCGACCAGTTTTCGACCATGAAGACTGTCCCGCGGACCCGATCAGGACAAAGAAAACTTCGGGACGATTTCAACCGAGTATTGGAACAACTAGTTGCCAGGACAAGCATGGATGACATTACGGAGCAACTGGACCAGGTGACCCATGACCAGCCTGTGTTGAACCAACTAGCTTGGAGGATGACTGAGATTGTTGAGCCACTCGACCGGACTACCGAATGGACTTTACTCAAGACTAACATACAGTCTGTGATCTTCACCATCATATCCGTTGAGCCTTAGACCGAACTGCCTCTTGGACCGAAAGATCATACTCTTTTTACCATGTGAGGTTTTGTCCCAATTGGGTTTTCCTTACAAGATTTTTAATGAGGTGATCCTAGGCCCGTCCATCACAAAGAGACAGGCCGGCCCCTTTTATTTTCTTTAAGTCTTATTTGTTTTCCTTCTTTTTCCTTTGGTATTTTGGATGGCCCATTGCCTATATTGTTGTCAAAACTCTAGGATATTTAAGCCTTTTCTTTGTTTGTAAATCATTAAGCAACTTTTTAAGAAAAACCCTAGAGTGTTTTGCCCTAAAACGGCGTGATCTCTCAAACAATTTTGTGGCTTCCCCTTTTGTTTAAAGGTCTTGTTACTTGTTACTCTTATCAACAACCTCCATTGAATCATCCATCGAGCTAAGAAAGAGTGATTTCGGCCAGCGCAAAGCTCCCATCCAACCACCCCGCACAATCTCTCACTTCCATCGTCCCGTGTTCGACCCGTTATCACCCACCACTTGCCATCGACCATCTATTGCCCATCGTCCCACCGTCCATTCTGTCTCGCTCACGGTCCAACAAGGAGAGCGTCCTCGACCAGCCTTGCGACCCATTTGTAGGATCCATACCCGGTCTTACATCATCTGGTATCAAAGCTTAGGCTCGTGATGTTGGGAATGTCCTGAAATCTACCGTACTTGTTGGGAATGTCCTGAAATCTACCGTACTATCTCTAGAAAGTATGATAAGTGTCGAGATCAGACATAAGTCATAAATACTGGGTGATCATGATGGCTTGCTAGAGTCCGCTCTTGATCTATAAGTTTAGGACTTATTACCAGTATTGTATGATCCCGAAGGGTCACACACCATAGCTAACGGGAAAGTTAAATGGAATTAATACGGTAAGATGCAATGGCATTTACTGTATTGGATCAGAGAATTGGGCCAGACAAAATGCAGGCTTTTGTCTGATTTGTGTCTTGGGCCCAAATGATTAATGAGCCATTAGTCAAATGACTTGGGCCCATTAATGAGAGATAAGAAATCGAAAAACCCTAAGGGATAAGACATCCCTGAGATTTTTCTCTTCCTTGGCCGCGAGTTTGCCTCTCTCTCTAACTTTCTCTTTTCTGATCTGATCCATCTCTTTGGTCTAGCAGCCATCCCGGCTTGTAAGAGTGTGGATACCAAAGGAGGAGCAGGTTGTTCATCTGTTCTAACTGATCTTGTCATTACCATCAATCCGCTGTGCAATCCATAGGTAATGTTACAGATTTGTTTTATGATTCGTTTTGCAAGAACCTAGATCTGTTTAAGGATTTGTGTTAGGTTGTAATTGAGAATTAAACCATGAAAACACCAATAATCCTTCAGTGGTATCAGAGCCTAGGCATTAGGTTTCTTGTAATTTGGATCATATGAATGTTTAAAGGTTTTTGAATCAATTGAATGAATTAAAATTGATTAAGAAATCTTGAAACCCTAATCGGCATTTTAGCCCTAATACAATCGCATGTATTGAGCTAATGTTAATTGAGCCGATAATCAATAGGGCTTGCTTATCGCTTTGGCCGTGAGTTATGATCATGTGATGCGAGCGTTTTTAATTGGATAATATAAACGATTGTGATCTTGTTGATAATCGGCTCTTTTCATGCGATTATTAAACCCATTAAGCCGATCGCTTTTGAGGCTTGAGATTACGTGTGTCTGTGGGATAATGTTCCTCGGTTTTGATCGATCATGGATCGATATTGTGATCAGCGCTAGCGATCGGGTTGATGTGTTAATGGGCCAAGTGGACATGGTCGATGGCAAGCGATGATCGCGTGTGATACCTAAGCCGAGATCGATCATTATGACCGTGAGGAAAAGGATCAAACCGCGTGATGCGTTAATGGGCCATGTGAGTCGATCATGTTGCGATCATCACGACTCATCTTCACGATCGTGAGATCATGGCGATCGATGATCGATCGTGATGGGCCGAGTTGGATCGTGGGTCCATGGCCCATTAAAATTTTACGTCCCGCGAATAGTCAATCGGTTAAACCGAGCTTCGCGGTTCGTTGCCCAAAACAACACCGATTAAACCGGTCCATTTAATTGGCGGTTAATTGTGTGTTTAAAGCCTTAAACCGCAAGTTAAATCAAATTGGCTAAAACACTAGGTGTTTCTTCCCGGTTTTGGATTTAACTGAACCGATCCAATTTAATTGGTGGTTCAAGCGGTTAACCCAAATCGCGGTTTGCTGGAAATAATTTAATACTTGGTATTATTTAATTTCTAGTTAAACCGGATTTAAATTCATAAAATTGAATTTTAACCTAAACCGAAGGCTGGTCTAAGTTTGATTTGGTTGGACCAAATAATTTAGAGCTGGTCTGGTTTAGTAAATAACCGATGGTTTTGACAGTTAATTTGGTCTTGGACCAGAATTAATAAACCGGATCGGTTATGTCAAGCTTGGATGTCTTTCCAATCTTGTCAGCTACTTAATGCTTATTCGATTACAGATATGGCTTACAGTGTGAGGTGTCTGTTTTCGCATAAGTAAAGTAGTATATAGTCACTAATTTCATTGGGAGTCCCAGACTTTAGTGATTATTTGGCTGTAAGAGATTGGTTTCCTTGACTGGGCCATCGGGAGTCCCGGGCCTTGAGACATCTGGTGTATTGGGCCTTGGGCCCAATTCACAACCGAGAGTTATTGGTGATAACTAGCTGTGTGTATGCTTACCAAGTAAAGCTAATTCCGGGTGACGGCCAGTGGCCCACTTTGGATTTAGCTGAACATGGGTCTCGGAATCATTGCATTCTTATGAGGTTAAACAAAGAAATTTTGAATGCAATGCGAGTTTTCTTATAAGTTATTAAGATTACTCTTTTATGAACTAAATAACTAAAACTCTATTTATCTCTAAATTTCAGCTATGACGAGCACAAACAATCAAAACACTTTCTCGATCCGGTATGTCCTTGAGATGGACAAACTGAACGGATCAAATTTCTTGACTTGGTCGCGGAACCTGAGACTAGTTCTCAGGCAGGAGAGAAAGGACTATGTCCTTGAAAGAGCTCTCCCCGTGAGGATCGGGTCCAATGCCTCTCATGCAGTATATAATGCTTGGAATAAGCATTATAATGATGCGGTAGATGTGCGTGGTCTGATATTGGCTACCATGGACTCAGATTTGCGGAAGCAATATGAGAACATGGAGTCGCCAATAGAGATGATCAGCAGCCTGAAATTGAAATTTCAGGAGCAGGTAAGAGTGGAGAGATACCAGTTGGTTAAATCTCTCACTAGCTGCAAGCTACCAAATGATCATCCAGTAAGTCCTCATGTCAGTAAAATGATGGGTTACATTGATAACCTGAGGAAACTGGATTATCCAGTTTGCCAGGAATTGGCAACTGAGATCATTCTGCAGTCACTGCCGTCAAGCTATGATAAGTTCGTAAGGAACTATATCAAGAAAGGCTTAACGAAGACGTTGACTGAACTGCATGATATGCTCAAGACAGTTGAGCCAAACGTGAAGAGTACCCTGTATCACCTCATGGAGGAGAAGGGTAGGTTTACTAAACCTAATGCTGACAAGGGTGAAGGTAAAGTTGTCCAGATTTTGAATCATGGCAAGCGTGTGTCTTCTGAGCCCGAGTCAGATACCTCTTACGTTGGCAAGTGCTGCTACTGTAAAGAGACTGGGCATTGGAAGAGAGATTGCATTAAATTCATGGAAGATTATGAGGAGTTGAAGTCGATGTATGAGACTACTTCCTCAGGTATTCATGTTATTACTTCAAGTTATACCTTATAGGTATTGAATACTGGTTGTGGCACTGATATTTGTTATAATATGCAGAGCCTGAGCAACAGTAGAACATTGAAGGAAGGGCAAGTGGAACTGCGTGTCTGGAAGGAGCTTGGGATGCTGCCTCAGCCATAGGGTTTTCACTTGTAGATGCCTTTGAGGCTTGGTTTTATTAAGTAATTGCTACAATGTACTTGTTTTAAGCAGAGTTGTCTTTCATTTTCTTGTAAGAATTTGAATGTTTTTTCATTTTGATAAAAGACTAGTTTGTTCTTTTGATCTTAATGAAATATTAATTGTAGCACCCTATTCAAGGAATGGGTTTTATATCTTAAACCATAGAGTGCCTAAAATGTAACATAAATACCGCAATTGGTTTAAATCTGATGAATTAAACCTGATTTTTCTTGGCATAAATGTTTTGGTCACATAGAGTAAGTCAGATTCAGAAACCCCATTGTTATGGACTTTTGGGCTCATTTGAATGGATATCTTATGAGACTTGAATTCTGCTTACTAGACCAAAAGACAAAGGGCCCATCTTAGCCGAGCTAGAGAAAGGCCCAAAGGCTTATTGGAGATTGAACATACTCATTACCGATGAGCAGTAATGCCAGAGAAAATTTCCTGTACTTCATTGTCTCTACTGATTACTTCAGTGAGTGTGACTGTGTTCATTTGATGAGACACAAGTCGGAATTCTTTGACATGGTCGAAAGAGTTCCAGAATGAAGTATAGAATCTGAATGACAAAAGTATTAAGACTCTGGATTAGATCACGAGTGAGAATACTTAAGTCATTGATTGTGTGATCATCTGAATGAGTGTGAAGTCGTTTCACAGCTCACTTCTCCTGAAAACCTAGAGGTGTTTCTGTGAGAATGAATCAGATCTTATTAGAAATGATTAAAGATGAGTCACACGAATCTTCCATGATATTCTCTAAGAATAACGCTCTAAAATATCTAAGTTTACGCTGAAATAGTTCTACCAATATCAGTAGAAAGACACCACGTAAATGTGGATTGGAATCGATCCAAATTCGTCTTTACTGAGTATTTGTAGTTGTGCTACTTCGCTGGTTTTCCTAGGGAAACCAAGGCTTGTTACTTTTACGTCCATTCTGTTTTCTAAGAAGGGAAGTTACTTTCCAAGAAGAACAGTGGGAGTAAAAGTATAACTCGAAGAAATTCGAGAATTACAGGAGGCTGCTCAACCTGTTGAGGGAGAGCAACGGATGGATTTACAGATTTCTGTAGAATCTACACCTGTATAGCCTGAAGTTCGCAGATATGAATGAATCAGTCACTAATCCGAGAGTGATTTCTCGTCATTAGTTGAACCTGATGGTCATTGAAAGTTAGCATGATCTGATGATCATTGAAAACGACGAATCTGCGAAATTCAAAGAAGCGAAAGTAAGCCAGGACTCCGAAAAATTACACTATGTGTAAGTTAGCTTCATTGATCCATTCATGGATGGAAGCAAACATATTGGAGTTGGAATCTTCGTTCAGTTAAAGTAGTCAAGGTTTTGACTTGAACAGGAACGAAGAGGAACTGTGCGTTTACTAAAAGATAAGTGGGAGCAATATTGCATTTCTCATAGTGTATGTCCATGACATACTGATTCTCGAAAATAACGTTCCAATGCTGCAGTCGGTAAAGGACTGGCTTGGGAGTTGGTTTTATGATTGACATGGGTAAAGCCACGTAGTTCTTGGATTTTGGATCTAAAGATAAAGATCCAAAAGAGCTGGTAGGACAAAGTCAGGATTCTTAAATTGACAAAGTCCTACACGTAATCAGCAATCCAAGAAGGGTTTTATGCCAATTTCACATGGCAATTCATTAAGCAAGATACAGTGTCCTGCGATATCTGCTGAGCTTGAATGCATGGATAGGATTCCATATGCGACGGCAATTGGATCTATCATGTATGCCATGACACATACTTGTTTTGATGTTGCTTTAAAGTTAAGCAAGACAAGTAATGACCAGTCGAATCCAGCAAAGAATCACTGGATTGCCGTAAAGAATATCCTAAAGTATTTGAGGAATACTAAGGATAAGTTCTTGGTTTACGGAGAAAGTGAGGTGCTAAAAGTCGATAGAGTCTGAAAGGCAAGTTTCCAATAGACAAAGATAATTCCTGGTCACAGTCCGGCTATATCTTGTGTCTAACTGGCGGTGCAAGGCACTGTTGCTGACTCCATGACTTAAACTGAACATTTCGCAGCTTGAGAAGCGGCGAAAGAGGTTGTTTGGATAGAAGAGTTCATCACTGAACTTGATGTGATTCACAGCATAGATGAGGCTAGCTGCACATCAGAGGTCCAAACACCTTGAGGATAGGTATAACCTATTCCTTGAGATAAATGACAGAGGTGTTAAGTAGATAAGCAAGTTTCATCGAATGAGAACGTTGCTAATCTATTAACGAAGCCACTCCTTATGCCTAAGCACGAGTCGCGGACTGTAGCTGTAGGATGAGTGAAATTAAGATGTAGTCTCAATTTCAGTGGGAGTTTGTAAAGGGCTTTACTTAGTTGTTTTGAAAGGTTCATGTAAACATTTTAAAATGTTAATGAAATTTTTATTTCTAGATTATTTTAACTGTGATATAAAATAATCGTTCCAAAATGATTCATGTCACTATATATGGGCCATCGAAGTACATGAGTAGACTTGATCCTGAAACCCCATATTTAACGAAGTGACATAAATCATAGTGTCCATAGTCGAAGGTTGTTGAAATTGGAACACCAACAACCTGTTGAGACTAGATTGTGTTGAGACTTATGACCAAGTTTCGAGGGGTCATAGATGCGCGGCATCAAAGTCGACACATAGGTATATGTAGGGGAGCATATGACCGGACATGGCCCGCAAGATGAGAACTCTGCAAGATATTAATATCTGTGTCATAAGAAGTTCTCATATACGACTATAGAGTATAGTCCTTAGACCTGAGTTCGCATGCATGTGGCTGCACATGGAGTAATGCGCTTTGATCATTGTCTAACGCTGTTTCGTAACTGGGAGCTATACGGACCTTGGTTGGGTGTATTATGAATTGTGTAGTTCATAGTGATGGAACAAGATGGGATTTGTCCCTGCCGTTTAACGGAGGTAATATCTCTAGGCCAATCGGAGATTTGATAGCTGGTAAGAGAATGGCCATTCCCAAACGGACTTGCCCAAGTCGTTTGCATTGTCAGTATCAAATCTGGTCCGATAAACATGGTCTGGCTATATAAGGATGACACGCATCTTGCCTTATGCCAGATCGAGATATTAAGACAAAAGGACTAGGGAATGTAGGATTCTAGTACAATCGGGAGATTGTTGGGAATGTCCTGTGTAGGATTCCAGTACAAGTGGGAGATTGTTGGGAATGTCCTGAAATCTACCGTACTATCTCTAGAAAGTATGATAAGTGTCGAGATCAGACATAAGTCATAAATACTGGGTGATCATGATGGCTTGCTAGAGTCCGCTCTTGATCTATAAGTTTAGGACTTATTACCAGTATTGTATGATCCCGAAGGGTCACACACCATAGCTAACGGGAAAGTTAAATGGAATTAATACGGTAAGATGCAATGGCATTTACTGTATTGGATCAGAGAATTGGGCCAGACAAAATGCAGGCTTTTGTCTGATTTGTGTCTTGGGCCCAAATGATTAATGAGCCATTAGTCAAATGACTTGGGCCCATTAATGATAGATAAGAAATCGAAAAACCCTAAGGGATAAGACATCCCTGCAATTTTTCTCTTCCTTGGCCGCGAGTTTGCCTCTCTCTCTAACTTTCTCTTTTCTGATCTGATCCATCTCTTTGGTCTAGCAGCCATCCCGGCTTGTAAGAGTGTGGATACCAAAGGAGGAGCAGGTTGTTCATCTGTTCTAACTGATCTTGTCATTACCATCAATCCGCTGTGCAATCCATAGGTAATGTTATAGGTTTGTTTTATGATTCGTTTTGCAAGAACCTAGATCTGTTTAAGGATTTGTGTTAGGTTGTAATTGAGAATTAAACCATGAAAACACCAATAATCCTTCAGTACTATCTCTAGAAAGTATGATAAGTGTCGAGATCAGACTTAAGTCATAAATACTGGATGATCATGATGACTTGCTAGAGCCCGCTCATGATCTATAAGTTTAGGACTTATTACCAGTATTATATGATCCCGAAGGGTCACACACCATAGCTAACGGGAAAGTTAAATGGAATTAATACGGTAAGATGCAATGGCATTTACTGTATTGGATCAGAGAATTGGGCCAGACAAAATGCAGGCTTTTGTCTGATTTGTGTCTTGGGCCCAAATGATTAATGAGCCATTAGTCAAATGACTTGGGCCCATTAATGAGAGATTAAGGATTCGAAAACCCTAAGGGAGCAGCTATCCCTTGCGATTTTTCTCCTTAGAGCCGCGAGTGTCTCTCTCTCTCTAACTCTCTCTTTCTGATCTGATCCATCTCTTTGGTCTAGCAGCCGTCCCTTGCTTGTAAGTGTGTGGATACTCAAGGAGGAATAAGTTATTCATCTGTTCTAGACTGATCTTGTCATTACCATCAATCCGCTGTGCAATCAATAGGTAATGTTATAGGTTTGGTTTTATGATTCGTTTTGCAAGAACCTAGATCTGTTAAGATTATGTGTTAGGTTGTAATACGAGAATTAAACCTTGATAAACACCATAATTCTTCAGTGGTATCAGAGCCCAGGTTGTAGGTTTCTTGTGAAATTGGATCATATGAATGTTTAATGGTTTAGAATTAATTTTGAATGAAAATTGATTATAGAAATCTTAAACCCTAATCGTGTGATCTTGATTAATAATCGGCTGCTCAAAAGGTTTTGTTTTGGCTGAATGATCTTGTTAATAATAGAATAGCACATTCAATTATTAAACCCTAATCGCATGTTATGAGCCGATAGATCATGTGATCGATCGATGCCTAAGCCGAGATCGATCGATATGGTCGTGAGGCAAAGGATCGTACGATGTGCATGGGTCGCGTGTGATGCCCTAAAGCCGAGATCGATCGTCTGATTGTGAGGCTGGCATGGGATCGTGCGTGAGCCGTATTGCGTAATGCGTGAGCCATGATGTCGAGTGCTGAGTGTGATCCGATGCGATGATCGATCTTGCGATCGTGAGCATGCGCAAGTTGCGCCGTGATGATCATGGGCCTCGGATGATCATGGGCCCACAAATTGCGTTAATGGGCCGAGTTGGATCTTGGATCCGATTGTTTGGCCGGTTAAAAGTTTACGTCCCGCGAATAGTCAATCGGTTAAACCGAGCTTCGCGGTTCGTTGCCCAAAACCACACCAATTTAACCGGTCCATTTAATTGGCGGTTAATTGTGTGTTTAAAGCCTTAAACCGCAAGTTAAATCAAATTGGCTAAAACACTAGGTGTTTCTTCCCGGTTTTGGATTTAACTGAACCGATCCAATTTAATTGGTGGTTCAAGCGGTTAACCCGAATCGCGGTTTGCTGGAAATTATTTAATACATGGTATTATTTAATTTCTGGTTAAACCGGATTGAAATTCAAAAAAAAATTGAATTTTAACCTAAACCGAAGGCTGGTCTAAGTTTGATTTGGTTGGACCAAATAATTTAGAGCTGGTCTGGTTTAGTAAATAACCGATGGTTTTGATAGTTAATTTGGTCTTGGACCAGAATTAATAAACCGGATCGGTTATGTCAAATTATTGGGCCAACTGGAATTCTATGGTCTTGGGCCAAGAATTGGGCCTATAATTTGTGACCCAACCCAAAATATTTAATAAAATATTAAATTAGAAATTTCTATTTTTAGTAAGTTACTAAATTTAGAAAGTTTCTAAAATAAGAAAGTTTCCCAAAATAGTAATCTTCTATTTTTGGAAATAAAACTTAAAAATCCTCAAAAACAATATCAAGCTTGGATGTCTTTCCAATCTTGTCAGCTACTTAACGCTTATTCGATTACAGATATGGCTTACAGTGTGAGGTGTCTGTTTTCGCATAAGTAAAGTAGTATATAGTCACTAATTTCATTGGGAGTCCCAGACTTTAGTGACTATTTGACTGTAAGAGATTGGTTTCCTTGACTGGGCTATCGGGAGTCCCGGGCCTTGAGACATCTGGTGAATTTGGGCCTCGGGTCCAATTCACAACCGAGAGTTATATGAGATATAACTAGTTGTGTGTATGCTTACCAAGTAAAGCTAATTCCGGGTGACGGCCAGTGGCCCACTTTGGATTTAGCTGAACATGGGTCTCGGAATCATTGTATTCTTATGAGGTTAAACAAAGAAATTTTGAATACAATGCGAGTTTTCTTATAAGTTTTAAGATTACTCTTTTATGAACTTAATAACTAAAATCTCTATTGTCTCATATTTCAGCTATGTCAAGCACAACAATACAAAACACTTTCTCGATCCGGTCTGCCCTTGAGAAGGACAAACTGAACGGATCAAACTTCCTGAACTGGTCCAGGAACCTGAGACTTGTGCTCAGGCAGGAGAAGAAGGCTTATGTCCTTGAAAGAGCTCTCTCTCCTAGACCTGCGAATAATGCCGCACAAGCTGTGAAGAATGCTTGGGATACGCATTCTTCATATGCTAATGACGTGATTTGCCTGATGTTGGCGACAATGGCTCCCGAACTGCAGATGCAGTGGGAAGGCCTGACTTGTCCCATGGAGCTGATGGCAAATCTGAAAGCGTTGTTTCAGGAGCAGGCTCGTACAGAGAGATTCCAAACTGTTAAGAATCTCTTGGACTGTAAAATGGCTAAGGATGCAGCAGTGAGTCCACATGTTCTGAAAATGATGGGTTATCTCGATCATTTGACTAGGCTCGACTGTCCTATAAGCCAAGAGCTTGCCTGTGATATCGTTTTGCAGTCTCTTACTCCTGCATATGACCAGTTCATTTTGAACTATAATATGCATGGGTTGATAAAGACGTTGCCTGAGCTACATGGTATGCTCAAGACTGCAGAACCGAATCTGAAGAAGACCAAGGAGTCGTCTGTACTCATGGTTCAGAAGGGCAAGGGTTTCAAGAAATCCGCTGCAGACAAGGGAAAGGGCAAGGTAGTCAGCAATGAAAAGGCCAAGCCCAAGCCCGTGTCTAAAGCTGGGCCTTCTGATATCTGCCACTTTTGCAAAGAGGCAGGGCATTACCGCAGGGACTGTAAGAAATACCAGGAAAGTCTGAAGAAGAAGAAGTCCTTGGAGACTAAATCTTCAGGTATTTTTGTTATTGAAGTAAATACTACTACTTCTGATAATACCACTTGGGTATTAGATACTGGATGTGGGGCTCATATTTGTACTAATATGCAGGCGCTCAGCAACAGTAGAAGGTTGAAGCAAGGGCAAGTAGAGTTGCGGGTTGGCAATGGAGCGAAGGTTCCAGCACTGGCCGTTGGCACTTACTTGTTGTCTTTACCTTCTGGATTGATTTTAGAACTTGAGAATTGTTATTTTGTACCTGCTATAAGCAGAAATATCATTTCAGTTTCATTGTTGGATTTGCAAGGATTTGATTTTTCTATTAAGAATAAATTGTGTTCCTTTAATCTCAATGATATGTTCTATGGCTGTGCCCCTCTTATAAATGGGCTGTACATGCTGGATCAATCTGCTCCAGTATATAACATAAATACAAAACGGTTCAAATCTAACGAAGAAAATGAAACTTTTCTCTGGCATTGTCGTTTGGGGCACATTAGTGAGAAACGCGTCAAGAGGCTCCATTCAAATGGACTCTTGGGCTCATTTGACTTTGAGTCTTGTGAGCAATGCGAATCTTGCCTAATGGGCAAAATGACACGGGCCCCTTTCAATAAACCCACAGAAAGGGCCAGTGAACTATTGGGCCTGATACATACTGACGTGTGTGGCCCAATGTCCACAAATGCTAGAGGAAACTTTCAGTACTTCATTACATTCACTGATGATTTCAGTAGATATGGATATGTCTACTTGATGAAACATAAGTCGGAAACCTTTGAAAAGTTCAAAGAATTCCAGAATGAAGTACAGAACCAGCTTGGTAAAAGTATTAAGGCTCTTCGGTCGGACCGAGGAGGAGAATACTTGAGCCAGGAATTTCGTGATCATCTGAGTGAGTGTGGGATTATCTCCCAACTCACACCTCCTGGAACACCTCAGTGGAATGGTGTGTCTGAGAGAAGGAATCGGACATTGTTAGATATGGTCCGATCCATGATGAGTCACACAGACCTTCCTATATCCCTTTGGGGATATGCTTTGCTCACCGCAATGTTCACACTGAACAGAGTGCCATCAAAGGCAGTAGCAAAGACTCCATATGAAATATGGACTGGAAAAGCTCCAGCAATGTCTTTTCTCAGAATTTGGGGTTGTGAAGCCTATGTCAAAAGATTAATCTCAGACAAGCTTACACCAAAATCTGACAAATGCTACTTCATTGGTTATCCTAGGGATACCAAGGCTTATTACTTCTATCTGCGATCCGAGAACAAAATCTTTGTTGCTCGGGATTGTACTTTTCTTGAAAGGGAGTTTCTCTCTAGAAAAGATAGTGGGAGTAAGGTACAACTTGATGAAATTCAAGAAGAACAGGAACCTGTTCAACCTAATGAGGAAGAACAGCAGGATGAATTACATGAAGTTGTAATAGAACCTGAACCTGCAGTGCCTGAAGTTCAAAGATCCGGAAGGATCCGTCAGGAACCTGATAGATATCAGGGATTCCTTGTGACTAATTGCCATGATCTTTTGATAATTGACGGTGATGAACCCTCGAACTTTGCAGAAGCCATGATGGGCCCTGGCTCCTTAAAGTGGCGTGAAGCCACTGAATCCGAGATGGACTCCATGTCTACAAACCGAGTGTTTTCACTGGTTGATTTACCTGCTGGTGCAAAAGCCATCGAGTGTAAATGGATCTTCAAGAAGAAGATTGACATGGATGGAAATGTCCAGATTTACAAGGCCAGGTTGGTGGCAAAAGGTTTCAAGCAAATTCATGGTATAGACTATGATGAAACCTATTCACCAGTGGCCATGATGAAATCAATTCGGATTCTCCTAGCAACTGCCGCTTATTATGATTATGAGATTTGGCAGATGGATGTGAAAACCGCCTTCCTGAATGGAATCTTGGAGGAGGATGTGTATATGACACAACCTGACGGTTACATTGATCCTAAGAATGCTGGGAAAGTATGCAAGCTTCACAAATCCATTTATGGATTGAAGCAAGCATCGAGGAGTTGGAATCTTCGTTTTGATGAAGCAATAAAGAAATTTGACTTCATCAGAAACCAAGAGGAACAATGTGTGTATAAGAAAACTAGTGGGAGCAAAGTGGCGTTTCTTATCCTATATGTCGATGACATATTGCTTCTTGGAAATGATATTCCAATGCTGAAGTCTGTTAAAGACTGGCTGGGAAGTTGTTTTTCCATGAAGGACATGGGTGAAGCCGCGTATGTTCTTGGAATCCGAATCTTTAGAGACATATCTAAAAATCTGATTGGACTTTGCCAAGATGCTTATATAGATAAAGTCCTGCATCGATTCGGAATGGATAAATCCAAGAAGGGGTTCACGCCGATGATACATGGTGCTACACTAAGAAAAGATCAGTGTCCTAAGACACCTGATGAGCTTAAGCGCATGAGTAGGATTCCTTATGCTTCGGCTATAGGATCTATCATGTATGCCATGATCTGTACTCGTCCTGATGTTGCTTATGCACTAAGCATGACGAGTAGGTACCAGTCTAATCCAGGTGAGAGTCACTGGATTGCCGTAAAGAATATCCTGAAGTATTTGAGGAATACTAAGGATAAGTTCTTGGTTTACGGAGGAAGTGAAGTGCTTGAAATCAGTGGATTCACGGATGCAAGTTTTCAGACAGATAAGGATGATTTCCGGTCACAGTCTGGCTACATCTTCTGTCTGAATGGCGGTGCAGTAAGTTGGAAGAGTTCCAAGCAGAGCACCGTGGCAGATTCCACAACTGAAGCTGAATACATCGCTGCTTCAGAAGCTGCGAAGGAAGGAGTTTGGATAAGAAACTTCTTGATTGAACTCGGTGTATTCCCAAATGCCACTGAGCCTCTAGCACTGTATTGTGACAACAATGGTGCAATTGCTCAAGCCAAGGAACCGAGACATCATCAGAAATCCAAACACATTATGAGAAGGTATCACCTGATTCGTGATATAGTGAATAGAGGTGAAGTGATGGTCAGCAGAGTTCCCACTGATGAGAACGTGGCTGACCCGTTGACAAAGCCACTCCCGAGACCTAAGCACGAGTTGCATACTGCTGCTGTAGGAATTAGAGATATTCAAATGTAATCTCTTTTTGAGTGGGAGTTGTGAGGGCTTTTGTTTCAGTTATTTTGATTGGTTCATGTAAACATTTTAAATGTTAATGAAATTTTATTTCTGGATTATTTTAACTGTGATATAAAATAATCGTTCCAAAATGATTCATGTCATTATATATGGGTCATCGAAGTACATGAGTAGACTTGATCCTGGAACCCCATATTTAACGAAATGACATAAATCATAGTGTCCATAGTCGAAGGTTGTTGAAATTGGAACACCAACAACCTGTTGAGACTAGATTGTGTTGAGACTTATGACCAAGTTTCGAGGGGTCATAGATGCGCGGCATCAAAGTCGACACATAGGTATATGTAGGGGAACATATGACCGGACATGGCCCGCTGATGAGAACTCTACAAGATATTAATATTTGTGTCATAAGAGGTTCTCATATACGACTATAGAGTATAGTCCTTAGACCTGAGTTCGCATGCATGTGGCTGCACATGGAGTAATACGCTTTGATCATTGTCTAACGCTGTTTCGTAACTGGGAGCTATACGGACCTTGGTTGGGTGTATTATGAATTGTGTGGTTCATAGTGATGGAACAAGATGGGATTTGTCCCTGCCGTTTAACGGAGGTGATATCTCTAGGCCAATCGGAGATTTGATAGCTGGTAAGAGAATGGCCATTCCCAAACGGACTTGCCCAAGTCGTTTGCATTGTCAGTATCAAATCTGTTCCGATAAACATGGTCTGGCTATATAAGGATGACACGCATCTTGCCTTATGCCAGATCGAGATATTAAGACAAAAGGACTAGGGAATGTAGGATTCTAATACAATCGGGAGATTGTTGGGAATGTCCTGTGTAGGATTCCAGTACAAGTGGGAGATTGTTGGGAATGTCCTGAAATCTACCGTACTATCTCTAGAAAGTATGATAAGTGTCGAGATCAGACTTAAGTCATAAATACTGGATGATCATGATGACTTGCTAGAGCCCGCTCATGATCTATAAGTTTAGGACTTATTACCAGTATTATATGATCCCGAAGGGTCACACACCATAGCTAACGGGAAAGTTAAATGGAATTAATACGGTAAGATGCAATGGCATTTACTGTATTGGATCAGAGAATTGGGCCAGACAAAATGCAGGCTTTTGTCTGATTTGTGTCTTGGGCCCAAATGATTAATGAGCCATTAGTCAAATGACTTGGGCCCATTAATGAGAGATTAAGGATTCGAAAACCCTAAGGGAGCAGCTATCCCTTGCGATTTTTCTCCTTAGAGCCGCGAGTGTCTCTCTCTCTCTAACTCTCTCTTTCTGATCTGATCCATCTCTTTGGTCTAGCAGCCGTCCCTTGCTTGTAAGAGTGTGGATACTCAAGGAGGAATAGGTGATTCATCTGTTCTAGACTGATCTTGTCATTACCATCAATCCGCTGTGCAATCAATAGGTAATGTTACAGGTTTGGTTTTATGATTCGTTTTGCAAGAACCTAGATCTGTTAAGATTATATGTTAGGTTGTAATACGAGAATTAAACCTTGATAAACACCATAATTCTTCACGTGACACCACTCGGTTGCATCTAGTCCTTATACTTTTATATTTTTGACTCTATTTATTTGCTTTCATAAAAAAAAATCGTCATTGTTGCTTATGTTTTTCTTCTTTGCTTCTGTTCTGCATCCATATAAAAAATAGAAAGAACGGTTTGTTAGGTGATTTGAACTGCACTCGGCCGCATATAGTCATATCGCTAGGACTGTTTGTTTCTCTTGCTCATTGTGCTTGGTCTGCGATTGATAGCTGCTTGGCATTCCTTGTTTTTCTTTGTGTTTCTCCTGTTTGCATTCGCATCATTCAAAAGAGAGAGGAAATTGTTAGAAAGTTGTAAGAGAATGGCCGCCTATCGTTGCACTAGGGTTTTTATTGAATCCGGTTATTGCTTGCGGTTTATCTTTGATTCAGTTCTATTTAAGTTGGTTTACTAGTTATTGCATCTTTCCATTTGTTTCATTCTGTAAAAAAAAAGGAAAATCGAACTTTATTTGCCATATTTGAATTCGGTCCCATTATTGCATACTTTCCATTTTAGTGTTTGCGATTTTGCCTTTTTACTTTACTTTATTCTTGTTTTTTTTCATGTTTGCGTTTGATCCCTTTGTTAAGTGCGCAGAACACTAAGCATGGGCGACAACCAATCTTTCCCAACCGACTTCGCCCAACTCCTCGGTGCGATCTAGGCCATCGGAGCACGCCTCGACCGGCTCGAGCAATCTGCCGTCCGACCACCTCGACCAGTACAGCCGAACGCTCAGGCTAGGAGAGGACAACCCATATGGAACGACCAGCTGGACGATACAGACGATGACATGCCCGGTCTTGAAGACGACACGCCCGATCGGAACCATCGACCGATCAACCGATGCGACCCGATCCACCACGGTCGCATGCGCGACGATGAGGTACAACAACCTAATTTCAATGATGTCAAACTGAAGCCGCCTACTTTTGTAGGAAAGGTCGTCCCTGAAGCTTACCTAGAATGGGAACGGAGAATGGAGCACTCTTTTACTATTACGCCTACAAAGACCGTAGGAAGGTAGCATTGACTGCAGCTCAGTTCATAGGACACTCCTTGTCATGGTGGGATCGAGACATCTCTGAACGTAGACGGTATCACCACGACTAAATCTCTACATGGGCCGACATGAAATACAACCTCAGGCGAAGGTACGTCCCAACCCATTTCCATAGAGACTTACAGAAGCGCTTTCGTAAGTTGGTGCAGGGAAGCAAGTCTGTGGAAGAGTATTTCTAGGAATTCGAGCAACTAAAGAATCGGCTCGAACTAGATGATTCTGAGGAGACCATCATGGCACAATTCGTAGATGGATTGCACGAACGGATCACCCGAAAGGTCGAGATTCAGCCATACCACGACATGTCCGATTTGCTACACTTGAGCATTCAGGTCGAGCAGCATAACAAATGAAAAGCAGCGACGACGAACCGAGCTCGAAGCAACCTGACCTGGTCGACACCAGCGCCCCGACCCGTCGAGAAAGGCAAAGCTATCGAGGTTGAGTCACAGTTCAAAAAGCAGACCACCGAGGCAATAAAAAAGAAGATAAACGGAGGTCGAAGCTCTCACCACGAGGAGACAGGCCATTCAGAGTCCTGGAGAAGATCAACGAAAACGCCTACAAACTTGAACTTCCAGGTAAGATGAGTATTTCCTCGAGCTTTAATGTTACTGATTTGTCTCCTTTTTGTGTAGGTGTTGCTGTTCTGAGGCCAAAACCTTCTCAAGAGGGTGGGAATGATGAGGCCATCAGATCATATAAACACGAAGCCCTGGACCAGGAGGAGCATGTCGAACCGTTCTCGACCATGAGGCTGGTCGACCAGTTTCCGACCATGAAGACTGTCCCGCGGACCCGATCAAGATAAATATAACTTCAAGACGATTTTAACTGAGCAATGGAACAATTGATCGCCATGACAAGCATGGATGACATTACGGAGCACCTGGAACAACTGACCCATGACCAGCATGTGTTGAACCAACTAGCTTGAAGGATGACTGAGACTGTCGACCCACTCGACCCGACCACCGAATGGCCTTTGCTCAAGACCAACAGACATTAGTGATTTTCACCATCATGTCCGTTAATCCTTAGACCGAACTGCCTCTTGGACTGAAAGATCATACTCTTTTTCCCATGTGAGGTTTTGTCCCAATTGGGTTTTCCTTACAAGGGTTTTAATGAGGTGATCCTAGGCCCTTCCATCACAAAGAGACATGTCTGCCCCTTTTATTTTCTTAAGTGTTATTTGTTTTCCTTCTTTTTCCTTTAGTATTTTCGATGGTCCATTGGCCCACATTGTTGTCAAAACTCTAGGCTATTTAAGCCTCTACTTTGTTTGTAAATCATTAAGCAACTTTTTAAGAAAAACCTTAGAGTGTTTTGCCCTAAGACGGCGTGATCTCTCAAGAAATTGTGTGGCTTCCCCTTTTGTTTTAAGGTCTTGTTACTTGTTCTTGTTACTGTTATCAACAACCTCCATTGAATCATCCATCGAGCTAAGCAAGAGTGCCTTCGGCCAGTGCAAATCTCCCATCTGACCACCCTGCACAATCGCTCACTTCTATCGTCCCGCGTTCGACCCGCTATCGCCCACCGCTCGCCATCGACCATTTATCGCCCATCATCCCACCCTCCCTCCGTTCTGTCTTGCCAATGGTCCATCAAGGAAAGCGTCCTCGACCAGCCTTATGACCCGTTTGTAGGATCCATACCCGGTCTTACATCACCTATTGTTGAAGTTCTTTAACGTATCATGTGATCTTTGAGGTTCTATCCCTTCGACTATCCTCATTCTAAATTACAAATCTCTTATGTGGATTACTGGATAACAATTTTGTTGTTTTATGTGGGGAAGATCATAGTATCCTCTATCAGAAAGATCCGATAAAGGATCTCAAAAAGCGAAATGAGTATTGAACAAACATAACTCACAAAATATGGCTCGAAAAAATCAGTCTCATCAGATCCCATGCAGTTGAACATACTGGTCGACGCTCCCACTAGAACAGAACTGAAAGGCTCTGGAAACGCGGCTCAGCCTTAAGGCGATGTCGCATATCCGAGTCTACCGCGATCTAGCATCACGACTGGATACAACCCCCACAATGGGAATACCTCTGTTGCAAATCACATAAACCCTCGGGGCTGGATAAGATTAGACGAAAATCCGACTGGCCAGGCCCGAACCTTGACTAGAACTGACCTCATGCTCGTCTCTCCTCGTGTCACCGTGCCTACGAGGTCTAGTCTTAACAATCTGGCTGAGATCCATATTATGCTCTCAACATTGGCCGACAAGGCTCAAAGACACGAAAATGGAGTTAGCTTTTGTTGTTCGAGCAACTTAGTCAATGACAGCCATTTCTCGGTTTGATCGCATTGTTGCAGCAGAGCATTGCTCTGTTACTCGTTCTCCCTCTGATTTTGCTGAAAACCCGAAAACTCCCGCGCACTTTTCTCCTGACTGAGTCAAGTCTTCTCTCCTCTCTAGCCACCCATTGATACACTCTACCTAGATCAGGTAAGTTTTCGATGGCGATAATGTTGGTGACAACATTACGGAAGCGAGCATCATCCAGACGCATGAGAAATTGATGTACTTTATCCTCCTCATAGTCTTTTAGGTATGTTTCTCTCCAGCTTCACAAACACTTGGGCAAGGGTTTATAATTCAACATCTCCTCGCACTTCAAAGATATCTTCCTGAATACTCTATGACGTTCAACCCGACTTGCTTGCAAGATGCGAGTTCTGATTTGAGCTGAGTTCCCGATCGAGAAACGATTCATTATATCTACCCACAACTGGTGCGCATCCGATGTAAACATTACTGATGATCGAATCTTTGATGCAAAGGACGCGTGTATTTATCTGACCACCATAGAGTTGACTGTGTTTCATGCTTCCTCTAGTGCTGGATCATCTTGCGGTGGTTTGATGGTACCATTGATGAAGCTTGATTTGCGTTTGGCATGCAAAGCATTCTCCAGAGCCTTTGTCCATTCAGAGTAGTTTTCTCCCGTAAACTGTATGGAAGATATAGATACTCCTAGATTATTAGGTGCAAATAATTCATATGGTGATGACATCATTGATATCATCGCTTTCGGTTGTGAATCTCCTTTCCCTGCCATCGTATGAACTTCGTATAATAGCTATAGGTTTTGCGGATGTTAAGTTCTGATACCATGTAAAATAATATACAGCTTTGGAAAAGTATATAACATTCACAATAAGACTCATACGATTAAGAAATATACTATAATCTTAGGCATATCTAACTATATGATTTCTCTAACTTCTAGACTTTATTTCCAAGTAACCAAACCGATTTGTATTTATTCTACCCGTACTCTAACATCTATAGCTTAGAAAATTTGGATGTCTCCATATCTCAACTTTTGCCTAGTCCAATTTGATGAAAGCGGTTGGGAAAAAAAGAAGAAGCTAAGTAGTGTATACGCATAGTAATATTTTGTTTTTTTCTTCACCAAAAAGCCCAAACCTTTGAATCAGAAACAACTGACACAAGTATATATGTATATTTGACTTGTAAATTTTGTCAATCTCTCTAACCTTGAGAATCACTCTTTATGTGAATTGGTTTATTTTAGTTTCTAATACAGCAAAAACATTAGGCGAGGCATGTAAATATAGAATTCAGCAAAACAAAAAACAAAAATTGAGACACACATCACATAGATATATCACTCAATATCCAAACAAAGTTTGTATTTCAACACCATAACTTGAACATGAGTTAACAGTAATAAAATTACAAAAGCTTGAAACTTAAACGCGAGGAAGAGTAGCCGAGGGAGGGAAAGGAGATCAAGGGTCCACTCTTTGGAGCTGAATGGCCCTGTGAGACTCGTCATCATTATCATAGTAAATATAGGCAAAACCACCGTGACGTGTCATATCCATACCGGCCATCTCATCCTTCTCCGAGATCCTAAGCAGATTGAGCTTTTTGAGGATGAAGAAGAGTGTTCCCATGGTAGCACTAACCCATCCTGCAACCACAAGTATTTGAACCAATTGAGCTCCCAACAGCTTCCCTCCTCCGCCCAGTAGCAGTCCGTATGGCCTTCCGGGCGTTGTTCCGTAAACCTCGTTTAGATACTTCTCTTTTGCAAAAAGTCCTACGAATATCAGCCCCCACGCGCCGCATCCTCCGTGTAGCTGCGCCGCCTCCAGGGGATCATCGTATTGTACAATCTCCGCGAGCTTGTTGCATATAATAAGGACGAGGGCAGCCACGAAGCCACAGACGATGGCAGCCCACGGCTCTACCACAGAGCAACCCCCGGTTATGGCGGCGAACCCACCGAGTAGCCCGTTGCAAACGTCGGTTACGTTCCAGTGGCCAGAGAGAAGGCGTTTTCCGAAGAGTGTGGTTAGAGCTGCGGTGGATCCAGCAAGCGTGGTTGTAACCGCTGTTCTGCCAATTCCGCTCCATTGGCCGTAGCTCGAACCAGAATCATACGGAACGAGGATCTTAGCGAAAGAACCAGGGTTGAAACCATACCAACCGAACCAAAGGAGGAAGGTTCCTAAGACGACGAGGGAGGCAGAGTGGCCACGTAGAGCAATAGCGCGACCACTTTTCTCAAACCGGCCACGTCGAGGACCTTCGATTAAAGCACCCCATAATCCTGCTATGCCACCAACCATATGAACAACACCGGAGCCAGCAAAATCTATGGCTCCTGTGCTAAACAAACGGTCAACTGGTGAACGGAAGGGACTGGCCCATCCGTCTGGGGACCAAAACCAGTGAGAGACAACAGGATAAACAAATCCGGTTAAGAAAGAAGAGTAGATCAAGTAAGCTACAAACTGAGTCCTCTCTGCGATCGAACCACTGGTGATTCCAGCTGCTGCAATTGCAAATGCCCATTGGTAGAGGAAGAAAGAGTAATCCGACGTAAGAGTCGGAAAGTCTCTAAGAGCAAAGTTGTGTCTTCCGATAAACCCTTCAGAGGATCCTCCAAAGGCAAATGCGTAACCAAAAAGATAGTAAAAGAGTCCTCCGGCTGCAGCGTCAAGGACATTGGTGAGCATGATGTTCATTGTATTCTTCGCTCTAACGGAGCCGGCACAGAGCATCGCAAATCCGAGCTGCATGGAGAAGACGAGGTAGGCAGAGAAGAGAAGATACGTGTTGTCTATGGCGAAGGCTGCATCAGTGAATCTGTTGTTAACATTCCCTAATTGGCCGCAGATGTAGTCGGCCGCCGCAGTGGCGTTGGGACCAAGCAGGGCGGAAAGATCGGTCGCAGAGCAAGTTGGAGCTCCTGCCATGTTGACGACAGAGTCGAGAAAGAGAGACACGGAGAAGAAAGACCGTCTCTTGTGTTTCTATTTAAAGGAGTAAGGTGGGTTATGGGTTGACTTTTGATTCCGGCTTCACCAATTAAATCAAGGAGACATATTAATTATTCCTTAATTAATTAAGAGTTAAATGAGACAAAAAAAAACATTATTAGATTACGGATGGAATCTGCCAAATATCTTTCACAACTTGCAATCTTCGATCTTAATCTTATACGAATTTATTGTATTAGTGATTAGCATGTAGTTTGTGAATATAAAAAGAATGTTGTTACAAAACGAAAAATGGGCAAGCAAGTATATAAAAATTAAAATACTACAATATAATATGTGATGAATTTATACTTGGTAAATCGGTAGCAAGATTTAAAGTCACCAAGCTGATTTTCTAGTTGTAAGCTTGTAACCAATAGTATTCAATCAGCTAAAAGTAAATAAAAATCAAGGGTCTTCTTTAAACCAAAAAAGGATTAAATTCTCTCATCATACATCATAACTTTACTGCCAAAATAATGAATGGATGATGGCTAAAGAGATTAATATGAACCGTTCAAATGTAATATACGGTAGAAGTATAGTTTGACCAAGAACATCTCTTATCTTGGGTTATATAAAAAGGACAGACGATTACCGTACATTGTGGGGCCTTTTAGTATAAATATTTGTAGCCACACTAAAAGGACAACACGTTATTCTTGGTCTGTCTTTGCGGGAAACATTAACATGCATCCCTATATTGTTATTTGTAACTGATAGTAGTAGAGTATTTCAGTAATAGTAGAGTATTTCAATAAGGAGCTACCTCTAACATATTTACCAAGACATAGCCTCCAAAGTGGAAGGTTGAGCTTGGAGACACTATCTGAAATGCTCTACTATTTTCTGTGTTTGGATTTATTAAGGTTGCTCCTATTGCTATGATTAAACTCTTGATACTATTTCTTGCTTCCCGAGTCTTTACCGTACAATGGAAAAATGTTGTATTATGATCCCCATGCTTCCACTTCAGCCAGGTGGTGACATTCTCTTGAAGCCTCATAGACCTCTGAAATGTAGCCAAACTATGATGATGTAGTTCAGAGGTTTTTATTTGATTTATTTTTTGTTGAAATGTATTTTCATCAAAAAAAATTTATCTTAAATATATAATCATGTTGTTTTTAAAATAATGTAGTTTTAAAATTTTTTAAAATGCATAATTTTGTTTAACAAATTATTGTAAACAACATAATTAAAAATTAACTGACAATTACTTGGGAAAATTTTATATTAATTTTTTTAGCAGAGAATTTTTTTTTATGAAAATCCTTTTTAGTTGAGAGATTTTTTCACTAAAACCCTTTTTATTATTGTATTACACAAATTTGTTTGTTTTTACACACATTTAATTTCCAATTGAATTAACTAAGTATTGTTTTTTATTTTATTTTTTGCTATACTTAAAAATGTATCTAACAATAATAATATAACACTCGTCTTCTTTTTCTCGAGACAACATGCTACTAACCTAACATAATACTCAAGTCATCCAATAAATGAATTATCCAAAATGAACCAAATAATTTAATAATGCGTAAAACGAAATAAAGACCGAAATACAATAGTAAAAACAATGTTTAAAAACAAATGCGGAAAACCAACGATAAAACCTCCCAGAACACTCAATTTAACTAAGCGTCTATTTACTTGGATGCTCAACGGAAAGGATGAAAAGAAGGAGGAGTGAGTAACATGACAATCACTTAATGAGGTATGAGATGCTAAAAACGCAAGTCCACGGCCTTGATCCAATCACTTCAAATATTGTTGCCTAGTCTAAACATGAACAAAAACGGCACCTAAATCACCCAAAAAGCAAACAATGGTCCTAGATTTTTTTATGGATGTCGTGTTCACCGCACCGCCCATGAGAAGTTTTATCGACCTCTTAGGACACCAACAATATATCAACTAAGAACTTGTCCGTGCCCTGCACATAATGCAGACCTAGTACATAACTTCGTCTCTATACCACACACAACATGTCTACTCAACACTACACTATATATATATATTTATATATTTATATAAGTCTATCAAGCAATTTAACAATTAACCGGCAACACATGACAATGAGTTGAATCATCTATAATCATATCTCAAGTTAACAAAAAACCTAGATATACTTAGAAAACAGACAAATCACATTTAGTACTAAACGAACTATATCAGAAGATTTACATACTAAGTACGGAATTTGCGAAATAACTCTCACCTTAGCCTAATTAAACCTGGAAAAATGATGATTGAGCGAATAGCAGTCAAAGTAGTTGCGGTTAAGAAAAAACCACTTTGGAAAATTGAGATTAGAAGTAGACTTTCCATAAATGGACTTGCCACAATATACTTTCTATAAATGGAAAACCCTAAGAAGAAAACTTTCCTAAAATAGAATTAAGGTTTTTGATGGACAGAAAAAATATATGGAAATAAGCAGCAACAATTTTCTGACAATAAAACATAATGGAGATTGGAAAGCTTATATAGAAAAATGGTTTCAATAGCTTCGCATCGATATGTACATCGTAATCTGGTTCATCCTGGTTCACTAGAATAACACTTTACAAGTTGGTTGCTCGCAGATCCAACATACACATATCCACCTCAAAAAATACTCATAACTTTCAAAACAAAATCCAAATAAGAAAACGCTTGTGGCTATAGCTAATTATGAAAGTCACAGACATCCTTACCAAATTTCAGATTGATATGATTCTAGTTGCCCATTCGTTTCTCTTTTCTACTAAAATGCGTCCAATCACATATATGTACTACACATATACGTTTTAGAAAAATAATTGTAACATTTGACTCGTACCTCCGATTTGGATGAAATTATATTTTCTGGAAAGAAGAGACTCATGACTTACATATTGATATCTTGATCGTCTCAATGCTCATCACAGTTCTCAGAGAAATCTCCTCACAAGATGATAGTAGGAATGGATAGTAGGATTTCGACAAGGCTTCGCCGAAAAGATTTATGTGCACGAAAAAATAACTAAAAGGGTTGAATTGTAGAAACCTTACGTAGGGTTTGACCTTCCTTTTTAGGGCTTAAATGGTCTGATGGAAGCAGACTTAAATAATCCGGTCAAAGGATTTGGGTCATTATAATTCTGCCCATTAACAAGTAATCCGCCCTCGAATTCAAATCATGACTCAGCTGCTCGTATTCGTCTAAAAAAAGCTATGGATAATCTAACTTCATCTGATTCTCGGACTCATAAATTTTCCATCTGATTTTCGTCTCTCTCTCCCAATGAACTTTGACAATCGCAGTCACTTTCCCATGAACTTCCTTTTTTAGAATGATTTTGAACCGCCACTTGATGGCTAAGAGCTGACAGATCCATACTAATATCGCTTGGCGGCTGCTGAAAAATCAGATATGGCTCCCTGAAAACCTTCCTTAATACTGACACGTGATACACTTCGTATAATTGCCAACTTTGATAATAAACCTAGCTGATGTGCTACTACCCCAATCTCAAAAATAGGGTACGGTCCCATGTACCTTGATTAAGATTCTTCACCTTCGAGTCTTAGCACCTCCCTAAAACGTCCCCATTTTCACTTATATAAAATCATCCACCTCGAACTTCAAATATCTCATGTGCTTGTCTTCATAACTCTTTTGACGGCCATGAGCTTCCTTTAGCCGCCTCTTGAACATTTCCATTTGCTTTACTGTTTAATGAACCATTTCTGGTTCTAAGACTCTGCGTTCTCCCCACCTCTGACCAACATAGTTGTGTATGACACGGTCTACAATAAAGAGCCTCCTTTTCGATCTGCTTATGCAAAGCCTTAACCTTTCCTTGAGTTTTCTGAACCCTCCAAGTAATATGCATGATCCAGTGCCTCAAGACTAACTAATTCTTCCTCTGCGGTAACTACACATAATCTGAGGTTAGAAAGTGTCATGGTCTACTCATTAACTTCCATGGTCCTTGATAAGTCGCTCATGCACCTACTTAAGGCATCTGCCACCCGATTCTCCTTACCCGAATGATGAGTGATCACCAAATCATAACATGCCAACAATTCGATCAATTTGCGCTGCAATCCCTTACCACCATAAAAACACACCAAATCCTCGGTAGAGAAAACTATGCTTGACCCCTAGTCGCTTGAAAATAATTTATCTTCGATTATTTGGGACTCCTTCTCCCTCACTTTTTCCCAACCAAAACGCGGAGTGTCATTCTCCTTGGTACCATGATAATAACAACTTTAAAACGCAACACAAAAATCATTTACCACCACCCATGTCGAATAAGGTTGGTTACACACTTTGATGAGGTGGTTAAATTTTTTAACTTCCATTGCCTTGAAAAAGTCCATCACCACATCCCATTTCCAGCTTGATCCAAACAAGATACAATCTTTGTCCTTAAGAATGGTTGACATTGGCGCTTAGCCATATAAACACAGGGAACGGCATGTGTCATATCTGCTACCTCCAAACTTTTAGAAACAACATTCATCATTCAGGTGGTTCTAAACTTGATTAAGATGTTCCACATCCAAATAGATTCTTCTGCGGTTTTCCATTACCATGTCACTTTGGCGATGATTGTCTCACAAAGACATCTTTACCTTATCTCATGCTGAAAGAAGATGATAGCCATGTTCATTATGACTTCTTGACATGTGAGGAACGACCCACTACGCTTCCGCTGCACTCACTCGATTACCAAATTGACCTCCAACTGAAGATTTCCTACCTTATCATTTTAGTGTTTCTGTACAATATCATTTGGGTTTCCATCCCAATTAAACTTAAAGTTCCCTACCTTGTCATCAAACTGTGATGTTTCCCGAACGCCATCATTTGGGTTTCATTACCATTAAACTTGTCCCTCATCCGCTTGCTCTTGTAGCTTCTTGCCAATTTTCCATAGTGTTTCCATAACACTCTCGTTGGGTTTTCATTCCCACTAAATTGTTTTTTCCACTTTCGCTTGCAACCCACATAGATCAAAATTGCTAGTAGAAAATTCCAAATGCCATAGCTCTACTTTCCAAACTCTTGAAAACCACCTTTACAATTTGAAGAAACTCCCTTAGCTGTCTTTGAAGCACACAAATAACTCTACCACGAACCAAATATCTCCACAATGACTGCAGACATACCACGAAGATCTCCTAAAAGGTGGTTCTCAAATAGTTACTGCCAAATCACAGATTCATGGATTCCAAGATTATAACAAAAACAAATTAGTTAGACTAAAGCTGACATTAAAAGCTGCCGATTAATAGACTAATACCAAGCATAAGTAATGCTTTTTATTGGGGGGGGGGGGATTCCCAATCCCCAGAAAATATTGAAAACTGTTAAAAATTGTTGAAAACTGATGCACGCTACACTATCTACTACTCGCTTCCCGGGCTAGGACCGGGATGGCAAACCCGCTATGATACCAAAATGTAACACTTGTCTTCTCCACTCTCGAGACAACGCGTTACTAACCCTAACGTACAACTCAAGCCATCCAATAATCTCCAATAAAGGCATTATCCAAAATGAGCTAAATAATCTAACAATGAGTAAATCGAAATAAAGACCGAAATGCAATCGTAAAAATAATGTTTTTAAAATCAAATGCGGAAAATCAACGATAAAACTCCCAAAGCACTCGATCCAGCTAAGGGTCTATCTACTCGACATTCTCACCTGAAAGGAGGAAAATAAAAAGGAGTGAGTAAAAAAGGAGTCACTCAATGAAGTATGGGATGCTAAAATGCATGCCCACGGACTCGGTCCAAGCACTTCAAATATAACTGCCTATTCTAAACATGAACAAACACGGTACCTAACACCTAAACATCAAACGATGCTCCTAGATTTTTGATGTATGTCGTGTCCATCGCACCGTCCATGGGACGCTTTATCGATATCTTAGGACATATGCAATAGATTGACTAAGACTTGCCCGTGCCCCCGTACACAACGCGGATCTAGTACAGAACTCCGTCTCTGTACCCCACACAACACGCCTACAATTTAACAATTAGCCGGCAACGCAAGCAATGGGTTGGATCATGTGTAATCATATCTCCAATTGAACAAACAACCTAGCTAAACTTAGCAAACAAATGGATCACATTTAGTACTAAACGAACAATATCAGAAGGTTTACAGACTAAGTACATAATTTTCGGAATTGCCCTCACCTTAGCCTAATCAACTACAGAAAACGACGAATGAGCGAATAACGGTTAAAGCGGCTGTAGTTAAGGAAACACCACTTTGGAAAACCGAGATTGGAAATAAATTTTCTACAAATATACTTTTCATAAATGTACTTGCCACAAATAGACTTTCTCTAAATGAAAATCCTCTAAAAGAAACTTTCCTAAAATAAAATTAGGGTTTTCGATGGACAAAAAATGTATTTGGAAAGAAATAGCAGAAACTTTATGACCATACCACATAATGGAGATTGGAAAGCATATTTAGAAATATGGTTCAATAGCTTCGCATCGGTATGTAAATCGCAATTTGGTTCATCCTTGTTCATCGGGAAAATGCTTCACAAGTTGGTTGCTCACAAATCAGATCTTAATAGATCCACCTCGGAAAACACTCTTTCAAAACAAAATTCCAAAAATAGAACCGCCTACGGTTATAGCTCGATATAAAAGTCACATACATCTTTACAATATTTCAGATTGATATGATTCGATTTGCCCATTCGTTTCTATTTTCTCCCAAAACGTGTTCGATCATAGATATGTTCTGGACATATATAGTTTAGAAAAACGGCCGTAACTTCTTACTTGTACCTCCGATTTGGACGAATTAGATTTTTAGATAGAAGAGACTCGAGGCTTTGTCTCGTGGCTCGTCACGGTTTTCCGAGAAATCTCATCACAAGATGACAGCCGGAATAGAAGATAGAATTTCGACAGGGCTTCGCCAAAAAAGTTTTTGTGCAATAAAAAAAGAATTAGAAGGTTGAATTTATAGAAAACCTTACATTGGGACCTACTCTTACTGGGCTTAAATAGGCTGATGGAAGCATGCTGAAATAACTAGGTCAAAGGATTTGTATCACTACAGATAACATGTAATGTGTCTTTGTTTTAACCAATCTTTTATACCTTTCACCAAATAATAATAAATACATTCTAAATTATAAAAGATGATAGAAATTTTACTTAAAAAATATTATTTTATATAACATTATTCCTTATTATCTATATATTTAATTGATAAAATGCTAATTTTGAATATGTCACTGTTTGCATATAACTCAAAGCCTATGAATCAGAGTCTATCAAAAAGTAAAATAAAAACTCAAAGAGAAGTAAAGAATATGTCATTGTATAGAAATGCACAATTCGAATTCAAGTATCAAATTCAGACTAATCCTGAATTGAAGATAAAATCTTTATATTAATTGAAAAGTGATTTGAGTTCTTATTGACTCTCAATTTGGTTGATTACTTTTTAACCTTAATCAAATTAGTTATTTTTCTATATTAACTTTAGTTTATATTTATAACTTTGTTATTTATTATATTAGTTTTTAAAATTAATTTTAAATTTTATTTTGAAGATATGATACTCCAGATAAAAAATAAAAATGGTAACATTATATCAATAGGAAAATATTTTTGAAGTATGAGTTTTAATATTGATTGTAGAAAAAATGTTTTATACAGTAAATTCATTATTATTATATGAAATTTACATTTGGATAAATATAAACGATAAATAGTTTTAATAAAAAAATTATAATGTTTATACATATATAAATATAATTTATTATAATTGATATGCATGTTTATAAAGTAAATTTTATTACGGTACAGATGGAGTCGGATTTCAGCTCTGGTCTCTCTCTCTTTCGGTTAGAAGCTTTGCCTCAACCAATAAGATTGAAGTAGATCTACGGAATATACCATATCTTGCCGGCAAAAGATTTGAATGAGTTTTTTTCTTTTTTTCTTGCAAGAAATTTTGGAAAATTTCTTGTTTTCATCATTATCTTTAGCAATCTTCAAAGATTTTCTATATTTATCTAGGGTTCTTAAACCAGCCGTCACATAACTCATACCCTAAAACCCTTCTCGTCGTCACAAAATCTCAAAATCCCTTGTTTTTTATTCTGATAGATCAATTTCTGCCGCAAGCGATGAGCATGATGACGATGGAGGAGGATTTGCCCATTGACCTACCAGCCGATGATGATTTTAGTACGGCGGATAGGAGTGTTACGAGTCTGGTTGGTCGTCTTCTCAACCTTGACGCCCAAAACATTTGTCGTATGTTAAAAGTCATGCCGAACATATGGAAGGTGTATGAACGTGTGCGAGGAATTGCTCTTACCTGTTAGAGCGTTCAGTTTTTGTTTGATCTGGAAACAAATATTCACACGGTCATGAAGCATGGTTTCTGGAATTTTGACGACTAGGGAATGGTAATGGACAGATGGATGGAGTCTCCTCTGCCCAAATACTTGCAAACGGCGCTTGTATGGATCCGTTTGAGGAAGATACCGCTCAATCACTTTACTCTAGGTACGATCAAGAGGTTAGCGGATGCGTTTTGGATATGTTAAGTAAGTCGAATATGATCCTGCAAAGCCACAACTCTAGGAGTATGTTCGAGTGCTTGTTGAATTGGATTTATCACAACCACTCCGTGATACCAAGATTTTACACTTACCGAATTGTGGGAAAGCGATAATCGAGGTGGAGTATGAAAGAGTTCGAAAGAAGTGTTTCCATTGTTTGCGTCTTTCTCATGAAAAACAGAAATGGCCTTTGTTTTTCGGAAACAGCACAAGGAAGAATACATAGGTGCAACAACAGTCAGAAGTTCGCATAAGCCTTGTCCCGCATCGTCAACATCATACGAACGTAGCTGATAAGATCATGCCTTATCTGAGTGCATCATTTCCTCCGGGCTTTGCCCTGTTACCAAATGTGGTGGCTCCAGAAGTCTTCAACCACATGCGAATGTATATATATAAGCTGCTCTGATCCTGATCAGAGGGGTTTACGAGTGATGCAGCTTAAGAAGACACTAGATGAGTTATCCAAGAATGCAACTGAACAAATCTCGGTTCTACGTCTGGAAGCCCCACCAATTATCTCTCAACGTTTGGACAGAGGCAAGGATCATGTTTTTGACTTTAGACACAAGAAAGTTGGTGACACTGTAGCTAATGCTGTCAGGAATGCTAATTTTCTGAGGAATAGTGTCAACATTGAGAATGAGGTAGCAGGGACAACGAATGCCATTTTTTCGACAATGAATAATGTTCAGGTAGATGCTGGTAATGTCAATGATGCGGTTAATACATTAGATTTCAATATGGGCTGTGCTGAGGCTAGTTCATCTTCAACGAGCAAAAGGGGTTATACGAATAAGTCTTGGTCTCGTCATAAGCGTAATAACAACTCCAGTAAAACGCCTGCTAAATCTGTGCAAGATCATCTAATTGGGCAGAATCCAGAAGTACAAACTAAACGCAAAGCAACAGAAGATAAGGAGGTGTCTTCTAAAATCTCAAAAATATGACGGTTTGATGGTTCACCAGAAACCATCCAATTCTCAATGACGACGGGTTTGAGGGGTGACTTGACAGTTCGACGCCTATAGGAAATGTGTCGTGAGATTTTCCGGATTTTTTATTCCCCCTAGAGACTAAAAACTCTAATGAACACGTGTTAAGCTTCCAAAGATCGTTGGGTTATGACCACTTCTATTTGGTGAATCCAATGGGTCCAAGTGGAGGTTTGGCTCTTTTTGGAGAAGTTCATATTAAGTGGAAGTATTACAATCAAGTAATAGACTTATTGATACGAAGGTGAGAGTGGATAACTTATCATATTTCATGACTTTCGTATATGGTGATCCGGTGAGACATAAAGGAGTTCAAAAGATTTGAATGAGTTTTTTTTCCTTTTTTCTTGCAAGAAATTTTGGAAAATTTCTTGTTTTCATCATTATCTTCAGCAATCTTCAAAGATTTTCTATATTTATCTAGGGTTCCAGCCATCACATAACTCATACCCTAAAACCCTGCTCGTCGTCACAAAATCTCAAAATCCCTTGTTTTTTCTTCTGATGTATCAATTTATGCCGCAAGCGATGAGCATGATGACGATGGAGGAGGATTTGCCCATTGACCTACCAGCCGATGATGATTTTAGTACGGCGGATAGGAGTGTTAAGAGTCTGGTTGGTCGTCTTCTCAACCTTGATGCCCAAAAGATAGGTCGTATGTTAAAAGTCATGCCGAAGATATGGAAGGTGTATGAACATGTGCGTAGAATTGCTCTTACCCGTTAGAGCGTTCAGTTTTTGTTTGATCTGGAAACAAATATTCACACGGTCATGAAGCATGGTTTCTGGAATTTTGACGACTAGGGAATGGTAATGGACATATGGATGGAGTCTCCTCTGCCCAAATACTTGCAAACGGCGCTTGTATGGATCCGTTTGAGGAAGATACCGCTCAATCACTTTACTTTAGGTACGATCAGGAGGTTAGCGGATGCCTTTTGGATATGTTAAGGAAGTCGAATATGATCCTGCAAAGCCACAACTCTAGGAGTATATTCGAGTGCTTGTTGAATTGGATTTATCACAACCACTCCGTGATACCAAGATTTTACACTTACCAAATTGTGGGAAAGCGATAATCGAGGTGGAGTATGAAAGAGTTCGAAAGAAGTGTTTCCATTGTTTGCGTCTTTCTCATGAAAAACAGAAATGGCCTTTGTTTTTGGGAAATAGAACAAGGAAGAACACATAGGTGCAACAACAGTCAGAAGTTCGCATAAGCCTTGTCCTGCATCGTCAACATCATACGAACGTAGATGATAAGATCATGCCTTATCTGAGTGCATCTGAGTGCATCATTTCCTCCGGGCTTTGCCCTGTTACCAAATGTGGTGGCTCCAGAAGTCTTCAACCACACGCGAATGTATACACTAAAAGAAATAGAATGTGGTACATCATTTATTTTATTTATTAACATCACTTTTTGATTGATGCAAATAATTTGCATCAATAATATAAATAACTCCGAAAGTGGTGACTTTAATACTTTGTATCATTTAAAACCAATTGATGCAACTATTCTCATCATTTTGTCTAAGTGACGTTAATTTCTATCACTTGTTGAAAGTGATGTTAACATTCGTATCAATCAAAATAAATGATATAAACATTAGTTTCAGTAATAACTGATTTTAAATATTTATATCGTATTAATTGATATAATATTTATGTCAATTATAAATAAGTGATACCAAAATCAGTGTCATTTTAATAACTGATCGGAATGAATGTATCATTTATTAACAATCAATGATAATTTATGTGTCGTTTGTATATCTGATATAAATAAGTATATTAGATTAACCTGATTTTGTTTCCGTTTTCCTAAACGTGATTTTTTTATCCAGATTAACTTTTTATTCTTTTATAGAATAAATATCTACTAAATATTTATTTTTGGCAAGTTAGACATTTTTTAAAATAAAATTTTTTTTATTGATTGTCAGTAATGCAACTAATTGTCCTACATAGATGGAAGACATAATATTCTATTATATAGAAAAAGCTTTTACTCCTTCCTCTTGTTCCAGCCGATGTGGGATAAATTTAATTTGCAAACTTTTTCTTTTATAACATAGCTATAATTCCTTCTTTTTTTTGGTCGTCACACTATAAATTCCTTAACCGAATGTTTTACAAGTTAAAGTAATATTTTTGGGTAATAATATTTTGTAACTGATATTTTTATATATTATATATAATTTAAAATATTACTTTAGTCAACAAATTTTAAAGTGTAGTTAACACAAATTCTTTTCCAACATAAAGATAATCAACAAAAAAGCAGTGGAAAAGAAGATCTTCGCTTAAAGTCCATGGTTCCAAGCTTAGTTATTTGACGATGGACCTGAAGTTTCTTAGTTAATTGAATATTAAAAAAATTTATTTTTTATTTGGTCATTTGCTAGTTATTAAACAATTAAAAAATCTCATTTACCTATACAAATATGATGACAAAAAAAAATAATCCTATACAAATCTATCGCTATGTTCCTATCGATTTGTCAATGTATGGATCTATTTGTGTCACTTGGTAATATACAAATCTATTAATATAAAATTAGTATTACTTGTATATAATTATGTAACCAAAAACTAACAAATACATATTATTTAAATTTAATTTTGTATCAACATCATATAAATGATGTAAATTACTAGAGATTTGTATCATTATGAATGAACTGATGTTAATCAAGTATCAATTATCATAATTGATGTTAAACCACATATATCGTGTCATTTATTATTGATGTTAATTTTATATCTTTTAGTTAATTGATACTAATAAAATATATCAAATGTATCATTTGAGCAACTGATATAAATTCAGGTATTTGTATTAGTTCTTAAAAATGATGTAAGTTAATATTGATTTGTATCAGTTTTATTTTAAATGATGTTAATCATCTTAATATATTTATGATTTAAAATCACACATTTAATGTCAATTTTTAACAAATGATTCTAACTATCATCAATTTTTTTTTTTGACATTTTATAAATGATGTTGTAGACCTTATTTGATGTAGTGATATGAGCTGCTCTGATCCAGAGCAGAGAGGTTTACGAGTGATGCAGCTTAAGAAGACACTAGATGAGTTATCCAAGAATGCAACCGAACAAAGTTCGGTTCTACGTCTGGAAGCCCCACCAATTATCTCTCAACGTTTGGACAGAGGCAAGGATCATGTTTTTGACTTTAGACAGAAGAAAGTTGGTGACATTGTAGCTGATGCTGTCACAAATGCTAATTTTCTGGGGAATAGTGTCAACATTGAGAATGAGGTAGCATGGACAACGAATGCCATTGTTTCGACAATGGATAATGTTCAGGTAGATGCTGGTAATGTCAATGACGCGGTTAATACATTAGAGTTCAATATGGGTTGTGCTGAGGCTAGTTCATCTTCAACAAGCAAAAGGGGTTATACGAATAAGTCTTGGTCTCGTTATAAGCGTAATAACAACTCCATTACAACGCCTGCTAAATCTGTGCAAGATCATCTAATTGGGCAGAATCCAGAAGTACAAACTAAACGCAAAGCAACAGAAGATAAGGAGGTGTCTTCTAAAATCTCAAAAATATGACGGTTTGATGGTTCACCAGAAACCATCCAATTCTCAATGACGACGGGTTTGAGGGGTGACTTGACAGTTCGACGCCTATAGGAAATGTGATGGGAGATTTTCCAGAATTTTTATTCCCCCTAGAGACTAAAAACTCTAATGAACACGTGTTAAGCTTCCAAAGATCGTTGGGTTATGACCACTTCTAATTGGTGAATCCAATGGGTCCAAGTGGAGGTTTGGCTCTTTTTGGAGAAGTTCGTATGAAGTGGAAGTATTACAATCGAGTAGTAGACTGATTGATACGAAGATGAGAGTGATAACTTATCATATTTCATGACTTTCGTATATGGTGATCCAGTGAGACATAAAGGAGTTCATTATGGGATACATTGGTGAATATTGGTATGAACAGAAGGGGAGGTTGGTTTCTTGTTGGAGATTTCAATTCTCTGAAAATTTAGGAGGACCATTGCGTCAAGAAGCATCCTTCTACCCCTTCAGATCGTTTGTAAGAAGTTGTCGGATCAATGAAACCCCTAGCATTGGAAACATATTATCTTGGGGGGGTGTTAGAGAGATCTAGGTTAATGGTGAGAACGATAAAGTTTGGATACAATGCCATTTGGATAGGGCATTCAACAATGTGGAATGGTTTAGATTGTTCCCTCGGGCTACGACTGAATATTTGGAACAGTTAGGCTCAGACAATAGGCCTATTTTCACAAGACTAGCACCTGCTCAACAAGGGCGTACATGCATGTTTAGTTTTGACAAGAGATGGTTTGCAAAGCCTGAAGTAATGGAAATCGTTAGAAGAGGTTGGAATTTGAGGCAGCCAGTGGGCATCAAGTCTGTCTCAGACCGAATCTCCTCAGTCCGGAAAGAACTTTCTAAATGGAAAAGGCGTGCTAATGTCAATTCGGATAAACATATCAAAAGGCTTAGAGCAGAGCTGGATGTGGAGTCCTCTAAACATTTTACGGATATAGCAAATATGTTAGAGCTGAAAACTGAGATTGCAAAGACTTTCAAGGAAGAGGAAATATATTGGAAGCAGAAAAGTGGAATTAATTTGATCAAGTATGGTGATAAGAATATGCGGTTTTTCTACAGCAAGGTGATGGCAAGGAAAATGAAAAACAAAATCACATCCTTGCTTGATCAACACAGAGTAGGGCAGTTCTCTGAAGAAGCCAAAGGAGATATTGCAGTGAATTACTTCAAGGAACTATTCAAAACTTCCCAGCAGCAGCCGGCGACTGAACTGCTGGATGGATTTGATAAAAGAGTAACAAGTCGAATGAACAGGGATCTGACAAAGGCCATATCAGATGGAGAAATCTGATTTGCGGTTAAAGCTATCAAAAGTGATAGTGCGGCTGGAGCAGATGGAAAGACTGGAGCTTTCTTTCAAAAATTCTGGAACATCACAGGTCAACAGGTCAAATAGGAGGTCAAAGATTTCTTTATGGCTGGGAATCTCCCTACTGACTAGAATTTCACCCAAATATACATATTACCAAAGCAGCCAAATCCCAACAAGAAGACAAACTTGAGACCTATAAGTCTGTGCTCGGTATCTTAAAAAATTATTTCAAAGATATTGTGTACAAGATTGAAAAGGATCTTACCACATGTTGTTTCACAAACGCAAGGAGCTTTCGTTGTTGGACGACCGATCTCCGATAATCTGCTCATAGCGCATGAGATGGTACATGGCTTAAGTACGAATCCACAGTTGAAAAAGGATTATATCGCCATCAAAACCGATATGTCTAAGGCGTATGACAGGGTGGAATGGTCTTTCTTGGAAGAGTTGTTTAAAAAGATGATTTTTGATAGACGATGGATATACTAGGTAATGATATGTGTACGATTCGCCTCCTATACTATCTTTTTGAATGGACAGACGCATGGGCATATTTTTCCAAGTAGAGGTTTGCGTCAAGGTGATCCATTGTCTCTGTTTTTGTTCATCCTGTGTGCTGAGGCACTGGTACATGTTATGAACAAAGCATAAAAGGATGGCAAAATAACATGTATGGAGCTTACAAAACACTGCCCGTCGATTCAGCACTTTCGCAGATGACAATCTGTTTCTTTGTCGGGCCACACTGAAGGAATGCTCGCCATTTCTACATTGACTGAAATTGTATGGGGATACCTCGAGGCAGGAGACAAATTCTTAGAAATCTTCGGTTACTTTTGGCGGAGATATTGACCCGTACATGAAGAGGCTTATAACAGAGTTGCTGGATATCGAGAATGAAGGAGGTTCTGGTACATATCTCGGTTTACCGAAATGTTTCAGCGGATCTAACGACAAATATTAGCTTTCATTGGAGATAAGTTGAAAAAGAGAATCAGTGGCTGGTTTGCGAAATCAGTCTCTCTTGTGGGTAAGAAAATACTCTTGAAGACTATCGACATGACACTTCCTTTTTATGCCATGTCCTATTTTTGCTTGCCGAAACACCAGTGTCAGAAGATCACAAGTGCAATGTCGAGTTTTTGGTGGAATGCTTGCAGTGATAAACGAAAGATACACTGGCTTTATTGTCAGGAGTTGTGCAAATCGAAGGAGCAAGGAGGCTTAGGTTTCAGGGATATAGAATGATTTAATCAAGGTATCCTAGCTAAACAAGCATGGCGTCTTTTGAATGACCCGAACTCATTGATTGCTATGCTGTATAAAGGAAGGTACTTCTCCAATAAAGAGTTTCTGAGCAGTAGTAAGGGATACATACCATCATATGCTTGGAGGAGTATTTTCGATGAGCGAGAACTTTTGATGAAAGGATTGCTAACATCGATAGGCAATGGAGTTGCAACAAAGGTTTGGGTGGAAAAATGGATTATGTATAAACAACCACGCATGCCAGTGAGCAAGTACAATCTTTATGATTTGGACTTGAAGGTTTCAGAGCTGATCACCTCGGTAGGGACATGGAACAGAGAACTGCTCAAAGATCTGTTTCCACCAGCTGCGGTCAAGCGAATCATGACAATAACTCCTGGTAATGTTGTTGATCATAACATATGGGCTTATACAAAGAATAATGCTCATTCAGTCAAGAGTGGGTACTGGCTATGGTCTAACCAGGCTTAAAAACTCAACGAGGAGATTCTCAACATATGACTATTAAGTTGGAGTTAAAGAAGCGAGTCTGGAAACTGAAGACTCAACCTATGATCAAAGTTTTCCTTTGGAGAACAATATCTGGGGCATTAGCAGTGTCAGACCATCTACGATCGAGGGGCTTACTTATTGATAATACTTGTACGCTTTTTGGAATGGATGTTGAGACAATATCTCATGTGTTGTTTCAATGTTCTGCGGCCACATTAATCTTAACGGAAGCATTTATTCCATTCCATGCTGGGGGTTTTACGGATTCTGTGACGTTGAATATGATCTACATTCTTAATCTGATGGAAGATCACAATATTCCTGAGCAAGTGCGTAAATGTATTCCGTGGTGTATGTGGAATGTGTGGAAACATCGAAATGCGGCTTTAATAGCTTCAATAAAGGAAACACCTCAAGTTATTGCTCATAAAATTGGAGATGAAGCAAAGAAATGGCATACGATTAATGCTCAATCAGAAACAGAGGATGCGATTGCAAATGTTTCTACGCGGTTGACTGAGAAATGGCTGCCTCCTGCGACAGGTACAATAAAGTGTAACCTTCATGCAAACTGGAGAAATGAAAATATGCTCAGTGGAATTACGTGGATCGCAAGAGATCATAGAGGCTGGGTGCGGTACCATGCTCGAGATGCCTTATAACGCCTTCAACAAATAAGCTGGTGGCTGAGCTTCATTGTTTTCAGTGGGCATTACAGATTTTACATGACTTACGAGTATATGATATCCTCCTAGTCTCAGACTATAGAATGGCAGTAGAATCTATCTCGAAACCAAAAGACTGGCTGCAGTTTAGAGTTTTGCTCAGCAGGATTTGGTTTTGAAGAGAGAATTTGCTAGTTGTGTCATGGAGGAAGAAGTTGTCGGTGCAACTCGATCGTTAGAGACATAGCCAAAAGTGTTACTAGAGACGGCCGCCTGCGGTCTTACTTAGCATTGGGTGGTCCAGCATGGTTGCACGATCGTCTTCGTCGGGAAGAATTAAGAGATATTTGATCATCCTTCTATTAGGATTTTAATATTGCATTTCTCTATCTTTTCTTTTGATTTGTGATCTCCCTTTTGAACAAAGGTCATCTTGACTTTCCAAACGTTAAAAAGAGAGAGTAAATTTTAGAAATTTATAAATATTATGTTAGAAAATATTTTTTTGTTATTAGTTTTAAATTTAAAAATAAATGATAAAATGTTTTAATAAGATGTTAAATATGATAATGTTTATATGTATACTTAAATATAATTAATATGATATATATGTTTTTATAATATTATTGTTACTAAATTGGGTTGATAATTTTTTTAATTTGTTTTTAATAATGTTTGTGACCGCATACACTGCAAACAAATCATGCTAATTAAACTTTAATGGTCAAATTAAAAGTTGATTTTGAGATGGACCAATGGACACTCTGATCCTAATAAGGTTTGTTGCCTTCACAAATCATTGTATGGACTCAAACAGGCCCCGCGTTGCTGGTTTGCAAAGCTTACAAAAGCTTTGATTGACTATGGTTTTGTCCAGTCCTACGCTGATTATTCTCTTTTCACTCTACGACGTTATGGTCTTGAGTTGTGAGTATTGATATATGTGGACGATTTGTTGGTCTGTGGAAATGATTTGGATGTTATGGAGAAGTTTAAGGTTTATCTTCGCAATTGTTTTCACATGAAGGACCTTGGGAAGCTCAAATACTTCCTTGGCTTAGAAGTTGCACGCAGTAAGGAAGGTATTTTTGTCTCTCAACGCAAGTATGCTCTAGATATAGTTACCGAGACCGGTCTACTTGGTGCGAAACCGGTCGAGTTTCCTATGGAGCAGCATCATCGTCTTGCTTTAGATGATGGTCCATTATTGTCGTCACCTGCTCAGTACCGACGACTTGTGGGCCGACTGATCTACCTTCTTATTACTCGGCCTGAATTGTCCTACTCTGTCCATGTCTTGTCGCAGTTCATGCAGGCTCCACGCGAAGCTCATTGGAATGCCGCCTTGCGCGTGGTTCGTTATCTAAAGTCCTCGCCCGGACAAGGTGTTTTGTTTCGTGCTGGAACTGATCTTAGATTGGTGGCATATTGTGATTCAGATTGGGCAGCATGTCCGACGACACGCCGATCTTTGAATGCTTATGTTATGTTCTTGGGTGGTTCTCCGATTTCTTGGAAAACTAAAAAGCAGAAGACAGTCTCTTGTTCTTCGGCAGAAGCGGAGTATAGATCAATGGCATATGCTCTCAAGGAGATACTATGGTTGCGTCAATTACTTTCCGATCTTGGCTGTCCACAGTCAGACCCGGTTCGTCTCTTTTGCGATAACCAAGCAGCTATATATATATTTCTTCGAATCCGGTGTTTCATGAAAGGACTAAGCACATAGAGGTGGATTGTCATAAAGTTCGGGATGCAATTCTGGATAGTACTATTTCTACGGCGCATATTCGGACAGAAGATCAACTGGCGGACATTCTCATCAAAGCACTTGGAAGGCAACATTTTCAACGACTAGTGTCCAAGTTGAGCATCGTTAATCCACATGCTCCAACTTGAAGAGGAGTATTGGGCCGAGTGTATATATTCATGGGCTTGGTATTGTCGGATGTGTGTATTAGGGTAAACTTGTGATGTACATATACGATTGTAAACGTTTGTGTGAATAACAAGAAAGAAAGATCTTCCTAAATCTTTTCATACCCCGACTAGAAAGTTTAATGTCAAATCTGCTAGTAATACAATTAATACCAAATCAGATAAATTAAATGGAGATGTTAAATACAACTTCGTAATATAAAATCAACGAGAAAGAGCAGAGTAGAAACAAGAAGCAATTTTCACCACACTAACTAAATACTAGTTTTCTACTTAATTACTATTTGTTCTTGTAAATTAACATTCTTAAGTCGAAACACCAAAAACTGTGTGCCTCTATTTTCATTCTAAATTCTTGCTTAATTTACCAACCGCATTCTTGATTTTAAATCCTTGTTATTTGTTTGAAAGTTATCAATTTTTTTGTCTCGTACAAAGACAATCCAGTTTTCTAAATTATTTTTTTATTTACAAGTTTTAACGTTGTAGTTTCATGTGTGAGGAAATGGCTGATGGAATGACTAAATATGGTGCTCACATTATTCCACAGTGCCCGAGACTGAATCTAAACCAAGACAAATCGACTCTTTGAACTATCTTCGGAAACATAAGTGACCAGAGAGAAAAACTTTAGCGGTCAACTTTTTTTCCGATCTTTGTCGGGGTCAGTGGTTTTTTTCGGTGCTGACCTTCTTTTTTTACTCTGCTTTTTTTTCTTTTCGATTTTGAGTTTTTCTTTTTATGTTTTTGGTGGTTTTCATGTTTTTTTCATGATAATTTTGGTGGATCTAGATTATTTCATCTGGTTGCTTTTTATAGAGTTTTTTTCTTTCTCTTTTCCTATACCGATCAGTATCATTACAAAAAAACATCGTTTTTGCGACTGCATCTTGCGACTATATTTGTAGTCGTAACATTTTGCGACTACTTAGAGACAAAATTGCGACTGGTTTGCGAAGATAAATATATAGTCATCCAGTGGCGGATCCAGAAATATTTTTGACCGGGGGCATAAATTAATTAAAATATTTATTATAATAGTATTTTACAGTGGCGGATCCAGAAATATTTTTGACCGGGGACATAAATTAATTAAAATATTTATTATAATAGTATTTTATATTAAAATAAACCATATTTAAAATGTATAAATATTTGTTTATATTACATAAATTAATAAAATGTTGATATTTAAAACACACAAATATTTATATTATTTATATGATTTAACATATATCTTCAGTATTTTTCTTACAAATATTATATGGTTTTTTTGTTAATACTAACCAAACTAAACTAAACACATAGATGTTGGAATTGTGTCCAGTAATCTCGGTACTGTCTCTAGAAAGTAAGAGTATGTCAATGATCAGACATAAGTCATATAATGCTGGGGGTCATGATGGCTTGCTAGAGTCCGCTCATGATCTATAAGTCTTGGACTTATTGCCTTTATTATATGATCCCATATGGGTCACACGCCTAAGCTAACGGGAAAATACGAAGGAACGGCTTAGCAGAAGTACGGTAAAAGTGCTAGGCATTTACTGTATCAAGAGAGTCTAAAGGGCCTGATTAAATCCATGGGATTTAATCAGAACTGAGAATTGGGCCCAAAAGCCCATGAGAACTAGGAGAGATTTTAATGAATAAAATCAGACCTAGGTCTCTAATTTTTCCTCAGCCTTTTTGCGCCTCCCAGCCTCTCTTCTGCGCCTCCTCTCCTTGCTGGTCTAGCAGCCAAATTCCCGGTGTGCGTGTGTGAGCCTTTGGAGGATCCATCCCTTGGTGGTTCTGCTGATCTCTGACCTGTTCTATCTCCTTCCGCTGCATAAACAGGTAAAAGGTGAGATCTATATTGTTTCTATTCAAGAGAACCTAGATCTGGCATGTTTAGGATCAATTAATCTGATGAGTTGAATCAGGATTAACACCAAAAGATCCTTCAGTGGTATCAGAGCCATTGGTTCTTAGGATTTCTTGTTTTAGATTCATGTTTAGGTTGATTAATTTTGTTTAGAAGTGTTTTGAATCAATTACAGATAAGATAATTCACTTAAGAAACAAAATTGAATCCTAAACACACTAAAGAAATCGCAAACCGAGCTATATGACTCGTGTTAAGCGATCGGCCGAGATGATGAACCAATGACCAAGCCGTTCGTTTGGAGCGTGCGTTGGCCGGTTGCATCACTCGACCGTGAGGGGCAGGCGCAGACCGATCGCATGGCTCGGCCGAGATCGATCGGTTTGATCCAATCGGTCCGACCGCATGGATCGTAGCCACACGCGTTCTGCAGAGAGCCGAGCATCATCTCGATCGCGTCTCGGCTTGAATCGTCCCGCCTGACCCGAGCAAGCATCGTCCCGTCCCGAGCTCGACCGATCATCGACCGTCCAGCTTGCATCCCGATCGCGTGAGGCTCGGCCGTCCGTGGATCGTGGATGGAATGCGGCTGGTCGGACATGATCCAAAAGCTAGGTCACGACCAACTCGGTTCGGTTTGTGACAAATTCGGTTCGGTTCAAGGCTCGATTTAGAATTTTAATTAAAATTGATACGTCTCGGTTTAATAAACAGATTTTAATAATTTTATTAAATCTGGTTAAGCCGGGACAAGAAATCCAATGTCGAAAGAAATATTGGATTTAGTGCCTAAACCAGGAATTTCTAATTTGATTTGGTTGGACCAAATAAATTGAGAGATTCCGGTTTAGTAAATAACCGGTTGACAATTGTGGTCATCGTAGTAATTAAAACTTGGTTAGACCAGTTTTAATGAACCAGACCGGTTATGTCAATTAATTGGACAATTGGGTCATGTCTTGGACATGGACCAATTCTTGGGCCTCGGGCCAAGAAGTTAAAACAATTGGGCCAGTTAATTGAGTCTTTCTTCAGATCAATTTAAAATCTATTTTATAAAATTATAAAGTCGGTTTTAAATTAAAGTTTCCGAAATTTTATAATTAGAAAGTTTCTTAAAATAGAATTTTCTGAATTTGCGGGTTTTGGATTTTAAAGAAGTTTCTAAAGTTAGAAAGTTTCCGGTTTTAGAAAGTTTCCAATTTTAGAAAGTTTCTAAAATAGTAGGTTTCCATAAATAGAAAGTTTTCCCGAAATAGTAATCTTCTGTTTTGGGAATAAAACTTTAAAATAAACCTACAGACCTCAAACAATATCAAGCGTTGGATGTCTTGTCCATTCTATGTCAGCTGTTGAAGCCCATTCAATTGTATTCATGGCCTTACAGTGTGAGGGTGTCTGTTTTTGCGTGGGTAAGACGGTTTGTGATTCATAAATGTCATTGGGAGTCCCAGACATTAATGATTACATGACTGTATAGTCTGGTTTTCTTGACTAGGCCATCAGGAGTCCCGGGCCTTGAGACATCAGAGTGGATTGGGCCTCGGGCCCAGATTCACAACCAAGAGTTATATCACGGATATAATTAGCCGATATAGGGCTTACCGATATAAGCTAAGGTTGGGTGACGGCCAGTGGCCCACTTTGATCTTAGTTATATGTGGATCTTGGAATCATTATATTCTATTGAGGGTAACTGATGTTATTGAATATAATGCGTGATTAATCATATTAAATTTTTAATACGAGATTAGTCATTTTGAACATAATAACTAAAATCCTTTTATCTTATATTTCAGTTATGACTAGCACAAACAATCAAAACACTTTCTCGATCCGGTCTGTCCTTGAGATGGACAAGCTGAACGGATCAAATTTCTTGACTTGGTCGCGGAACCTGAGGCTTGTCCTCAGACAGGAGAGAAAGGACTATGTCCTTGAGAGAGCTCTCCCCGTGAGGATCGGGTCCAATGCTTCTCATGCAGTATATGATGCTTGGAATAAGCATTATAATGATGCGGTAAATGTGCGTGGTCTGATATTGGCTACGATGGACTCAGACTTGCGGAAGCAATATGAGAACATGGAGTCGCCAATAGAGATGATCAGCAGCCTGAAATTGAAATTTCAGGAGCAGATAAGAGTGGAGAGATACCAGTTGGTTAAGTCTCTCACTAGCTGCAAGCTACCAAATGATCATCCAGTAAGTCCTCATGTCAGTAAAATGATAGGTTATATAAATAACCTGAGGAAACTGGATTATCCAGTTAGCCATGAATTGGCAACTGAGATCATTCTGCAGTCACTGCCGTCAAGCTATGATAAGTTCGTAAGGAACTATATCAAGAAAGGCTTAACGAAGACGTTGACTGAACTGCATGATATGCTCAAAACGGTTGAGCCAAACGTGAAGGGTAGGTTTATTAAACCTAGTATTGACAAGGGTGAAGACAAAGTTGTCCAGATTTTGAATCATGGCAAGCGTGTGTCTTCCGAGCCCAAGTCAGATACCTCTTACGTTGGTAAGTGCTGCTACTGTAAAGAGACAGGGCATTGGAAGAGAGATTGCATAAAATTCATGGAAGACGATGAGGAGTTGAAGTTAATGTATGAGACTACTTCCTCAGGTATTCATGTTATTACTTCAAGTTCTACCTTGCAGGTATTGGATACTGGTTGTGGCACTGATATTTGTTATAATATGCAGAGCCTAAGCAACAGTAGAACATTGAAGGAAGGGCAAGTGGAACTGCATGTCTGGAAGGAGCTATGGATGCTGCCTCAGTCGTAGGGTTTTCACTTGTAGATGCCTTCGAGGCTTGGTTTTGTATTAAGTAATTGCTACAATGTACCTGCTCTAAGCAGAGTAGTTTTTCATTTTCTTGTAAGAATTTGAATGATTTTATTTTGATAAAAGACAAGGTTTTGTTCTTTTGATCTTAATGAAATATTGATTGTAGCACCCTATTCAAGGAATGGGTTTTATGTCCTAAACCAAAGATTGCCTAAATGTAACATAAATACCAAATTGGTTTAAATCTGATGAATTAAACCTGATTTTTCTTGGCATAAATGTCTTGGTCACAGAGAGTAAGTCGAATTCAGAAATCCCATAGTTATGAACTGTTGGGCTCAATTGAATGAATGTCTTATGAGACTTGAATTCTGCTTACTAGACCAAAAGACAAAGGGCCCATCTTAGCCGAGCTAGAGAAAGGCCCAAAGGCTTATTGGAGATTGAACATACTCATGTATGTGGTCCGATGAGCAACAATGCCAGAGAAATTTTTCTTGTACTTCATTGTCTCGACTGATTAATTCAGTGAGTAAGACTGTGTTCATTTGATGAGACACATGTCGGAATTCTTTGACATGGTCGAAAGAAGTCGGAATTCTTTGACATGGTCGAAAGAGTTCCAGAATGAGGTATAGAATGTGAGTGACAGAAGTATTGAGACTCTGGATAAGACCACGAGTGAGAATACTTAAGTCATTGATAGTGCCATCATCTGAATGAGTGTGAAGTCGTTCCACAGCTCAATTTCTCCTGAAAACCTTGAGGTGTTTCTGTGAGAAAGAATCAGATCTTATCAGAGATGATTAAAGATGAGTCACACGAATCTTCCATGATATTTTATAAGAATAACGCTCTACAGTATCTAAGTTTACGCTAAAATAGTTCCACCAATATCAGTTGAAAGACACCACGTAAATGTGGATTGGAATCGATCCAAATTCGTCTTTACTGAGTATTTGTAATTGTGCTACTTCGCTGGTTGTCCTAGGGAAACCAAGGCTTGTTACTTTTACGTCCGTTCTGTTTTCTAAGAAGGGAAGTTACTTTCCAAGAAGAACAGTGGGAGTAAAAATGTAACTCGAAGAAATTCTTGTTACTTTTACGTCCATTCTGTTTTCTAAGAAAGAAAGTTATTTTCAAGAAGAACAGTGGGAGTAAAAGTGTAACTCGAAGAAATTCGACAATACAGGTGGCTGCTTAACCTGTTAAGGCGGAGCGGCGGATGGATTTACAGATGACTGTAGAATCTACACCTGTGGAGTCAGAAGTTCGCAGAAATGAAAGAATCAGTCACTAATCCGAGATTGAATTCTCGTCATTAGTTGAACCTGATGATCATTGAAAGTTCGCATGATCTGATGATCATTGAAAGCGACGAACCTGCGAAATTCAAAGAAGCGAAAGTAAGCCAGGACTCCGAAAATTACACTATGTGTAAGTTAGTTTCATTGATCCATTCATGGATGGAAGCAAACATATCGGAGTTGGAATCTTCGTTCTGCTGAAGTAGTCAAAGTTTTGACTTGAACAGGAACGAAACGGAAATGTGCGTTTACTAATAGATAAAAGGGAGCGATATTGTATTTCTCGTAATGTATGTCGAAGACATACTGATTCTCGGATATAACGTCCCAATGCTGCAGTCGGTAAAGGACTAGCTTGGGAGTTGGTTTAGTGAATGACATGGGTATAGCCACGAAAGTCTTGGATTTTGGATTTAAAGATAGAGATCCAGAAAAGCTGGTAGGACAAAGTCAGGATTCTTTGATGACAAAGTCCTACACGTTTTCAGCACTCCAAGAAGGGTTTTTAAGCCAATGTCACATGGCAATACGTTAAGCAAGAAGCAGTGTCCAACGATAACTGCTGAGCTTGAATGCATGGATAGGATTCATATGCGACGGCAATTGGATCTATCATGTATGCCATGACACGTACTTGTTTTGATATTGCTTTAATGTTAAGCAAGACAAGTAAAGACCAGTCAAATCCAGCAAAGAATCACTGGATTGCCGTAAAGAATATTCTAAAGTATTTGAAGAATACTAAGGATAAGTTCTTTAGGTAAAGAAGAAAGTGAGGTGCTACAAGTCGATAGAGTCTGAAAGGCAAGTTTCCAACAGACAAAGATGATTTCCGGTCACAGTCCGGTTATGTCTTGTGTTTGTTTGGCGGTGCACGGCACTGTTGCTGACTCCATGACTTAAACTGAATATTTCGCAGCTTGGGAAGCAGCGAAAGAGGTTGTTTGGAAAGAAGAGTTCATCACTGAACTTGATGTGAATCCCAGCATAGATGAGACTAGCTGCACATCAGAGGTCCAAACAACTTGAGGATAGGTATAACCTATTCCATAAGATAAATGACAGAGATGTTAAGTAGATCAGCAAGTTTCATCGAATGAGAACGTTGCTAATCTATTAACGAAGCCACTCCTTAGGCCTAAGCACGAGTCTCGGACTGTAGCTGTAGGATAAGTGAAATTAAGATGTAGTCTTGATTTCAGTGGGAGTTATTAAAGGGCTTTATTTAGTTATTTGATATGTTCTTGTAAAACATTTATGATGTTTAATGAAATTATTATTTCAAGATTATTTTAACTATGATGAAATAATCGTTCCAAAATGATATGAACCATGTTATAGGTCATCGAAGTAAATGACTTGATCTTGAGTCATCAAAGTCATTTAGCTTGATCATAAGACCCTATATTTGATAGATGGTTTATATCATCCTGTCCCTAGTCGAAGGTTGTTGAAATTGGAACACCAACAACCGTGTGAGACTGGATTGGTACGTGACTTATGACAAAGTCTTAGTGTGTCATAGATGCGCGGCATCAAAGTCAGTACATAGGTGTATGTTGGGGAACATACGACCGGACAAGACCCGATTATAAGAACTCTTCAGGATATTTATATCTGTGTCATAAGAGATTCTTACTACGACTATAGAGTATAGTCCTTAGACCTGAGTTCGCATGCATGTGACTGCACATGGACTGATGCACTTTGATCATTGTCTAACGCTATCGTTCTGCGATAGTTATAAGGACCTTGTTTGGGTACATTATGAAATGAGTAGTTTACAGTGATGGAACAAGACGGAATTTGTCCCTCCAATATAAATGGAGTGAATATCTCTAGGCCAATCGGAGATTTGAATACTGGAAAATGCATGGCCATGCTCAAACGGACTGTCCCGAGTCGTTTGGATTGTCAGTATCAAATCAGAGTCCGATGAACAAGATTAGGCTTTATAAGGATGACACTAATCTTGCCTTATGACTAATCGAGATATTGAGACAAAAGGATTATGAATACAGAGATTCCAGTACAAGTGGGAGATTGTTGGAATTGTGTCCAGTAATCTCGGTACTGTCTCTAGAAAGTAAGAGTATGTCAATGATCAGACATAAGTCATATAATGCTGGGGGTCATGATGGCTTGCTAGAGTCCGCTCATGATCTATAAGTCTTGGACTTATTGCCTTTATTATATGATCCCATATGGGTCACACGCCTAAGCTAACGGGAAAATACGAAGGAACGGCTTAGCAGAAGTACGGTAAAAGTGCTAGGCATTTACTGTATCAAGAGAGTCTAAAGGGCCTGATTAAATCCATGGGATTTAATCAGAACTGAGAATTGGGCCCAAAAGCCCATGAGAACTAGGAGAGATTTTAATGAATAAAATCAGACCTAGGTCTCTAATTTTTCCTCAGCCTTTTTGCGCCTCCCAGCCTCTCTTCTGCGCCTCCTCTCCTTGCTGGTCTAGCAGCCAAATTCCCGGTGTGCGTGTGTGAGCCTTTGGAGGATCCATCCCTTGGTGGTTCTGCTGATCTCTGACCTGTTCTATCTCCTTCCGCTGCATAAACAGGTAAAAGGTGAGATCTATATTGTTTCTATTCAAGAGAACCTAGATCTGGCATGTTTAGGATCAATTAATCTGATGAGTTGAATCAGGATTAACACCAAAAGATCCTTCAATAGATACAATGGAAAAATAAATAAACAAACAACTTTACTCATAAATACAATGGAAAAATAAATAAACAAACAACTTTACTCATAAAAATAAATAATTAGTTGAAAAGTATATGAAAAATAGTTAATGACGTTGACAACAGAAAGAAAAAATAAGTTAACGAACTATCTCTGAAAAAAGTATGGAATGAAAAATACAATAAATATTCTATTATCTATATAAAAGTGAAGTGGAGTGAGCAGATATAGGAACAAATCAATAGTTAGTTTTAATTGATAAAAAGGTAAAATTGTAAGATGCAAGATTCGAACTCGGCAACAAAAGGGGCAAAGAGAAAATTTTAACGGGGGCAATCCAACTGATCCAAGGAACTTTTAGTTATATGAGTTACAATTTTGACAAATATTAAAAATTACCGGGGGCAGCTGCCCCCCCTGCCCCAAATGTAGCTCCGCCCCTGGTATTTTATATTAAAATAAACCATATTTAAAATGTATAAATATTTGTTTATATTATATAAATTAATAAAATGTTGATATTTAAAACACACAAATATTTATATTATTTATATGATTTAACATATATCTTCAGTATTTTTCTTACAAATATTATATGGTTTTTTTTTGTTAATACTAACCAAACTAAACTAAACACATAGATACAATGGAAAAATAAATAAACAAACAACTTTACTCATAAATACAATGGAAAAATAAATAAACAAACAACTTTACTCATAAAAATAACTAATTAGTTGAAAAGTATATGAAAAATAGTTAATGACGTTGACAACAGAAAGAAAAAATAAGTTAACGAACTATCTCTGAAAAAAGTATGGAATGAAAAATACAATAAATATTCTATTATCTATATAAAAGTGAAGTGGAGTGAGCAGATATAGGAACAAATCAATAGTTAGTTTTAATTGATAAAAAGGTAAAATTGTAAGATGCAAGATTCGAACTCGGCAACAAAAGGGGCAAAGAGAAAATTTTAACGGGGGCAATCCAACTGATCCAAGGAACTTTTAGTTATATGAGTTACAATTTTGACAAATATTAAAAATTACCGGGGGCAGCTGCCCCCCCTGCCCCAAATGTAGCTCCGCCCCTGGTATTTTATATTAAAATAAACCATATTTAAAATGTATAAATATTTGTTTATATTATATAAATTAATAAAATGTTGATATTTAAAACACACAAATATTTATATTATTTATATGATTTAACATATATCTTCAGTATTTTTCTTACAAATATTATATGGTTTTTTTTTGTTAATACTAACCAAACTAAACTAAACACATAGATACAATGGAAAAATAAATAAACAAACAACTTTACTCATAAATACAATGGAAAAATAAATAAACAAACAACTTTACTCATAAAAATAACTAATTAGTTGAAAAGTATATGAAAAATAGTTAATGACGTTGACAACAGAAAGAAAAAATAAGTTACGAACTATCTCTGAAAAAAGTATGGAATGAAAAATACAATAAATATTCTATTATCTATATAAAAATGAAGTGGAGTGAGCAGATATAGGAACAAATCAATAGTTAGTTTTAATTGATAAAAAGGTAAAATTGTAAGATGCAAGATTCGAACTCGGCAACAAAAGGGGCAAAGAGAAAATTTTAACGGGGGCAATGCCAACTGATCCAAGGAACTTTTGGTTATATGGGTTACAATTTTGACAAATATTAAAAATTACCGGGGGCAGCTGCCCCCCTGCCCCAAATGTAGCTCCGCCCCTGTTGTCATCTATTAGTCGCTAATTTATAACCAAAAATGGTAGTAGCCAATTTACAACAAATTAAAAATAGTCAAGACCGAAAACATTAGTCGCAAAGTAGTCTCTAACTTTGCGACTACTGTACGACAAATCTGGAGAGTCGTTTATAAGTCACAAATTAGTCGCAATGCTAGCGACTACGTTGTGACTCTGTCGGCGAGTCGCAAAACAGTCAGGTAGCAGTCGTATCATACCTGTTTGTGGTAGTGTACCGGTTTCATGCGACATGCATTTAAGAACATAAATAATAGTGGCCAATTTAGTCGCCTAAAATGTCTACATAATCGAAATTCATCCTTATCTTCTTTTTCATTTGTAAGAACACAAATTTTTTAGAATTTAGTTTAATGGTGGGAAATTACAATTATAGCTACCATCAGGAGTGGATGTATAGGAGGTTCAATGAAGCCACATGAAATTTCTCGGCAGCCTTCAAAACGGGAGTGGAACAATTCATAAAATTTGCAAATAACAATCCTCTAGCGTAGAGCAACGGCGATATAGTTTCACTGCCCTTGTAATATTTGCAAGAACGAAAAACCGGTAACCTCGGAAAAATGAATTTGGAGTCATCTGTATAGTAGAAGATTTATGCCTGATTATTATGTTTGGTATAAGCATGGAAAAAATTGGTATGGATTTATGAACGAGTTATGTTGATACACATGATGTTGGTAATGTAGTAGAAGATAGATATGTGGATATGGTGAATGATGCATTTCGTGATAACGTGAGTAATGTTGAAGAATTTGTACGTAATCATGTTATAAGGAGCCAAAATTTCAATATGATGGTTGTTGTGATGGTCACTCATAGTTATCCTTGGCTTCTCGGATCTTACAAAATAAGGCAGATCATAATATGAGTGAAAAGTTAGTGGATTCGATATGAGAAATGCTGACAGAGTATTTACCAGAAGGAAACTAGGTGACTAGTTCACATTACGAGACATAGAAACTGATGCGTAATTTAGGCCTCCCCTTTTATACAATTGATGTTTGCATGATCAATTGTATGATCTTCTAGAAAGAAGACGAAAAGGAAGATAAGTGTCTGTTTTGTGAGGCACCAAGATGGAAGCCTAACGAGAGACAACATAGAATCAACGTACCATATAGTAGTATGTGGTATCTACCAATTGCTGACAGACTGTAGAGAATGTATCAAAGCGAGAAGACTGCAGCGGCAATGAGATGGCATGCCGAGTTCCAAGCAAAGGAAGGAGAAATGTATCATCCGTCTGAAGCAGCGGAGTGGAAATATTTTCAAGGTCAACATCCTCTGTTTGCCCAAAAACCCCGTAACGTTTATCTTGAATAATGTAAAAAGTGGGTTCAATCCATTTGGCATGTCTCGTAATCATTCGTTGTGGCCTGTGATTTCGACTCCATATAATTTACCCCCCAGGTATGTGCATGAATACACAATACGTGTTTCTTACAATTCTGAATTCTGGGTCAAATCTTCCACGCGGTAGTCTCGATTCCCCCGACCTCTTATTGAGAAGTTAAAAGAATTGCGGTCTTCTAGATTCGAAACATACGTTGTGTCCTTGAATGAAATTTTTAACCAAAACAGTGCTGATGTGGACGATAAGTGACTTCCCGGTGTATGAGATGTTATCAGGATAGACGACATATGGTAAATTTTCTTGTCCAATTTGCATAGACGAAACAAAATCTTTTTATCTGCATAACGAATGGAAGACGTGTTGATTTGATTGTCACCGAAGATTTATTCCACATGGTCATCCACTGAGGAAGAATAAAAAGGCTTCTTGAAAGGAAAAGACGCCTCGAAAGAGCATCCACCTCAGTCTTTGATTGGTGAGCAAGTTTATTGCGAGCAATTGGAAGGTGTAAATCCACAAAAAAACAAAGGATTGCGGTGGAAACGGTTACGAAACGAAGGAGCTTGGCTATGGGAAGTTGCATAACTGGCACAAGGAAAGCATATTATGGGAGCTTCCATACTAGAGGGACCTCAATCTCCGACATAATCTTGATTTGATGCATATAGAGAATAATGTTTTTGACAACATCATGAATACTCTCATGAGTGTGAAGGTAAATCCAAAGACACCATTATGTCAAGATTGGATATAAAACGATTATAGTTACATATTTATAACAAGGGTAAATCTCCTTTCCCGCGTAGAGATTGACAGACGAGGCCATAAAAAGTTTACTGAAATGTGTGAAACATGCAGTCAAATTCCCAGATGGTAATGTGGCCGACTTAGCTAGTGTTGCTGGTATGGATAATAAGAAGTTTTCAGGGATGAAGAGTCATGACTGCCACCTTTTGTGGAGTGGCTACTTCCATTTATCTTTGCGAACTCTTAGACCGGAACGTCCACCTTGTGTTATCAGATGCTAATTAATTTTACATATAGTGCTACAAATATTTGATAAGTAAATATGAGTATAGTATTTTATATTTACCATGGGAAGTTTCAAAATATATATTGTAGGGGTTGGAAGATTTTTCTGTGACTTATGCTCAAGAACTTTACAAAAAAAGTCGCATCCAAATTCTAATTTTTTTTTTAGTCATATGCTATTTGGAAAATATCTTTCAACCATCATTTTTGACGTGATGGAGCACTTGTCGATACATGTCCCCTACGAATCTGAATTAGAAGGCCATGTGCAATATAGGTGGATGTACCCTTTTGAAAGATTTTTCAAAAAATCGAAAAGGAAAGAAATGAACAAAAGATATGCGGCAAGATCGATTTTTGAATCATATATCAATGAGGATATGACTTATTTCTCAGAGCACTACTTTGATGCGAATATAAAACGAAATCAAGGTAAACACTATACTTAATCACATGTTCAGTTTGCCATTTGTAAGACACACATTGTAGCTATTAATTAATTATATTTTTTCTTACTAATTAATTTGGTCATGTTAACCAAATTCACTGAAGGTGAACTTCCCGTATATCATCTCCATGTACCTGATATATTTACTCAAGTAGGTCGTTCAAGTGGGAGAATGCAAGAAATCTGGATTTCAGAGAAAGACTATAGATGCACACATGTATATGTTCTACAAAGTTATGATTATGTTCAATCACTTGAGAAGTATATATAATTTGGCATGTCTTATCTTACGTTTTAATAAGATACACTATATATGATTTCTCATATATGTTTTTGTAGAAAGCTTGTTCGAAGATTATATTTCTACAAAATATCCAGAACTATCCGAAAAAGTCTTCGCGAAAAGAACCGAAAATATTCTATATGGGTGAAAGATTATATATGCGTAAAATTTAGTCGTACCTATAAACATATTATATATTTATATCAAATAATCTGCATTGCTATATATTTGAATTTTTTTTTCTATATACATGTTATTTAGTGGAAAGCTACATATCCTTTTCTTCCTTGTATGCAAGGAGAGTGCATGGACCCGTGAATAAGGCTAAAACTTGGTCTATCTATTTTACAAGAGGATATTTTTTTCATACGAAGGATCACGGCGAGGGACGGAAGACATGTAACTATGGTATACGTGTTAAATGAGAGAATTATGCTGATAAATCTGATGAAGTTGATTCCCACATGATCTTAACTGATATCATACAACTCACGTATGAGGGATTGGTTAATTTGAGAATCACACTGTTTAAGTGTAACTAGTACGACCCTATTTTCGATAGAGGCACTCGGAAGAGTGATGCTGGCATTTTAGACGTTCTTTCATCAAGAAAATACAATAAATACAAACCATTTTTCTAGGTATGTATGTTCCTTACATGTATATATTATTGTCGTTAAATATATGTATGTACATATAACTTCATTCAGTACATACATATTGCACAACCTCACAAGCGGATCAAGTTTGTTATAACCCATATCCATACACGAAAAACCCAAAGCAGTTGTGGCTAAATATTGTTCTAGTCAACCCGAGGGGAAATATTTCAGGAGATTATGGTGATATATAACCGATTATTTTGCAAAAAGAAAATGATGATCCTGTAATGATGACTAGAATCAAAGATCTCGTAATCGAGAATTTGGTACAAAGAGGAAACCCAATACATCTTGATTACGAGGTCGGAGATGCGGAACCAGAAGATGAGTTCCAGTGTAATTTATCCTCTTATGATGATGAGGATGAAGATGACGATGAAGATCATGATGAAGAACCCTAGTAATATGCTTATTATATTTGTCGGTGTAATTTATCGTCTTCTCAATTGCGAAACTCTAATGAAATTTTATATTCCATCAATTAGACCAATCAAACCCAACATTATTCCTTTATGAAGCCGCCAACTTTTTTATTTCATTTCTAACATTCAGGTTTTTAAAAAGGCATATCATAAGACTAAGTAGTAACATTAAATCAAGATTTATTGGAGCAGAGCTTGAAGTCTGGAGTTGTGGCGTTTTCTCAAAGTAGCTCCAACACAAGAGTGTTGTTAGCCTTGATGTTGTTCGCCTTGAGAAATTCTTTCAGGCCACCAGTTAAACGTAATTGCCGCATTCTTTTTTCAAAAGCCATCACAAGTTTGACATACCATTTCACTCCAACCTCATTCACTAAATATAGATGGGCTTGCCTGCAACTTTTTTTAATTCATTGGCCTTGCTGAACGGCCGGAGAAGAAATTGCACAAACACAATACAAAAATAAAAATCCATCACTAACCAAAGTCAATTTCTAAAAATTCAGAAACCACAAGCGAAATAAAGTTTATTACAATTTTGCTACTCTTGATACCCTATGCTGTGACATTTAGTGTTACAAAGTTCTCTTCAATTCCTACAACAAAACATACAAACATTAGATAGTACCTCCGGTCGAAAACTCGCTAGGCGATAGTCGGGTGGCGGGGTTGGGCCTAGCGCTTAACGAAAAAATCGGAGTTTACATGGAATTTACGCGGGGCGAAATTTTAGGAAATTATATATACATATATAAGTATATAAATTAAATAAGTGTATGAACATCCAATATGTAACGCGGCCTAGTGGTTCACGTGCACCATTGGCTTAATCCACACGGGTTCGACGCCCAACAAGCCGTCTTTTTGCTATTTTTTCGTTTTTTGTTTAATGAATCTCAAAATTACGTAACTACCCTTGTTTTCAACCTCCTTTCTCTGCAACAGATCTAATCCTAGTTTCCGCCTCTTCCACTTTTTTTTTCCAAAAATAACATCATTTTAATTCGTTTTTCTTGTGGTTTTTATCGAAATATCACAGTTCTATAACCTAGTACTCAATTACTAACTTGAATCTAATGAAAACATGAGTTATTTTCAGTCCGATTTTTGCTCCGATTTATACCAACTCCCGGCGGTTGGCCACCGCCTAGCGACTCTCCGGCGAGTAAACGGACCACGGCGGCGCGTTTTCGAACATGGGATATTACTATCATCAAAAGAAAAAAACTAATATTTTTCGAATACAATATATAATAACTTACTCATGTTCTCCTGCTGATTTTCCGTTGGAGTCTTGACTTATTGGAGTTTACAGCAACTGGGTCCAAATGCATGTACATAGAAATTTAAATCTCCAAAGTACTCGAATATTAAATCGTCTCCGACTCGGAATCCTGTCCCTCGGCGAACTTTTTCCAGCCATCAGTTCACAACACGTTTCACAGGAAATTTTAGGGTACAAGCATCTGAAGTGAGCAACTCACCAACTGTAAGATTAGTTTTTCCATTTATGTGGTCTTTGTAAAACTTTTTGAGGATATTCTGCAACGCAAAAAAAAAAACACAAGTAAGAAGAATTAACATTACATATAGAGAGATAGAGAGAGGAATCACTAAGATTACATAACACACCCGAAAGGAATTCAGAAAGGAGAAGCTTTAAGAAATGAGGGTTTCCCATTAGTGAAGTCTTTACACTACAACAAATATGTACATTGTCAGCGCGAAAATTATGCTATCGTATGTCATAAATAGCGTTTTCATAAATGCTATGTCATCCGCAACTAAGGTAGGTGCCACCTATACAATAGCGTTTTTGACATGCTATCATACATTTGTTCTATTATAGCAATGCTTTAATATTTTTTATAGCACATGTTTAGTGCTATTTTATTTAATGTTATAGCATATTTTTATCGCTATATAAATATATTTAATTGGATATATATATTTTGAATTTTGTTTTACAAAATATTATATTTGATTTACATATTTTTTATATCTCATTAATCATCAACATACATAACAATAATATTACATTAATTAAAAACAAGTTTTACATAGTTACATATACAAACATCATAAAATACTGCTAAGTCTTAAACAAAGTAAAACTAACATTGTACATACAAAACCAAAAGGCTAATGAGCTCACCCAAACATCCTATCTAGCTCGCATTTCAACGCCCGCTTAGAACAGCCACGGGCTTTGAGTCCTCTGCTTTTTCATGTTCCTTGTTCAGCAACTGAAACATAGCATATCAACAATACGTTTACAAACAGAAACGCAACGACCAACTTTAATAGTTGGTTTCCTGTTCTGGCATTACACATTGTTGTGTGTTGTGCTAAGAACATAAGAGAGTGAAAGAGTTATGATCTATCTAACCTTGTTGTTGATCAAGTTGTGGAGCGCAATTACACTCCGGATGAGGGATGATATATAGATAACGAGCATCATGTCATTTGTTTTCACTGCACATAAATAAATGACAGTAAGACTAATGGATCCAGTGCTTCAAGAAAGCTGCACAAAGATAATAAAACTTGACTGAAGAAACTCACCTGAGAAGGCCTTGACCAACTCATTCACATTCAGGTTTGGAAGCAAGTTGAATACGTCTTGCAGATATTAAGAGGAGAGTTTCTTCAGATTAGATCCGCAATAGCAGTCACAGTGACTACTGACTATTAAATTGCATAGAGCAAAGATCACATAGATGTATAACCATAATTTGTAGAATCAGAACACTAAAGGTATATGCAAGTATAAACATAGATGTATAGCCAATACGTTTCATGGATGAATTTCCCTCGCGCTGAAACCAATAAACATGGACCACAAGTGTTAAGTAACTGAAGACGATGCTTCAGGAAAAGACATGTATATAGCTAGACAATCCAAGAGAATGAAGTCAGTTTCCAGAAGTGATGATAACAAGCAAGGTACAGACCAATTAATGACAATACAAAAAAGCTCAAATCAAACTACTCGAGTCATATAGTCGAAGAAAACATAATTGACCTGTAATGTCCAAATTCCTTTGGGACCTCGGTAATCAGGTATACACGAAGTGGAGATGCCTGCACCTGTAAAGACCACTAGATGCTATTTCTGCAAACATAAACCAGTTTCTTGAAGATACTAAAATAACAAGAGAAACCAAAAAAAAATGTGCAAAATGACCAAGAATAATATGAAAGAGGGGCCATATTCAAACAAGCTTCAAGTGCAGCTGCTGCTTCTGCTAGTTTGCCATCGACCAAGCAATTATCAACCTTTATAATTACCGACTCAATGCCTCCATTAGCTTGATCCACTTCCTTGAACTGTTACAAAGAAAAAAAATCAATGGAAGCAATTCAATTTCAGAGCTTTTTTTAGTGCAAACTTTTGTTTCTTACGTAGCATTATAGCATACCTTGAGCCAAGATGCTATATGTCCTAGTGAATGTGCTAAGATGCCTTCGCCACCAGATGGAATGAGACTGAAATGTCTAAGTGTTCCTTTCAAGGTATTAAACAGAAAATAATAAAGATAAGAGAGTAAGAAATAAGTTGAACTCTCTTAAATCCGTTGAGATCTGTAAATAAAGCTCACCTTCTGGTTCAGCTGCAATATTGTACATGTTCCATTGGATCATGCTTCTCCTTGAAAAGATGATAACACCAAGTCTAAGATTGAGTCCTTTTGAATTCCTTCAAGATAAGTCTGAAGCATATCTATCTCTTTTTGGATTGGCAGTCTTTTCAAGAGTGTATCTTCCAGCGCAAGTGCACCCTACAATAACCAAATTTTCCTTTTAATCATATATTAACTTAAAAGGAGGTATAGAAAGCAGAGTTACGTGACATAAACATGAAATCAGATATTCGTTTCTTACCAATATACCAGCTTGTGAACTGGATGACTTTGGCGAGCCTCTTCAGAGAACTCAACTCAACAAATCAAAATCTTACTCAATTTTTATCTCATCAAATTCCAGAATCAAGCAATACATACACAATTAGTAGAAGAAACAACACAAGGATTCTATATACTAATAATACTTATTGAGTTTTGACTTGGAAAAATCAATGAAATCAGTAGAGATATCATAAAGATTGTTTAATCGTTAATCAAACAACTGTGAACTTTCCACATCTATTGCGGAATCGAAATCGACTCTTCGAATTAGTCCTTGAAGAGAGATTACCAAGAGAAGAAGATGAAGAAAGAAGAAAGCTGACCTTTGGATTGATTATCGCGTTAAGATCAGATGAATTAACCCTAACACATCTACGAAAGCGATGCCAACTCCGAGAATCGGCTAATCTGAAAACCCTTTTTCTCTGTTCCATTTTTTACCGGAGATTTAAGATTGGAATCGATACAGGAGACCCATAGAATTTAACAAAAAGGTGGGTATCGGAGGAGAACGAAGTAGAACGGAGTAGGAAGATAGTAGGAGGAAGGGAAAAAATCAGAGAAGATAGAGTTTGGTTAGAAAGAAAAGAGAAAAAGGGCTAAGCCCTGAGAGATCGGAAAAAAGAGTTTTGCCAAAAAAAAAAAAAAAAATTGGGGACAAATTTTATCAAACTGAAAATTTACCAAATATATTTGGCGGAAATCACAAAAATAAGGCTCCAAATTTATTTCCGTTTCCCGCTTAGTGAAAATTCTATAATAGCGTTTATCAAATGCTATTATATAGTACGGTAATTTAAAACTCATCTACCATAGCAGTTTAGTAAAACATGCTATAACAATGTGCTATCAATGTAGATTTTTTTGTAGTGTTAGTAGTGTGAAGTTAATTTACCAACGTGAATCAACTCAAAAACAGAACACATATTAAAAAATAAAGGAAACGCGAGGAAAATGACCATTAAATCAATCAGAGTTGATAACAGATACATGCACTCGATTAGAAACCCTACGAAAAAATGTGAATCTAACTATTGAAGACTTGTAAATAGAAACCAAGTATAAAATGAGATGAAATACCTCAAACAGATTCCTTGATGCAGCGGATGAATAACACGACGACAGAAAGGGTGAGACTGTCTGAATTTGATAGAGATTATAATGAGGATGGCAGAGTTGATAACAGATACATGCACTCGATTAGAAACCCTACGAAAAAATGCGAATCTAACTATTGAAGACTTGTAAATAGAAACCAAGTATAAAATGAGATGAAATACCTCAAATAGATTCCTTGATGCAGCGGATGAATAACATGACGGCAGAAAGGGTGAGACTGTCTGAATTTGATAGAGATTATAATGAGGATGGCCAGGGTATTTCCGTTTAGGGTAATTAACCAAAATATTAGGTTTAGGTGCGATAACTTTTTATGGTTTGGCGGGTCTTATAAGATTAATATTTTATTTTCGTATGAAAATGATGAATTTGTGTTTTATTCTCATGGATATTCAAGGTATTTTGAAAGTTTGTGTGGGTATGTATGTTTTTAAAAATCTTGTGGATATACACACTACAAGAAAACCAGGTATTGATAGCAGAACAGGATAGCACGAATCTGGGAACTGCTATTATAGATGGTCAGAATTTTTGGATACTATATGACAGCACTAAATTAGTGCTAACCCGTTTTTTCATTAGGCGGGAAACCCAAATTGGGTTTTGGAGCCCATTTTCTGCTATCCCGCGTAAGGCGCCAACACTTAGTAAAAAAACCAAGATTTGGGGATATGAGGTTATTAATGAATCGTGACCAAAAAGAAAAGACAGAGCTTGGGGAAAAAAAAACACTTACACCTTGATTTCTCCGACATCTATAGTCTTGTATGCTCCGACAACGACCATCACCACCACGAAACTACTCGCCGGCGATAATCCCTATCTTCTACGGCTTCGATTTCAGTTTTACTCCTGCTTCACTCGTCTTCTCTTTCATTCGAATCGGGGTTCAATCTTCAGCTCATCAAAAATCGAAGGTACGAATTGTTTCAATTCGTTCACTCGGTTCTCATTATTACCTCACCTACTTGTCACTGAGTATGTATTTGTTTTCATACAAGGGTTAACACAGAGTATCTACATCGAAGAAAACCCAGAGAATCTTCGTTTTGAAGCTTCTGGTTCTAGAGGTATTAAGTAGTTTCATCGATTTACTTTTCGATTTAGGGTTTATATGACTAAGATCTTTAGTATCACTATACTAATCTTGAAATCTTAAACCTATACTACTCGGTTCTTGATTTTTCAGGTGTAGTAAGCTGGTTGAAACAGATCTAAACTCGCAGCCTTCTCAAACCACGAGCGTTTACAGTGAGTCTCTTATCTACTAACTTGTTCTTGTGTATATTGTTTAACTACTTGATTGTTGTTGTGAATGTTCTTAGTATGTTGTTAGTATTGATTTACTTTGTGTAGTGATGCATGTGCTTGTCTTTGTCTGTTATACTTTTAACATTATTTGATTTTGTTGTCTATGTGATTAAGTTGTTGGTCTTCTGTGTTTGTCTGTCTGATTATGTTTGTGAGTATAACGAAACTGTTTAACCCTTTAAAAAGGTTTATACTTTTAACATTATTTGATTGTGTTGTCTATGTGATTAAGTTGTTGGTCTTCTGTGTTTGTCTGTCTGATTATGTTTGTGAGTATAACGAAACTGTTTAACCCTTTAAAAAGGTTTAAACATAAAATGTTGGACAAGGCATGGGTCCATCTTCGCAGGTAAGGATTATTTTATGCAGGTGCTTTCTAATTGGGTTCAGGGGATGATAAGGTACTTGTTTGGTCTACTTCTTCTATATAGAGCTGACCCTGCATATGAGCAAGGTGCCTGGAGTTTTGTAACTGCGGCGGCTAAGGCATTAGGAGATGGTGACATGGTTATATGTCCTTGTAGAAGATGTGTAAATCTGGACCGACATCAAGCAAGCACTGTTGTGCACCATCTAGTAACTCAGGGCATGGATGAGGCTTACAAGCTGCGGACTGATTGGTTTCATCATGGAGAAGTGACCCCAGAAAAAAATGATGGAAGAAAAGAATCTCAATACAACGAGGAGATTGTTGGTTTATTTCAAGCTGCTGAATACTTAGATGAAGAGATGGTCCAGAAGGGTGACTTCTGCGAGGTTGCTGAGGGTGAAGACAAGGAAGAAGATGCGTTCTTAGCAAAGCTAGCAGATGCAGAGACTCCGTTGTATCCAACCTTTTCAACTCATAGCAAGCTTTCAGCCATTGTGTCTCTGTTTAGACTGAAGACTCAGAATGGTTGGTCTAATAAGAGCTTCAACGAGTTTCTTGGGACATTGCCGGATATGTTGCCTGTTGACAATGTTCTTCACACATCATTCTATGATGTGAAAAAGTTTCTGAAGTCATTAGACATTGGTTATCAGAAGATACATGCATGTGTAAATGACTGCATTCTATTCAGAAAGAAGTACAAGATGGATGAGAGTTGTCCAAAATGCAAGGCTTCAAGATGGAAAACTAACATACATAGTGGTGAAGTTAAGAAGGGTGTTCCACAGAAAGTATTAAGATACTTTCCAATTATCCCAAAGGACTTAAGATGGCATTTTACAAACAAGAGTACTGATGGAAAGGGTCGTCACCCCGTGGATTTTGTGGCTTGGGATCAAATTAATGACAAGTACCCATTGTTTGCTAGTGAAGCAAGGAACATCCGACTTGGTCTTTCAACAGACGGATTCAATCCATTTGATATGAAGAATTCTAAGTATAGTTGTTGGCCAGTGTTGGTTGTTAACTACAACATGCCTCCTCACCTGTGTATGAAGAAGGAAAACATATTTCTGAGCTTGTTGATTCCTGGACTTCACCAACCTGGAAACAACATTGACGTATATCTAGAGCCTCTCATAGAGGATCTGAATCATTTGTGGATCAATGGAGAGGTAACTTATGACGCCTTCAGCAAAACTACTTTCACGCTTAAGGCCATTCTACTATGGACAATCAATGATTTCCCTGTATATGGAAATCTTGCAGGATGCAAAGTAAAGATGGCATGTCCTCTCTGTGGTAAATGCATTGATAGTATGTGGTTGAAGCATAGCAGGAAGCATGTGTACATGTGCCACAGAAAGGCTTTGCCCCCGACACATAGGTGGCGTTCTAAGAAATCCTGGTTTAATGGTAAAGTCGAGTATGGGACAAAGGGAAGGATTCAGACATGATACAATATCAGTCAACTCCTGAAAAACTACAAGAATGATTTTGGTCGTGCTAAAAAAAGTGGAACTAAGAGAAAAAGGTCAGAGTGTGTTGCACCAAGCTCTGATGATGACACTGAATCAGAGGAAGAAGAGGAAGAAGATGAAATTGATGAAAAAGAGTTATCAAGATGGAAAAAGAGATCAATATTTTTCAAGTTGCCGTATTGGGAGGTAAATAACTTTCTGATGACTTCTTGTTGTGTTTTATCAATTGATCTAGTTGGATTGTGTTTGATATTGTATTGTCTTGTTTAGGAATTACCAGTAAGGCATAACTTGGATGTAATGCACGTGGAGAAAAACGTGTCTGCAAGCATAGTCTCCACACTGCTGCATTGTGGGAAATCTAAAGATGGTCTCAACACTCGTAAAGATCTCCAACATCTCGGTATTAGGAAGGATTTGTGGCCTCAACCCAGAGGAAAGAGAAATTACCTTCCTGCAGCACCATGGTCTTTGACAAAGACAGAGAAAAGAGTATTTTGCAAAAGGTTGTTTGACTTTAGAGGACCAGATGGATATTGTTCCAATATATCCAGGGGCGTATCAATGGATGATTGCAAGCTATCTGGATTGAAGTCTCACGACTACCACGTACTGATGCAGCAACTCCTACCAGTGGCATTGAAGAGTTTACTGCCAAAGGGGCCGAGGATATGTATTACACGCTTATGTGTGTTTCTTAACAAGTTATGCCAGCGTGTCATCGACAGGGAGCAGATAGCAGTTATGGAAACTGAGATAGTGGAAACTCTCTGCATGTTTGAGAGGTATTTTCCACCAAGTTTCTTTGACATTATGGTGCACCTCACAGTACATATAGGCAGGGAAGCTCAGTTATGTGGTCCAGTACATTTTCGATGGATGTACCCATTTGAGAGGTACTTTCAACTGTCTTTCATTTGATATAGTGTTTATCTTACAAATGTAGAAATTTTTCCAGACTAATGTTAATTGGTAAATGTGTGCAGGTACATGAAAGTTATGAAAGACTTGTTGGAATTATGTCCAGTAATCTCTGTACTGTCTCTAGAAAGTAAGAGTATGTCAATGATCAGACATAAGTCATATAATACTGGGGGTCATGATGGCTTGCTAGAGTCCGCTCATGATCTATAAGTCTTGGACTTATTGCCTTTATTATATGATCCCATATGGGTCACACGCCTAAGCTAACAGGAAACCATGAAGGAACGGTTCAGCAGAAGTACGGTAAAAGTGCTAGACATTTACTGTGCTTAGAGAGATAGAAGGGCCTGATACTGGGAATTGGGCCCAAAAGCCCAAAAGGAACTAGGCATAAGTTTTATGATTAAAACTTAACCTAGCCACCTTTTTTCCCCAAGCCTCCTGCGCCTCTCTCTCTCGATTTTCTGCGCCTCCCTCCTCTCGGTCTAGCAGCCAACTTCCTGCAGTGTGCGTGTGTGAGCCTTTGGAGGAGCTATCTCTTGGTGGTTCTGCTGATCTCTGACCCGTACCTCCTCTTTCCGCTGCAAAACAAGGTAACAGGTGAGATCCTTTATGATTCTAGCAAGAGAACCTAGATCTGGCATGTTTAGTAGGATCAATTAATCTGAGGAATTGAACCAGGAAATACTAAACGAATCCTTCAGTGGTATCAGAGCCATTGGTTCTATTAGGATTTCTTGTTTAGAATCATGTTTAGGTTGTTTAGAAGTGTTTGAATCAATCTATTGATAAGAAAAACACTTAAGAAACCAAGAATTAAAACCTAAACTAAATCGAAATCGCATGATCCGATCTATAGTGAATCGGTATGCGTCGGAGTGTTGATCAGTTTCGGATCACACGTCCGGATCGTTTGGCGCAAGAGATCGCATGGATCGACCGAGAACGATCGCATGGATACGATCGGTACGATCGCATGGATCGAAGCCGTACGCGTCCCGTCCGATCGCGAGAGATGGGCCGATCAATCGCATGGATCGCACGATCGCCGATCGCATGGATCGCGTCTCGTCCCGATCGCACGGCCCGGCTGTTCCGATCGTCCCGTCCAGTCCGGCTTCACGTCCCGACTATCGACCCGCCGCGGAAGCGTGATGCTTGCGGCTGCGGCTGTCTCGACCGCGAAGCTAGGTCACGACCGTGATCGGTTCGTGACCAATCGGTTCGGTTCGGTTTAAAACTTATTAAAACTTAATCGTCACGGTTTAATAAACAGACTTAATAAAATTTATTAAGTTCTGGTTAAACTGGGATAAGAAATCCAAAGTCGAAAAATTGGATTTAGTGCCTAAACCAGTGGTTTTCTAATTTGATTTGGTTGGACCAAATAAATTGAGAAAATCCGGTTTAGTAAATAACCGGTTGACAATTGTGGTCATCGTAGTAATTAATTTTTGTTAGACCAATTATTAATGAACCAGACCGGTTATGTCATTTAATTGGGCAATTGGGTTATGTCTTGGACATAGACCAATTCTTAGGCCTTGGGCCAAGAAGTTAAAACAATTGGGCCAATTATTTGAGTCTCTTCTTCAGATTTAATTTAAAATTTATTTATATAAAATTAAAATCGATTTTAAATTAATCTGTTTTCAAAATCTGAAATTAGAAAGTTTCTTAGAATAGAAGTTTCTAGATTTGCATGTTTTGGATTTTAGGAAATTTCTATATTTAGAAAGTTTCCAATTTTAGGAAGTTTCCAATTTTAGAAAGTTTCCAAAATTAGTAGGTTTCCCAAAATGGAAAGTTTCCCAAAATAGTAATCTTCTATTTTGGGATAAAATTTTAATAAACCTACAAACCTCAAACAATATCAAGCGTTGGATGTCTTGTCCAGTCTATGTCAGCTGTCGAAGCCCATTCAATTGTACTCATGGCCTTACAGTGTGAGGGTGTCTATTTTTTGCGTGGGTAAGACGGTTTGTGATTCATAAATGTCATTGGGAGTCCCAGACGTTAGTGATTACATGACTGTATAGTCTGGTTTTCTTGACTAGGCCTTCGGGAGTCCCGGGCCTTGAGACATCAGAGTGGATTGGGCCTCGGGCCCAGATTCACAACCAAGAGTTATATCACGGATATAATTAGCCGAGATAGGGCTTACCGATATAAGCTAAGGTTGGGTGACGGCCAGTGGCCCACTTTGATCTTAGTTATATGTGGATCTTGGAATCATTATATTCTATTGAGGATAACTAATGTTATTGAATATAATGCAAGATTAATCATATTGAACATATTAACTAATAACCTTTTTATCTTATATTTCAGCTATGACTACTACAAGCACTCAAAACACATTCTCAATCCGGTCTGTTCTCGAAAAGGAGAAGCTGACTGGAACGAACTTCCTGACGTGGTCAAGGAACTTGAGGCTGGTCCTCAAGCAGGAGAAGAAGGATTATGTCCTTCGTGATCCCCTCCCCGAGAGGCCTCCTAACAATGCCGCCAGGACTCTGCATAATGCTTGGGAAAAGCATTCGTCAGATGAAAATGATGTCTATTGCCTGATGTTGGCGACCATGACTGCTGAGCTGCAAATGCAGTTCGAGAGTGTGTTGTCGCCCATCGAGATAATGGCAAGCCTGAAATCGCTTTTTCAGGAGCAGGCAAGGACTGAGAGGTTCCAGATAGTTAAGAACCTCTTAGACTGTAAGTTGGCTGCAAATGCGGCAGTGAGTCCTCATGTCTTGAAGATGATGGGTTATCTCGATCATCTTCAGAAACTCGACTGCCCTATCAGCCAGGAACTTTCCTGCGACATCGTTCTGCAGTCTTTACCTGCAAGCTATGATCAGTTCATCCTGAACTTCAATATGCATGGCTTGAGTAAGACATTGCCTGAGCTTCACGGAATGCTCAAGACTGCAGAGCCCAACTTGAAGAAAGCCAAGGACCCCAATGTGCTTATGGTGCAAAAGGGCAAGGGCTTTAAGAAATCCTCTGCCAAGGACAAGGGAAAGGCTAAGGCTGTTTAAGTCTCGGACAAGGACACGCCAAAGCCCAAGCCCAAATCCAAGGCTGGGCCAACTGACATCTGCAGGTTCTGTAAAGAACCAGGGCATTGGAGGAGAGAATGTAAGAAATTCCTGGAAGGTCTAAAGGAATTGAAGAAGAAGACTCTCGAGACTTCTTCATCAGGTATTTTTGTTATAGAAGTTAATACAACTACTTCTGATAATACCTCATGGGTTATGGATACTGGTTGTGGGGCTCATATTTGTACTAATATGCAGGCACTCAGCAACAGTAGGAGGCTGAAGCAAGGACAAGTGGAGCTACGAGTTGGGAATGGAGCGAAAGTTCCTGCACTAGCTGTAGGCACATACTTGTTGTCTTTACCTTCGGGATTGGTTTTAGAACTCAATAATTGTTATTTTGTACCTGCGATAAGCAGAAATATTATTTCAATTTCTTTGTTGGATTTGGAAGGTTATGATTTTTCAGTTAAGAATAAATTATGTTCCTTCAATCGCAACAATTTGTTCTATGGTTGTGCCCCTCTTACGAATGGGCTTTACATACTTGATCAATCCGCACCAATTTATAACATTGATACCAAACGGTTCAAACCTAATGAGGAGAACCGAACGTTTCTATGGCATTGTCGCTTAGGGCACATCAGCGAGAAACGCATCAAGAGGCTCCATTCGAATGGACTTCTTGGCTCATTTGACTTTGAGTCATGTGAGAAATGCGAATCCTGCATGATGGGCAAAATGACACGGGCCCCCTTTAATAAACCTAACGAGAGGGCCAGTGACTTATTGGGCCTGATACACACAGATGTGTGTGGCCCAATGTCCACAAATGCAAGAGGAAACTATCAGTACTTCATTACCTTCACTGATGATTTCAGTAGGTATGGATATGTTTATTTAATGAAACATAAGTCTGAATCGTTTGAGAGATTCAGAGAATTCCAAAATGAAGTACAGAACCAACTTGGCAAAAGCATTAAAGCTCTTCGGTCCGACCGAGGAGGAGAATACTTGAGCCAAGAGTTCAGTGATCATCTAAGAGAGTGTGGGATAGTTTCCCAACTCACTCCTCCTGGAACACCTCAATGGAATGGTGTGTCTGAGAGGAGGAATCGGACCTTATTGGATATGGTTCGGTCTATGATGAGTCATACAGACCTTCCAATATCCCTTTGGGGATATGCTCTGCTAACAGCAGTGTTCACTCTAAATAGAGCGCCATCAAAAGCAGTAGCAAAGACACCATATGAATTATGGACTGGAGAAGCTCCAGTGCTGTCTTATCTTAGAATTTGGGGTTGTGAAGCCTATGTCAAGAGATTGATCTCTGACAAGCTTACACCAAAGTCTGATAAATGCTACTTCATTGGTTATCCGAAGGAGACCAAGGCTTATTACTTCTACCTACGATCCGAGAACAAGATCTTTGTTGCCCGGGATTGTAATTTTCTTGAGAGAGAGTTTCTCTCTAAGAAAGACAGTGGGAGTAAGGTACTGCTTGAAGAAATTCAAGATGAACAGGATACTGCTCAACCTAATGAGGAAGAGCAGCAGGAGGACCTACAAGAAATTGTAGAGCCTGAACCTGTAGTACCTGAAGTTCGAAGATCCGGGAGGATCCGTCACGAACCCGAGAGATATCAAGGATTTCTCGTGACTAACTGTCATGATCTTCTGATCATTGATGGTGATGAACCATCGAACTTTAATCAAGCCATGATGGGCCCAGATTCCTCTAAGTGGCGTAAGGCCACTGATTCCGAAATGGACTCCATGTCGGTCAACCAAGTGTTTTCGTTGGTTGACTTACCCGCTGGTGTAAAAGCCATCGAGTGCAAATGGATCTTCAAGAAGAAGATTGACGTGGATGGAAATGTCCAGATTTATAAAGCCAGGTTGGTGGCAAAAGGTTTCAGACAAGTTCACGGTGTGGATTATGATGAAACCTATTCCCCAGTGGCTATGATGAAATCTATTCGGATTCTACTAGCAACTGCAGCTTTTCATGATTATGAAATTTGGCAGATGGACGTGAAAACCGCCTTCCTGAATGGTATTCTGGAAGAGGATGTGTATATGACACAACCTGACGGTTACATAGATCCAAAGAATGCTGGGAAAGTATGCAAGCTTCATAAATCCATTTATGGATTGAAGCAAGCATCGAGGAGCTGGAATCTTCGTTTTGATGAAGCGATCAAGCAATTTGACTTCATCAGAAACGAAGAAGAACAATGCGTGTATAAGAAAACTAGTGGGAGCAAGATAGTATTTCTTATTCTGTATGTCGATGACATACTACTTCTCGGAAATGACGTACCAATGCTGAAGTCGGTAAAGGACTGGCTTGGAAGTTGTTTTTCCATGAAAGACATGGGTGAAGCCGCATACGTTCTTGGAATCAGGATCTACCGGGATAGATCTAAAAGGCTGATAGGCTTGTGTCAAGATTCATACATTGACAAAGTCCTGCATAGATTCAGCATGGCAGATTCCAAGAAGGGCTTCACGCCAATGGTACATGGCACAACGCTAAGCAAGAAGCAGAGCCCAACGACGGCTGCTGAGCTTGAGCGCATGAAGAATATTCCTTATGAATCTGCAATAGGATCTGTCATGTATGCCATGATCTGTACTCGTCCTGATGTTGCTTATGCATTGAGCATGACGAGTAGATACCAGTCAAATCCAGGTGAAAACCATTGGATTGCCGTCAAGAATATCCTGAAGTATCTAAGACATACTAAGGATAAGTTCTTGGTGTACGGTGGAAGTGATGTGCTTGAAGTCAGTGGATTCACGGACGCAAGTTTCCAGACAGACCAAGATGATTTCCGGTCACAGTCCGGTTATATCTTTTGTCTGAATGGCGGTGCAATCAGTTGGAGAAGCTCCAAGCAAGACACCGTTGCTGATTCCACTACAGAAGCTGAATATATCGCCGCTTCGGAAGCAGCGAAGGAAGCTGTTTGGATACGAAAGTTCATTATTGAACTAGGTGTGATACCAAATGCGGCTGAGCCTCTGGCACTGTTTTGTGATAACAATGGTGCTATTGCTCAGGCAAAGGAACCAAGATCACACCAGAAATCCAAGCATGTACTAAGAAGATTTCACTTGATACGTGACATCATTAATAGAAAGGAAGTCAAGATCAGCCGAGTTCAGACAGATGATAACGTCGCTGATCCATTGACAAAGCCACTCCCAAGGCCTAAGCTCGAGTTCCTGACTGAAGCTGTAGGCATTTGAAACATTGAAATGTAATCTAAATTTGAGTGGGAGTTTGAGGGCTTTATTTAGTTATTTGATATGTTCTTGTAAAACATTTTAAGATGTTTAAATAAATTATTATTTCAAGATTATTTTAACTGTGATGAAATAATCGTTCCAAAATGATATAAACCATTTTATAGGTCATCGAAGTAAGTGACTTGATCTTGAGTCATCAAAGTCATTTAGCTTGATCATGAGACCCTATATTTGATAGATGGCTTATATCATCGTGTCCCTAGTCGAAGGTTGTTGAAATTGGAACACCAACAACCGCGTGAGACTAGATTGGTATGTGACTTATGACAAAGTCTCAGGATGTCATAGATGCACGGCATCAAAGTCAGTACATAGGTGTATGTTGGGGTACATACGACCGGACAAGACCCGCTTATAAGAACTCTTCAGGATATTTATATTTGTGTCATAAGAGATTCTTACTACGACTATAGAGTATAGTCCTTAGACCTGAGTTCGCATGCATGTGACTGCACATGAACTGATGCACTTTGATCATTGTCTAACACTGTCGTTCAGCGATAGTTATAAGGACCCTGTTTGGGTGTATTATGAAATGAGTAGTTTACAGTGATGGAACAAGACGGGATTTGTCCCTCCAATATAAATGGAGTGAATATCTCTAGGCCAATCGGAGATTTGAATACTGGAAAATGCATGGCCATGCTCAAACGGACTGTCCCGAGTCGTTTGGATTGTCAGTATCAAATCAGAGTCCGATGAACATGATTAGGCTTTATAAGGATGACACTCATCTTGCCTTATGACTAATCGAGATATTGAGACAAAAGGAATATGAATACAGAGATTCCAGTTCAAGTGGGAGATTGTTGGAATTATGTCCAGTAATCTCTGTACTGTCTCTAGAAAGTAAGAGTATGTCAATGATCAGACATAAGTCATATAATACTGGGGGTCATGATGGCTTGCTAGAGTCCGCTCATGATCTATAAGTCTTGGACTTATTGCCTTTATTATATGATCCCATATGGGTCACACGCCTAAGCTAACAGGAAACCATGAAGGAACGGTTCAGCAGAAGTACGGTAAAAGTGCTAGGCATTTACTGTGCTTAGAGAGATAGAAGGGCCTGATTAAATCCAAGGGATTTAATCAGACTGGGAATTGGGCCCAAAAGCCCAAAAGGAACTAGGCATAAGTTTTATGATTAAAACTTAACCTAGCCACCTTTTTTCCCCAAGCCTCCTGCGCCTCTCTCTCTCGATTTTCTGTGCCTCCCTCCTCTCGGTCTAGCAGCCAACTTCCTGCAGTGTGCGTGTGTGAGCCTTTGGAGGAGCTATCTCTTGGTGGTTCTGCTGATCTCTGACCCGTACCTCCTCTTTCCGCTGCAAAACATGGTAACAGGTGAGATCCTTTATGATTCTAGCAAGAGAACCTAGATCTGGCATGTTTAGTAGGATCAATTAATTTGAGGAATTGAACCAGGAAATACTAAACGAATCCTTCAAGACTATGTACGGAACCCAGCTAGACCAGAAGGATGTATTGCAGAAGCATACCTTGCAGAAGAGTGTATGCAGTTCTGCAGTGAGTTTCTGAAAAAAGCAACCAGTGTTGAAGAAAAAACACAGAGAAACGATGAGGACCAGAGCATCCCTATCTTAGCTGGTCGACCGTTATCCACAGCCACTACAATTATACTGACTGAGACAGAGAAAAGGATAGCTCATCTTGCTGTTCTTCAAAATATGGCTTTGGTGGAACCTTTTGTGCAGTAAGTAATTCTCATTAGTCACATCCTTCTACATATTACAGCCTACTAACTGTGTTGTTTATCTTTGAAGTATGCACCTTGAACATCTACAAGAGAGTAATGAAAGGTGTACTCGTGATGCCACTCTACTTTGGAATCTGCATACAAAGCTTTTTGCCGGATGGTTAAAAGAACAGGCAAGTGTTGTCTCAAGTTCAATATGGTTTTATGATAGTTTGGTTATACACTAGTTTAATCCATTAACTTGTCTACATTTGTTAGGTACCTATGGACTCAGAATCACATGCAGAAATAGTTAAGTGGTTGGCATATGGTCCTAGAAGCATTGCACGCTCCTATACCGGTTATATAGTCAATGGCCTTAGGTTTCACACAAGTTCAGTTTCAAGGCAAAGTCAGAACAGTGGGGTTCTTTATGAGGCGATATCTATGTGTAGATCTAGTGCAAAAGACACTTCACAGATGGTTGATATGGTATCCTATTACGGCAGAGTGGAAGACATTATTTTGCTAGACTACAATGTGTTCTACATTCCCATATTGCGGTGTCAGTGGGCTAACAAAGGAAATGGAGTAAAGGAAGAAGAAGGTTTCACTCTTGTCAACCTTAGCCAGAGTCAACACTCATTTGCAAGGGATCCATTCATCTTGGCTTCTCAAGCCAAGCAGATCTTTTACTCAAAAGAAGATGATTCCTCACCTTGGTATTTCGTGATGAGAGATCTTCAAGAAGATACAGTGAGGAAGATCGGAATGACGAGATTGGAGATGTCGGGCCAGTAGCAGCAGATGTTAACATGAGTACTAATGAATTAGATGATGAAGATCAGAGTGCTCGTACTGACTGTGAAGGGATATATGTTTGAAAGACTGCTAGATTCACCTTTGCTTTTTGTCTTGTTTGTTTTGTGTCTTATGCGTCTCTGTGGTTTTTGTTTGCATTAGGTGTGCTTAGTCTGTGTGTTTTTTTGGCTTCATGTTTCTCTATGTTTATGATTAATGGAACATGACTAACTCACTTTTGTATTTGAATTTCAGGTAATCAGTCATGGCTCGTACAAAGCATTTCACGTCGAGGAAAAGAAAAGCCAGTGTGCTAGCAGCTAAGGTCCAAGAAGAGGAAATTATGGGTTTGGAAGAAGGTCCAGAACTGCAAGTTGCTGTGACTGAAAATGCTGAGAATGAAAATAATGACAAGGGCATAACTGAGGATGAAGATGCTGAGTATGAAGACGCAGAGGAGGAAATAGCTGAGGATAAAGATGGTGTGGATGAATTTGGAATGGATAAGGAACATGAGCAAAACGATAGGATGCTGAGGTTGAAGTCCCTACAGGACTGAACAATGATGAAGAACCCGTTGCTGATCAGGCTGCATCTGCGAGAGAAGATGATGCATCTCCACCTGCTCCTAAGAGAAAGCGTGGACCAACTATGATGAAACATATAGCAAGAGATCCAAATGAGAGAGAACCAATTGATTTCACAGAATTTGGAGAACCATGTGGACCAGGGTCAGTGAAGTTGTCGTCCTATCTAGGTCCCTTAGTCAGTGAACACGTTCCTATAATAATTGAGGATTGGAGGAAAGTTGACGAAAACATCAGAACAATTCTCTGGAAATCTGTTCAGGTAAAAGTTAATGTAGTTTTTTGTCTTTGTTAGTTTGCCTGATATCTAATAACTATTCTATGAATGCAGACAAGGTTTGCAGTAGATGAAGAGTATCAAAGGACAACTGTGTTCAGGCAGATGGGATGTCTTTGGAGGTCATCCAAATCAAGAGTTGTTACAAAGATCCGGCAGGCTAAGACAATGAAGGTGCGGATGCAGCTGAAACCAAAGAACGTTCCTCCAGTGGAGTGGCGTAAATTTGTCAACCAGAAGACAAGCATAGCTTTTAAGGTACGTGAATATGGAATCTGTCTACAAATTTTTTGGTATGTAAGATCAGCCTTTAACCATGGTCAGTTATACTTAGGCTGTGAGTGATTCGTATAAGGAGAGGAGACGAAATCAGATTCCTCACACTGTTAGCCGTAAAGGAATGGTTCGATTGACTGAAGAAATGGTAAGTACAATACATTTTTCCATTGGGTGATACACATATATTAGGATTGATCTTTGTTGTCTCGCAGAAAAAGAGGATGGCACTCCAGTTAATAACCAGGCTGCTGAGAAGATAGTAAGTACACAAGATCAGTGTCCCTCACTAGTCATTTGTTATATGATAAAAATGATTAGTTTTCTTTCATGATGGTCAGAGAAAGGCGAAGGATGTTGAAAGCGGTGCTCCCTCACCGTCAACAACGAGTATAGCTAAGAATGACACCCTTGAACAAATACTAGGACCTGATAATCCAGGAAGGCTAAGGGCTATGGGTCGGGGAATGTCTACAACAAAGCTAGCTTGTTTCCAAGTCAAGTCTGCATATATGCGTCAAATGCAGGAGAATCAAACTCAACTGCAGCAAAAGGTTCACCAGTTAGAGGCGATTGTCCAGAGAATGACTCAACAGGTATGATGCATTTGATATGTATTTGGTTTGACAATTACTTAAATGAGAAAATCTCTGACTCTGACTTTTTCTCGTAGAAACAAGATGAGCAAGGTGAAACCTCAACTCCAAGAGTAAGTGACTAGTTAAGCTCTCATTTCCACTGCCTTCATTAACTAATATCAAATGACTAAATCATATTTTCCTTTTGTAGAGTGTAAACAAGTCAGTACCAGCTAGGTGTTTGTTGGTTGATTGGACTGGAACCGAAGAAACTGTCGCTGAGGCCCGTCTTCTTTCTGCTGACCCTGAGGAGTATGTGAATGACATCCCACTAGGACCCAATGCAGTGAAGGTTTTAGTTGAATCAGCCTTAATCATGGATGCATTTCTCTGGAGGCCTACATCAAACATGACCTGTATGGAAGAGGCTGTTGGTAGGATAATTGCATGGAAGGCAGATAGTTGTCTTCCTGCAGAAGAGGAGGTTGCTGAGGACATGCCAAAGGTAATTTTTATGGTTGTGACATGCTAGTTTAAAAACTTGTTTTTGTGTTGTTGCCTCTGAGGTTGTATTGTTACTGTTTTACACAGAGCCCATACTTAAGTTCGAAGAACAGATGCAAATTGATGGATTGGGCTACAGATGAAAAGCCTGTTGCTGAAGGCCGCTGGCAGTCGAGAGACCCTCAAGCTGTGGTTAATGGTATACCTCTCGGTCCAAATGCTGTGAATGTTTATGTGGACGTGGTACTATCACCACATGCTTTTCCATGGAGACCTACACCGAATGTGACAAAAATGGAGCAGACAGTCAACTCTTTCATAGCTTGTCCTGCAAATAAAGTGGAGAATGAGACACACAGAGAAGCATATACACAGAAATCTCCTTCAAAGTCGGTAGCAGGTCCATCACTTCACAAATCTCCAGTGACTCCGAGGTCTTCTAAGTCAATTCCAATGGCTCCTCTTCAGCCGTCTCCATCATCTCCAAAAGCTCCTATTCAGTCATCTCCACTGCCTCAAAAAGCTCCTCCAAAGAAAACAAAACCAGATCCACAATCTCCTATAAGGAAATCTAAGGTAAATCTAAGCTATATCTACTTTAAAATTTTGCTGAACAATTTATTGGTATTGGATCCTCAACGTCTGAGCTCTGAAATATTGTGGTTTGATTGGCATTTTATATTGGCATTTCTCAACATCGCAGCGGTTGGTCAGCAAGGAAAATCAGAAATGCATGCTGATGGACATTACCGGTAAAAAGCGTGTGGTTGCTGAAGGACGTTGGGCTTCAAACGATCCACAACAGACTGTCCACCATGTACCCTTGGCTCCAAATGCATTTCGCGTTTGGGTAGATGTTGTGAAGATCAAAAGTGCAGCTGTGTGGAGGACAAACTCTGAAATTGAGACAATGGAAGATGCGCTTGGTTCAGCTGTTGCATGGCCAGAGGACAAAGTGGTGTTGTGCTGATGAGGTAAGAGTTCTTGTCCTATCCCAAGAGTAAAGAACTATGGACATGTATCCTTAGAGTGTGTTTAAGTTTATGTTTTAAGTTGAACTTGTGTTTGTTTGAATGTTTGTGGATGTTATGTTTAATGTGAACAAATTTAAGTTTAAATTCCTGTGTGTAATTATAAAATCTAAATCTGTTTCTGCAAATCTAAATGATTTTCAAATAATAATGCAAAACCAAAATTGAATTTAATCATATTTCAATAGCTCCAATTAATATTAAATATGGCTAAAGATTTGAGTGTTCATAAAAAATAAAACAGCAATACATACTCGCCATTACAAATTATAATACAGCATCAATTAAACTGCTAGTATAAAATATAACATAGCCATAATATAATGCCACTAGATATAATTTCATTGCATTAAAACAGAGCTACGTTAACATTTAAAATGGCGCTAAACCAATGCTACTGAAAACTATATAATCACATCAAAATTAACGCTATCGTAGACAGATATACGATAGCATGTCAAATTTGTGCTATCGTAGATGCCTGACCTAAGATGGCAGCGGCAAACATAGCGTTTATGGAAACGCTACCATAGACATAAGATAGCGTTTTCGTGGTGCTAAGAATAGCCATTTTTCTTGTAGTCACAATACGTATTATGAAAGTTAAGTTTAATGAGTAAATTTCGACCAAATGTGTGGTAAGTTAAAATGTAGAGTAGCCATTTCCCAATAACATAAGATTTTAATTAAATTACAAAATCAATAACAACTAAACTTTTTGAATAACAATAGATTTTCAATGAAATTTAAAAGTCTTCAAACCATTAATAGTGGATTGTACTAAGATTATAAGAATTCATAAACCAATAACTATTGAATTTCAAAATTATAAAAAAAATCCTAAAAATTCATCTACCAATAACCCCTCCCCCGTCTTTATTCTTGTTATTTTGTTTTAATCATATTATATATCGTTTTATTGGAAAATAATATCTACAAAAAATGTTAATATTAATCACTATCTTACTAAAATATGGTTATTCCCGTTATTAAATGAAAATATTTTATAATATATATGGTTAATATACTCAGTTGTATAATTTAGATGAATTTATATACTATTAAGAAACTGAAAGCATAATAAAAAGTAAGGTTTTTAAGTAACAAACATAAAATTAAACATGAAATTTAGATAGGGACAATAGCTTTTTTTCCGGCAACATGAGGGTCACATGGCTCTAGTTGCACAATGAGAACTTGAACTTGATGCATCCGCGGATTAAAGTTGAAGTGCAATAAGCCTTCCACAGTCTCAATGAGTACTTTAGCAATGTTTTCTAAATTATTATATTTTAAACTAATAAAAATTATTAAAACAGTTACTTCCAGTCCGATAGCTCCTCCACAACTTGAGCACCACGATTACCTCTGGAGGCCAAGTTTTTATAAAATCATCCCATAAGTCATAAGCGTATTTGATGAATGCCACACACTTTAATTTAACATGTTGTTCCTATTATGAATAAACAAACTTTATGAGAACTACCCTAATCTGATTTTTGTCATGGTGTTAATTATTATATTATCAAATGCCACACAATTTAATCAATTGTTCCTATTAAGAATAAAAAAGATAATGAGAACTACCCTAATGTGATTCTTGTCATGGTGTTAACTATTATATTAACGAAAACACTTGCATGGCGTCTCTGAGGTGGAACACTCTCTTTGTCCTTCTAGGTTTTGGGAATCGACTTCAAGGGGTCTGGCGATCAAGACCACTCCCATGGTGTCTACATAAGATAGGTGTGCATATTTTAGTTAATTAGAGTATCATGGTAAGAAAAAAATGAAAACTTGGGATAGTTTTACCTATAGGAACGTCTCTGTTGGTTTTGATGTCACGGATTTGGATGAAACTAACAAATTCCATGCAGTCGTTGGTTTCCAAAGGCTGGATAAGTTTGATCCTAGTGTCTTCGATAACTTCAAGTCGGTAGAGAGACTTTGTTGGACAGAAACCTGAATCTTCTCGGACAACCCTTACTCCGGAGCTCTCAATCCACTTGTCTTCTTGTTTCTCTAATCCAGAGAAGTCCTTTACATCCCCTAGATATATCAACATTTCAATCTTACTTCCCTGCATAAGTAAACCCCTCAAGATATAGTCAGAACCAGTGCATTCTTGCATGTCGAAAACTCTGTTAAATGTTTTTCACTTACTCTTTGGTCAGCCAAGATGAAACTCCAATACGAACCATCTCCAAACACATAGTAGGGGTAGACCCGGAGAATCTTTACTTTGAAGAGTCAGGTGGTTTCATCTCTGTTAGCTTGTGTTTCTTCTATGTAGTTGTAATGGACCATGGTGTTTTGGTTTTGTTCTTAAATGTGAAATTTTTGTGGTTTCAGAGAGAATGAAAGTGGGAGAGAAGCTACTGAGAAGGATGATTATTACGACAAAATAACTTCCTCTCACCAAAAAATCAACTAAAGTTAAAGACAGTTACAAGAAATGAGGGTTTTAATAAGTAGCCTCGAGCGCCGCATCAAAATAGAGGGAGAGAGGCGTACTATTACATGCCATGCACACAAACTGGTGTACGTGGAGTGTGTCTCTTCGAAATCCCCATCAAATCAAGACTGATCATGGTTAAATATCATGCAAATGAAGAGTTACGATGCTTACTCTATTTTTCATTAAATGTTTAATAATAACTCGACATAAAGGAGGAAAAAAGCTTAAAATAAGAGAAATGTAGTCAAACTTTGGTGAAGCGTTACTTTTACAAATCACAAGCGTTCCATTAGTATTACGCTACCACCTCAAATCTGTTCCTAAAAATAACGACTAAATCAGACTGGAGCCTCTGAGCCCTTGAACCGTACAATGGTTTTGTCTTTTGTTTTGTTGCAGGTTTTGCAGAGTTCCTTTGTTTTGGCTGGACCTTTATGCTGTTGTGGGCTTCAATCTTGTTTCAGGATTCATTTGGTAGGCTTATGATTATTGTTGACATAGTAATGCAAAATCAGGAAGAATATTCAATCTTCCTCTCAACCGATATTATTAAATTTCCTTAATATGGTAAGTACATATATACTCAATAAATCAGTGTTTTTAAAACCGGACCGACCCGGCGGTCGGACCGGGTTGAACCACGAACAGGAAACATATCCGGGTTGGGTTGATTATAAAACCCAATGGTAGTTGAACCGGTTAAAAAACCGAATTGGACCGCCAAAAAACCGGAAACCGGCGACCCATTGAATCGTATCAAACCGGGTTTTATAAAAAATATTATTTATATTTTGTTAATTACTTTATCTTTCCTAAACAATCAAATATAACTATATTAATTTTAAATAGTTATTATAAAAGTAAGATTAAATGTGTTATTATATCTTATCTCTTTTTTCAATGGACGAATGACAAAGAAGTAAAACTATGCATCTAAGAGGCATGGTATGTATGTTGGTGAACAATATGTCTTGAAGATAAATTATCCATTTAAGGTGTTTCAAAACGTCTTTTGGCCTAGAAATCTTTTAAATATGTCGGAACGTTGTTAATTTAACATTTAAACTTTTGAAGTGTTCTTTTAATAATTATTACACATGTTTTTTAAAATTATGATTATTGAAGTGTCTTATTTGATATTTTTAAATTATCATAAACCCGGTCGAACCCGGTCGAACCCGGTCGGACCATATTAACCCATGACCCAAAAATTTTACCGGTTCAGTCGCCGGTCCGGTTTTAAAAACATTGCAATAAATAAATTAGGTATGTTGAAAAACTTACAAAATCAGAATTTAATTTTCATACCATCATAAAATCGGTAATAATATTTCACACCAACCAGTTCATCTCGCTATGTTTGATTAAGATCATTCGGAAATGCTATGTTTAATTTTATTTATGTTTTTATTTTCTTATATACTCCATGCAGTTGCTTTTCGGTATGCTTGATTAACAAACGTAAAATACTAAAGTATACTTTTCTGCTTACTATTTTTAATTTTAGGGTTTCAAAATACAGGCCACAGTACCATGCAATTGCTTTCATAATATTAATAACCATTTTGATGAAGGATCCTGTAAGTATATCCAAACTTCGTTGTGATTTCTAATACAAGAAGTATATCCAAAAATTTCATAAAATTAAAAACCAAAAATTGCTTTCATAAAATTTGTCTTCAATCCTACTTTATATTGTGAGCAAACTTTTGTGGATTTTAACTAAGTTACGACTACGTGTGGGTTATTTGTAAGTCAAATAAAGAAGTATAAATTTAAAAAATGGAGACAAAAGTGAATATTATGACTAAGTTACGACTAAAAGTGGGTAAAAATTCAAAAAATTTGCCAAATTAATCTAGGAAATCAAAACCCAATTTTATAGCCAAAAATATTTCAATTACCCGCCTAAACCTAAGAATTTTTGACAAAGTGTCTAGAAATCCTCAATTACGACATACCCTGATTTTATTTTGTTTTTTCTCTTTTCCGAAATCTCTTTCGAATCATCTCACTAATCTCTCTCCAAATCCTCTTCTCTGCCCAGCCATCTCTAACTGATATCTCTTCTTTGAATCTCTTATTTGAAGCTCTCAATTTCATCGCTGACTTTGACAGGAACCCTATCGACCCTCTCAATCTCTTCTTTAAATCTCTCAATCATAAACCCTCTGTGATACGATGCCTACAGGTACAATAGGCAATGACGTTAGGGTGTGTGTTAAACCGTCTAGTTTGCTTCTTCTTTGCTTTGATTTTGAAACGGGATTGCTTCTGAATCTGATTGTTGGTTTGCTTATGCTTTGCTTCTGGTTTGATGTAAAAGACTCCTATATTCCTCTATCAGCTTCAATAAGTCTCTATAGTCTGGATAAGTTGGTTGTTTTTTTATGAGTGTTTGATGAGTTCGAGTCTCTGATGGTTAGGATGTTAATCTTATAGTTATCAAGCAATTGAGTTTGATGTCTCAGTTTAACTACTCTATGTGTTTTGTTAAGTTCGATTGTCTGAGTGTTTACAAGATAGTGTTTGTATCATTTGAGACATGACCAAACCATTCATAACTTTCTTTTGTTAAAGCGTTTTTCCAAGTTTACTCATGACAGAGGATCAACATTTTTCGAGGAGATCTGTCAACGACGGATGAAAGACATGGTTAGCCCTGCAAAGGACTGCAGACGAACTGCAAATAACTGCGACCTCGATAGCTCTCAACAAATGAATATAACTACATCTTTCTTCATGTAAAGTAATATTTTTTCACAATCCACATTTATAAAGTCATGTCATGTTCTTTATTTAATTGTTTTTCTCTTACTGTCTTTAATTATCACAGGCCACTGAGAAGGATGGATGAGGAAATACTTATGGAGTTGAAAGCCTCAAAGAGAATCTTTTAATGGGCAGCGCAAGCAGCCGGGAGACTCTTCAGCGTTTGTGGTCTAGCAAGAGCAATTGAAGGAAGCTCAACGTAAAACTTCAACTCCATATTCTTCGTAGGTTAGTTACACTGTCTCTTGCACTTGTTAATTTTGTTTTGCATGATTTGACAACTCCTTAATGTTGGAGTTTGCATATGTAGATCGTTTGTGTATATATGTTACACATAAGTATATAAGTTACATACACTACAAGAAAACAGGCCATTACCGAGGGATTAAATCGACGGGTTTCCGTCGGAAAAGACGTATTCCGACGGATTTCCGACGAAAACTGTCCGTCATTTCTATTTCGTCGGTAAAAAATTTCCGTCGGTTTTTCGTCTATAAAAACCGACGGAATACCGACGGATATAATACCGACTGATTACCGACGGTTTATCGACGCACATTTACCCACGGTTTTGTGACCGTAAACCGAGGGTTTATTCAGACGGTTTACAGACTATAAACCGACCGTGCATACCGACGGTATTCCGACGTAGATACCGACGGTATTACGACGGAAGATTACCGACGGTATTCCGACGGAAGATTACCGACGGTATTCCGACGGAAGTTTACCGACGGTATTCCGACGGAAGATTACCGACGGTATTCCGACGGAAGTTTACCGACGGTATTCCGACGGAAGATTACCGACGGTATTCCGAGGGAAGATTACCGACGGCATTCCGAGGGCGTTTTATCGACGGTTTACCGTGGGCGTTTTATCGACGGTTTACCGACGGATATTTAATAATTTTTAAAAAAAAATATATATATTCGCAAATTTATTAATTAAAACAAAAAAAAAATTATTTAAATATTCAAAACATGTTTTAAAAACTACATAAAACCATACAAAAATTACATTCAACGAGAGCGAATCACGCTCACGTCGCCCTCTTCCTCAACTTCTTTGTCGTCCCCCTCCCTCCGGTCTTGGTCGACGGTCCGACATTTGAAAGATTGGCTTGTTGTTGCATGAATGTCTCAAACCGTTGGTTCATCTCTTCGAACTTCTTTGCGTTTGCTTCAGCTTGTTCTACCATCCGGGCTTCCATCCGGGCTTCCATTTGCAATTGACTAGCCTTCAATGCTTCGATCTCCGCATCCTTTTCCCTTAAGATCTGGGCATAGTCCTCTTCCGGACGAAAACGGGAATGCGGTGTCGACACTTTGTCCGCCAAGTTTCCCAAACCAAAAACTCGTCCTCTTCTCTTCTCAGTTTCCTGTAAAGTAAATAATACGTTATGAATTTTAAGTTAGAGTTTATGGTTAAACATATTTCAAATTTTTTAAATTTTAAAACTTACCGCGAGGAAGAGTTGGTTGATCTGCTCGTCCGGTATCTCTTCTGTTGAACCGATTCCTTCGGATTGGGTTACCACCTCATCCAAACGCCTCTTCGTCGACTCCACAATCCTCCGAGCAATTGGATCTTGGATTTGGCCCGTTTCCTTGTTCTTGTGGCCATCCTCGATGAGCTCAATATGAGTCGGATCTCGCCCTCCTTTCTTTTCTTTCTGCAAAAACGATTTTGAACTTAAAATTTAAATATAACTTAACATAACGAAAATTGTAAAAAAAAACTGCTTACCAGGATTATCTTCCTTGACGCGGTGCTTCTTGCTCCCGCATTATGAGTTGCGGGACCGGCACCATCCCTCTCACTTCTACGGTTCTGGGAGTTCGTAGAAGCGGTTGATGCGGTTGCAGGCTTACTCCAATGACGGATGAAGCCCTTCCAAGTATCGCTCTCTTGGTTAATACCCTTGGGAACTTCATTACGGCAATACTTCTGTTTCCAAGTGTTGAGGACGTTTGAGTAATGCGTCGCCGCCTTCTGGTGGAACTCGTCTTCCACCATAACCGTATACTTCCTATCCCAAGTATACTCTTGCTATTCAAAACAAAAAATAAATAATTGTTAGAATTAAAAACTTTAACATAGATTATTAAAAATAATAATATATATATATACAACAAAGTTAACGAGGAGGTATTACCGCGAATTGGCGGAACCAGTTATGCCTATCGGATAAAGGCATCTCCCTGTACGTCGGGTACCCGTACTTGAGCATGCTGTACATCATTCCCAAGATGCTCTTCGTGACCTTCGACTCGGTCAACGTAAACCTAATATATAAGACAAGAAAAAACAAAGGGTTACTAAAACATAGAATATGCAAAAAATTGTTAATGAGAATCTAAAGTTATAAATTTCATACCAGAAAGTGCCCGGGTTGGTCTCGTAGAAAGGGTCGAGCCGTTTGAGCATCTCTCGTCCCGGCTGATCGACTAATGCCGATATCTCATCGGCAATCGACGGTAAAACATAGTGGGGCGCCTGAGACACGGAATGACTCCCACTAGCTTCCGGCCTAGTCTCAGACGTTCCCGGCTGTGTCGGATCCGGTATGGGTAGCACCTGAGTCGACCGAGACCGTTGGGCTCTCGGTTGTTGTCGATGGACCGGTTCCTGAGGCACCTCATCTATTGGACTGTCGTTCATAAGGTGCATCTCAAACGCCAGAAAATCATCCCTACATACCAATCAAAAATTAAGAATTCATAAAAAACATGTATATCAACAAGAAAAAATTTTAAAACGTTTTAAAATTCACAATACATTGCAAAAAAAAGTTTTTAAGAGTTAAAAAATAAAAAAACGTTTAAGAACTCAAACAAAAAATTTATAAACATTTTAAAATCAACACTAAAATTTTCTACAAAATATAAAAAATAAAAATAAATTATAAAAACGATTTTAAATTTATATAAAAAATAGAAAACATTTTAGAACTCAAAAAAAAATTTAAAAAATTTTAAAATGAGCAGTAAAAGTTTTTAAAACCTTTAAAATTCATAATAATTTACAAAAATGAATTTAAATTTTTATAAAAATTAACAAAAGGTTTTAAAACATTTAAAAAACCCATAATAATTTACAAAAACGATTTCAAAATTTTATAGAAATGAGAAAACGTTTTAAAACATTTAAAAAACCAAAACAAATTCCAAATTTACACCAAAAAACAATTTAAATGATTTTGAAAAAACTTCAACATGAAATTCACAATCAATCTAACTCAAACAAGCATAAATCCTATTGACTATCGTTCTATCTATTAGTCAACACCTAACCACCGTTTTATCCAACACATGCAACTATTTCTACAAATCTAAGCAAAATTATCCAAAATCAATCGGTTAAAAGGGTTACTTACATGTTTGTGGTGTTGGTGGCGGTCGGAAATGAGGAAAAACGGCGATAATCCGGCGGAATCGTAGAGAGAGGTCCGATTTTGCGATTAGAGAGAGAGAGAAGTTGCAGAGAAAATGGAGAAGAAGAAGTTAGATCGTGAGAATATTAATTGGTTTTCGACGGAAATCCGTCGGAAATCATTTGTCGTCGGTTATCCGTCGGTATTCCAGGCGGTTCGAATGTTTTTGCAAAAAATTGGCGGTTAACTCGAAAAATTTCGGGTTTAATGCGCCAAAACTTCCGACGGAAAACCGACGGTTATCTGAAAACCGACGGTTTTCCGTCGGAAATTAAAAAAATAATTATCAGCAGGCTCCGTTCGAACCCGCAACCTCGAACAATTTATTGTGTAACCGAACCAGTTGATCCATTGAGTACTCGTTGTTTATAGATACAAAGTGTTTGTATAGATATCTATAAACGTTAAAAAAACATAAAATTGGAGGAAGGTTCGGTTCGAACCCCCAACCTTGACTAATACATAGAGTACCCTTAACCAGTTGATCCATTTTGTGTTAGTTGTTTATACTTACATGATAATTTTACTTATTGTTTTGATATTATTTTGATTATTAAAAAAAAAATAAAAACATCACATATATTAAAAACTTAAGTAGTTGCATAAAATTAAACATTACATAAAAATAAATAGCATATCTATAAAATTCTTCAGTTATTATTTGGGGGAATGTTCCCGAACCATTCGCCGATGTCAGTCTCCTCCCAAAGCTGAACCATGCGGTTCCAATCCCCCTCTGACATCCACGACGGTCTTCCTTGTCCTCTATACCATCGCAGTTTGGCCCGACGTATTTTGGTCTGGAAAACACGCCTAGCCACCACGTGGAATTCCACCCAAACCTCGAACATTATTTGCGGATCAAAATTAAAAAATTCCTGCAATTTAATAAGTGAAAAATATTTATTAATGTACAAAATTCCCAAATTACACAAAAAAAAAATACAAATTATTTACCAGAAAATCCTCGAACCATAACTCCTTAATGCCTCTAGGGACATTGTAGTAAGCTAGGTGACCGGTTTCAAAACGAGCCTCTATTATGTCGCTAATTACAGCGGGAATTGCAGCATTGGAATGGAACCAAATGGTCCGGTTACGGCGGTGAGGATCCAGCACAGGAAGATGTTCCCGTCCCGGTTGAGGTAATATGCTTGTAATTATCCAAGTACGTTCTGACGGGGTTAGAAAGACATCATCCATTTTTTGGTTTTTCGAATAGAATCTTACAAGAAATGTTTGAATAACCAAAGAAAAGTCCGTACATATATATACACAAACATTTCGACAGTATTTCCGACGGAATTCCGTCGGAAATCGGTTTAATTACTGACTATACACTTTACCAATGCGTTGCATAGGGAAGAGAAGGGAGTTAATTTAGATTTTGACCGATACATGCACTAACCGACGGAATTCCGACGAAATTCCGTCGGTAATTACCGACGGAATTACGAGGGAAGAGGGTTTAGGGTTTCAGTTAGGGTTTAGGGTTTGGGGTTTGGGGTAAGATTTCTTTCTTTGGTAGCGTATAATTGATTATTTGAGAGAAAAAATTAAAGACAAGTCCGTATATATTTATACAACACATTTTGCCAGAATTTCCGACGGAAATCCGTCGGAAACGGTTTTAATTACTGACGAGACACTTAACCAAAGGGGGTAAATGCTGAAAATCGACGGTAAACAGACGAATATCCGTCGGAAATTTCCGACGGATTTCCGAGGGAAGAGGGTTTAGGGTTTGGATTAGGTTTTAGGGTTGGATATTTTATTTCTGGTAACACATTAGTGTAGCATTAAGCATGAAGTTTATAATTACATGTCTCGATTTGAAGAAAATTAGAAAAATCATAGTGAGATAGTGTTTTACATAAAATTCTTCTTAAACGTTAATGTACAATTCGAAATGTTTAGGTCAAACGTGTTTTTAATTTTTCAAATCAAACAAAAACTATCAAAATAGATCACATACTAAAGAATTATAATATATTATAACATTACATTGATTAGTGACGGGTTTTGCGATTCTTTTTTATCATTCTAAAACCCTAAACCCTATACCGTCAAAAATCCGTCAAAAATTACCGACGGAATACCGTCTGAAAATAATTACCGACGGAATACCGTCAGAATAATGTTTAATCGACGGAATTCCGTCGCAAATTAAATTTAAATTAAAGACATAATGCCGCGGGCTCCTTTCGAACCCGCCACCTAAACGTATCGTTCTCTCGCATTAGACCAATTGAGCCAGATTGTGTTTGACGTTTATGATTACATATTAATTGTAAATGTAATTATGCTTTGGTTTTGATTTTTTTTTTAAAATATCCGAATAGGTTAAGTACTTGAATTAAAAACATATTTTACAAACAACATGAAATTTAAAACATTACAAGAAATAAAAAACAACATTATTTAAAATCTATTGTAGTTCGGGAATTGGTTAGTAAACCAATCTCCGACGTCCGTCTCGCGCCATTGGCTCACCAGCAATCTCCAAGACCTCCTAGGAATCCACGAAGGTCTTTCTTCTCCTCTTTGCCAGAGTAGCTTCAACCGCCGCATTTTTGTTTGGAAAACCCGCCTAGCAGTCCTGTGGAATTCCCGCCAGACGCGGAACAAATTGTCCATAGAGCAGGTGAAGTATTCCTGTAAATAATTTTATAAATATATACGTTAATTATAATTACATGGATATAACAATCTATAAAAATATGAAATTACTTACGAGAAAGTCCATGAACCACGCTTCTTTGAAGGACGTCGGGAGTTGGTAGTACGTCAGATAGCCGCCGGACCAACGTGTCTGGATGATCTCACTGGTCACGGATATAATAACCGTGTTGTACCCGAACCAAATCCCCCGATGAGTTTGCCTGGTTGGGTCGAGATTAGGAAGATGACTCCGACCCGGCATTCCAAGTTGGCGTATTGCCGTTTCACGGGCTTCCGGAGAAAAATAAACGAAATCCATTTGGTTAGTTGTTGTGTTTATATGATTTGAATGAAAATCTCATGAATTGGCCGTGTATATATAGAAAACTTTTCAACGGTAAAACAGACGGAAATCCGTCGGAAATCGAGTTAATTTGGACATGACATTTACCGACTAAATAACATTTACTCGAGAGATTTACTGCTGTCAGCCGACGGTTTTTAGACGATAAACCGACGGAATTCCGACGACAATTCGACGGCAAACCGACGACCAACCGACGAAAAACCGACGATATTCCGTCGGAAATAAAAAAACATGTAACCGAGGAAGGGCCGGTTCGAACCCGGACCTGAACCCATGTATTTTATACCCTTAACCAGTTGATCCATTTAGTATTATTTGTTTAAAATTACATACTAATTCTATATATCTATAACAGTCTAAAATTACTTTTATTTTGTACGTACTTTCAAATAATGTTATTGATGTTCTCAGACATATATATATAACACATTATATATATATATATATATATTTAAGAACAATCATAAATATAAAATTCATAATACATTTTTATTCTTCATCACTTTCTGTATTGTAGTCGGACGAAATTGAGTCACTATCATCAAATTCGCCTCTTTCTTCTTCTGATTCTGAATGAAGAACAATGTCCCCGAATTGACTAAAGTCGACAACTAAATTAACTTCAAGGGTTTCTTCTACCGGGGCGATCACACCAGAACCACTTGTTTGTAAGGGCTCTACTTCGCGCTCTTCAACTCCGTACACCTTCCCTCGAGGGTTTATCTTTGTAACGGTGATCCATGGATCATTTTTATAAGTTAGTCGAGGGTATGGAATGTAACACACCTGCGTAAATATTATATTATTAATTTTTTATAATTAGAGTTTGAAATCCAAAATAATTATTTACAATTACTTACCTGATCTGCTTGTGATGCAATAATGAAAGGATCGTAGTTTCTTAGTTTTTTGCTCGAATTAATCGACGTCACACCGAACTCGTCGATCACAACACCTTGCCCTACGATCGGGTTATACCAGTCACATAGAAAAACCACACAGCGCATTCCAAGCTTTCCTATGTATTTTACTTCTAGTATTTCTTTAAGAATACCATAGTAAACAACTTCTCCGGATGCAGATGATACTCCGTGATCGGCAGTAATTCTTGTTGACCCTTCTACATGCACCTTAAATGCATACCCCCTAGTGCAATATCTTGGATAAGACTTTGCTGTGTAGTGGAGGCCCTCCACAATGTCAACTAACCAATCATCGGGGATGCGTCCAGCATTGAGTTCCCCCCGGACCTAACAATATGATCACATCAAAGTTAAAAGATATTGCTCCAGTTCGTAAGTGTTTAATATGATTTAAGAAACTAATTCTTACATAAAAGTTTAACCAACGGCTGAAGTATTTTTGTTTCCGAGCCTCACGTTCGCCCTCGTCCAATTCCGGATGATGAAATTGGAGAGCTTCCATATATATCCTACAAAAGGTAAAAAGAATAACAATAAGTAAAGCAAGTGTAATACAAAATTATAAATGTAGCTAACATGTATACCTCTCATATTGGAATACTTCATCGCAGTTGGTTAGAATGTACTTGTGGAGATGTGTATGCTCTTGAGGTGTTAGTTGCCGCTTGCCTACTTTCCCACTTAACCGCCCAACCTGTTGAAAAATGTTAGGAACGCTTGACCGATAAATTTGCCTTTCTCCCCTGTCATCGTTCCTAGCTGGGCGCCTGCTCCTTGTGCGTACTTGCGAAGGGAAGTAGTAGCCAGCAAAGGTCGCAGTCTCTTCGTTGTTATATTGAGCGGCAATAGAACCCTCCACTTTAGCGGGATTCTTCACCTTCTTTTTAAGGTGGAACATATAGCGCTCGAACGGATACATCCACCGATATTGTACCGGTCCACCAAGTCTAGCTTCACCCGGTAGATGGATAGGCAAATGTTCCATGACGTCGAAGAAAGACGGTGGAAATATTTTTTCCAGATTGCATAATATTTTTGGAATATTTTGCTCCAGACTCCTGATCCCATCAACAGTGAGTGTCCTGGTGGATATATCCCTGAAAAAAGATCCAACAGCTGCAATTGCTTTGTGGACATCTCGAGGAAGGAGATGAGCAAATGCAAACGGTAGGAGTCGCTGCATCATCACATGACAATCATGACTCTTCATTCCGATAAACTTTCCTCCGTCAGTGTCAACACAATTACGCAAGTTTGATGCATACCCGTCAGGGAATTTAACTTGTAGCATAATCCACTTAAACAACTCTTCTTTTGACTTCGAGTCTACCCAATATGCTGGAATTGGCGGTTTTCCGTTCGTCTGAAGATGAAGTTTAGGCCGATCACAAATTTCAGGTAAATCAAGCCTAGACTTCACATTATCTTTCGTCTTCCCTTGCACGTTGAGCACAGTGTTCATAATGTTATCGAAGAAATCTTTCTCAATGTGCATGACATCAAGATTATGCCTTAGTAAATGGTCCTTCCAATACGGTAAATCCCAGAAAATGCTTTGCTTGTGCCAGTTGTGGACTATACCAGCTCCGTATATATTCTCATGCCCGTTCCCACCACACTCACTACTTCTTAATGCACCAAATCCTTCTAAGAGGCCCAAGGTAGTCGACCCAGCTTCTGGAAGAATAGGATCATCAAACACTTTCTTCTTCTTCGTAAAATGTTTAGTGTTTTTCCGGTAGGGATGATCATGCGGTAGAAATCTTCTATGACAATCAAACCAACATGATTTACGTCCATTCTTCAATTGGAATGCATCGGTATTTTCCTGACAATACGGACATGCTAACCTCCCATGTGTAGTCCATCCTGATAACATACCATAAGCCGGAAAATCGCTAATGGTCCACATCAATGCAGCCCTCATCAAAAAATTTTCCTTGCATGAAACATCGTATGCTACAACACCGGGCTGCCATAACATTTGCAACTCATGTATCAACGGCTGCAAGAATACATCAAGTGATCTTTTCGGGTGCTCTGGACCAGGAACGAGTACGGAGAGGAAAAGAAACTCTCGACGCATGCACATAGTCGGCGGTAGATTATAAGGAGTCAGAATCACAGGCCACAACGAATATTGTCTCCCATGCCTTCCAAACGGGTTAAAACCATCTGTGCATAATCCGAAGTACACGTTACGTGGATCGTAAGCAAAATCTGGATATAATCTCTGAAAATGTTTCCACGCTTCAGCATCCGACGGATGTGCAATCTCTGCCTCTCTTCTATGCTCAGAATGCCATCTCATTTCCCCCGCAGTTCGCTCCGACTGGTATAACCGCCTCAGCCTATCGGTTAATGGCATATACCACATTCGCTTGAACGGAACCTTAGCTCTTCCCCTTGTATCCTCATAGCGCGGCTTCTTACAGAATTTGCATTCCAGACGGAATTGTTCTTCTCGCCAGTATATCATACAGTTGTCGATGCACACATCTATCATCTCATACGGTAATCCCAGCCCTTTAACCAGTTTCTCGACCTCATTGTATGAACCCGGCGCAAGGTTATCTTCTGGAAGAATATCTTTCAAAAACTCGCAAATCGCATCCACACATTCTTCCGGCAGATTGTAGTCCGTCTTAATGCCCATTAATCTTGTAGCAGATGATAATGGCGAATGACCCTCTCTGCAACCATCGTAAAGCGGCCGCTTCGCTGCATCTAACATGTCAAAAAATCTCCTAGTTTCTACATTTGGTTCCTCACCTACCCTAGGAATTTGATGTTCACCTACCTCTGGAATAATTTCTCTATGTGCATCATTAACCATCTGAATGGTGCCTACACCAAAATCTACATCGGCAGTATAAGGTTCGCTAGAACTAACATTAGGTTCCCTAGTACTAGTACCACCGTAAGGTTCTCTACTACTACTTGCATAATCCGAAGTTTCCCCATGAAGATACCAAATCTTATAACCCGACATAAACCCAACTGAATACAAGTGAAACCATACTTCTCCAATCGTAAGATTTCTAAAATTCCGGCAATTCGCACATGGACATTTTAACTTACCATTTTTCAGCGTATGTGGTTGATTGCAAGCTAGCGACATGAACTCTGCAATACCAAGTGCATATTCCCGGTCCACTAGCTTCGTCGCCTCATCAATCCTAACTCCGTCCATCCACGATCTATAATAGTTAGAAGAAGACATTTTTCTTGGTTACTAGAAGTATTAGAGAGAGAGAGAGAGTTATGGAGGGATAGGTGTGGAGGGGAAGAGAGGAGGGATGAGGTATATGTAGCATAATTTTTGACGGAATTCCGTCGGAAATCGGTCGGTTTCTAGTCGACCCAACGGTTCCATTGACGGTCAGTTTAACGGCTATAGTAAACCGACGCTAAACCGACCGAAATACAACGGAATACCGACGGAAAATTAAACCGTCGGTTTACCGTCGGGTGTTTCCGACGGAATGAGAAAACGGTCGGAAATTTTCGACGGTTTTCCGTCGGAAAACTTCCCGTATGAAAGTCGTCATTTTATCGTCGGTAATTTCTGACGGAATTACTTCCGTCGGTAATTCCGTCGGTAATAGCCCTGTTTTCTTGTAGTGATATGTTATTTTGAAGCAAATTTCTTTTATATTTCTTGTACCATTCAAATTACGGTTTCACCAATTACCAATTCATAAATTGAAATGATACCAAATTCTTATTTTTATGAATAAAAAAGTCACTAAACAGTCGTCAATTAATCGCACAGCACACACAAAGTAGTCAAAAAATATTTACCATCACCGTATCTGAATTTTCCGATTAGTCGCTGCATAATCGTTAAATTAGCCATTAAACCGTTGCCAAGTAGTCATCATATATTACGACTAAGTTGTGACTATATTAGAAAGCGAGACAGTAGTCGCCAAGTAGTGACACAATCATTACCATAATAGAATCTGAATGTTCCGATTAGACGCTGCATAGTCGTTAAATTTGTCAATAACCAGTCACCCATCAGTGAAAAATGTTTACCATAATAATATATGGATGTTCCGGTTAGTCGTTGTATCACCGGTAAACTAGTCAATAAACAATCGCCAAATAGTCACCATATATTACGACTAAGTTGTGACTATATTAGACAGTCACATAATAGTCGCCATGTAGTGGCCGAATCATTACCATAATCGTATTTGGATGTTCCGATTAGTCAATTAATAGTCGTTGAACTAGTAATTACCCAGTCGCCATTTAATCACCGATTTTAGCGACTCCATTGTTACTTTATTATACAGTCACATATTAGTCGGCCATTGGTCGCCTAGTTTAACGACTATTTGGTGTCTACATTTCTCCAACTGTATATGGACTATGTCTTTGGTCGCACAATTTTCGTCAATATAGTCGCAAAGTAGTCCATATATAATGCGACAATGCTACGTCTATATTACGACTACTTCTGTTAGTCGTAAACCGCCGACTATTTTTACGACTACGCAATTTACCGACTAAGGATTTACAACTACCAGATTTAGTCGCTATTTAGTCGTAAAACCTCATCTAATAATTATTTTGTGACTAAAAGTGCAGTCACAAAACAATTTTTTATTGTAGTGTATGTAGTTTTGGGATTTTTTCTTAGTTATTGTGTTGTGTGGTTTTACGGGAACTATTGTCATTTCTATCTATTGTCCATCTATCTGGTTTGTATTTTATTGTTCAAGTTTGGTCAACAATAGCTTCAAAGAGGTTAATTCCAGAAAAATTGGCAATGACAATTGAAGAAGAAGATTTATCTCAATTATGTGAGTTATTATTGTGTTTCGTAAAAGTTATTGGAAATCCACTTTTTAGTGACGGAAACGTCTAATTTAATTTATTTCGGAAATAGATCGGCATGGTATTGCTATTATCTCAAAAATGATTGTTGTCTTCTATTAATGGTGTAAGTGTTACAAAAATCATGATAAATTGATTTTTTAAATATATATATTTACGTATATATATATGATTTAGGAAATTTTGAAATCTAATAAGTGATTTAAAATAGGAGCATTGCTAAATATTTAGGCGCCAAAACTATCTGCTACCAAATATAGCCAACTCCTTTTGTGTAAATTTTAATTTGTTTCTGTGGAGTCTTTCATATATTAGTGGCCACGATTTATAATCCCATCTAGACTTAACAGTTAACCATGTTCACAAAGTGACTTCTTAAATTTGATAACATGACCATATCTTTTCTATTGTTAAGCGGGAAACGGCCGGTTTCTCTATGATCTTGGAACCAAATTTTTTTTTTTTTACATGACATATTAAACAATGTCAGAAACAACAACAACTACGTGAAAATTTGAAATTCATACATGAAATTTAAAAAATCGGCTAATTCATTCAAAACCATTAACGGGGTTATTTATCTCTTAACAAACTTTAGTTTCCATTAAACATTTTTAATTTAATTTATTTAAATGTGAAACAAGGTCATTTAACAAGTGCATAAAAGAGTAAATAGCGAGACATATAAACCCTAAAGAGCTCGTGAATTGAGCATGACAGATAAAATTCATTCAAATCCGAGAACAGTAAGTCAAAAGAAACCTCAGCTACAGGGGTAAACCACCAGAGACGGAAGCGAGCTTCAAAACCAGTAATTGGAGTAAGGAAACAAGATTGGGAGATTTTGAATTCAGCGGCGTGAGACTGAAGCTACACGTCGTCTCTCTCGTTATCGTCGTCAGTGAGAAAACAAGCCGCCGCTGGATTCCCTTTGAAACGAATCAGTGAAAGCATCGACCTTTTAATATGTAAAACGACCTCGTTTCACATTGGTCACTAAATTAAAAAAAAAAATTAAAACGTATAATGGAAATAAAACTCTATTAACGGATAAATAACTTCCATTAACGGTTTTGAGGGAATTAGCCGCTTTTTTAAAGTTCATGTATGAATTTCAAATTTTTACTTAGTTGTTGTTGTTGTTGTTGTTTTTAGCATTGTTTAATATGTTGTGTAGGAAAAACGGTTTTGGTCTCATGTTCATAGGGAAATTGTCGTTTTCCCATTGTTAAGCCTACTTTGATTGGTCAAAAATAATAGGACGTATACCTAAACGAGGCTAGTTACTAATATCTCGCGAACAAAATGAATCATAAGTACGAACAAAATGAATCATAAGTCCGAACAAAATAATTTGGACGTGTCCCTAAACGAGGCTAGCTACTATACCCTAAGGCGTCATGTACCTCCAACCTTGCTTCTGTCTAGATTCGACCAACTCTAGAAATCATATCACACTTAAATTAAGTTCATCTTTATATTAATTGGAAGGTGTTTTGAACTCTTACTGATTCTCAGGTTGGTTGATTATTTGTTTATCCTTAATGAAATTATATTTTTTTACCATGTTAATTTTGTTTTAGATTGAACTTTTTCTATTTATTAAATTAATCTAAATAATAAATTTTACTATGTTATTTTGGAGATATATAGTTTCAATAATATTTTTTTATGAAAAACTAAATAATGTTTATTATAATAAATTTACCATTTTTAGTAGTAAATATGTTTGTTATCAACAATACGATTTTATATAACGAATTGTATTTAATACTAAAATTTTAAAAATATATAACAAAAATTATTTTTTCATCAAAAATTTAAATTTATTAATGATCAAAATTTTGTGTCCGCACTATAAATCATGCTAGTTTTCAATAAATGAAGAGTATGTAAAGCACGTTGTTTAGATTGAAGAGAAGAAAAAAAAACAAACGGAAAAGAGGAACTCTAATTTTGGTGTTGAAAAACCCACGAGGTCCAGTTATCAAAAAGCTAATGGTAAGTTTTTAAGTTAAGGAAAAATGGGTCGACGATCTATTTTCCACGAGAATTATAGTATAGCACAGACGTTGTCCATAAGTATGCCTCATTTTAAATGTCCTCGTAATGAAATTTTAAGATATATAACTCCCCGAAATGATAGTTTAAGAGTAATATCTCTCTCAAATGAAAGTTTGAAATCTTAATAGCCATGAACATGGGTTAATGACTGTTTTTTTTGTTTTGAAAACAATGTTAACCGATGATTGGAAACAGTAAACAAATTAAAGCGGATTATAACCCGTTTATATCAGATTATGATCCGATTACACCATTATCTTTCCCCAAATCGTGAAATCCCTAAACAAAAATCACAATTCCTTAATTAAAACCATTAAAATCCCAGAAAAACAAATTGCAAGGAACCCTAAATTGAAGTAGTGAAGCAAAGGAGCAAGCAAAAACTTAGGCTAAGATGAAAATTGTTAGTCGCGGTGGCCCATGCAAATTTATATTCGATGAAGAAGCTGTGGAACAATATGAGTTTCAAATCCAGAATCTTATTGAAGATTTGTAGATGAGCCTTCCATTCGACATGATAAATATCCAAAAGTAAGAGCGATAATGACAAAGAAGGAGGTGTGCGACAGCAAGTACGAATACATATACAACGTGGAGATGGACGATTGTACCAAAACTAAACCTTCTTCAATGGAGTAGCTTTCAATGGGTGTCGTCGACTATGCCCCTCGAACTAGCCAAAATAAAAAAATACATGTATAATAAGGATAAAATAGGTTTCAGATGTGTTGGTGGTGACCGTGTGGGTGATGGTGAAGTGTGTGAGTAGCAGATATATGCTTCAATTTTTGAGAAATATCCAATGTGGAAAGCCAAGAGTTTTTGTAGATAAGCATACATGCATGGCTAATGGAGAGTGTGAGATGTTAAAGGTTCACGTGATTGCTAGGTTGTTCGCCGATAATATTAGAGAGGAACCAAACTAGAATATGCCTATGAACAATTGAATAGATGATTAAAGATAAATGAAACATCACTATATATAGGCCTTAATGCCAACCAATTAAGAAAAAGGTATTAAAATGACTAGAGTCAGAATACCCATTTACTAGACTTAGAGATTATGCTGCTAATATCATTGAATCAAACACGAATACAAAAGTGGAGATCGTGAGTGTTAAAAATAATAAAGGGGAAGATTTTTTCAACACATTTTATGTGTGTTTTAGCGACCTTAGGAGAATATAGAAAGAGATATATAGGCCATTAATAGGTATGGACAGTTTCTTCTTAAAATAAAAACAATCAAGGGACATTTTTTGGTTGTTTTGGGAAGAGATGCTAATAATGCAATCTATCCAATTGCTTATAGGAGGGGGTTTTCAAGTAGAAAAAATGATAATTGACTTTAATTTTTAAGGAGGATGAAGATGGAATTGTAATTAAAAATGGTGATGGTTACATTCTCGTATCAGGCCGTCACATCTGCAACTAAAAGATGGTGATGGCAACAATAAACACAACTTCTACTCTCATATATCCTCTTTTCAACCTTCATATGTACCTTTTCAGAAACAATCTTCTTAAACTCTATAATGCTTGATGCGGCTGCTTTTAGCTCTTGAAAAAGTCTGGAATATCTCATTTACAACATCTCTTTCGAGGTATTTTTTTTCCTTCAAGAAGTTTTTTTTTATTCTTCCTCAGTGGATAAGCATAAAAAAGAAATATTCGGTGACAATCAAACCAACACGTCTTCCCTCTGTTAGGCAGATAAAAAGATTTTGTATCTTTCATGCAAATTGGACAAGAAAATTTACCATGGGTCGTCTATCTTGATAACATCCCATACGTCGGGAAGTCGCTTATCATCTACAACATCACTTCTTTTATATTAAAACTTTCATTCAAAGACACATCCTATGCATCGACTCAAGAAGACCACAACTCTTTTTAACTCCTCAATAAGATTTCAGAGGAAGATTTTGAGACTAGCGCGCATATGATTTGGCTCATAATTCAGAATTGTAAGTAACAAGTATTGTGTATTTATGCAAATATCACGTGGTAAATTATATGGAGTTAAGATCATACGACACAATGAATGATTATGAGACATGGCAAATGGATTGAATCCATTTGGACATAATCTAAGATAAACGTTACGGGGTTCTTGGGAAAACCGAAGATGTTGATCTTGAAAATATTTCCATTCCGCCGCAGCATACGGATGACACATTTCTCCCTCCTTTGCTTGGTGTGAAGGATTGTTTAGTGTTTCCTGGTTCAATTCATCCGATTAATTGATCCTACTAAACATGCCAGATCTAGGTTCTCTTGCTAGAAACATAAAGGATCTCACCTGTTACCTTGTTTTGCAGCGGAAAGGGGAGGTACGGGTCAGAGATCAGCAGAACCACCAAGAGATAGCTCCTCCAAAGGCTCACACACGCACGCACAGGAAATTGGCTGCTAGACCGATGAGGGAGGAGGCGCAGAAAGAGAGAGAGGGAGGCGCAGACTGTGTTGAGAAAATAAGAGCTAGGGCAAGTTTTATTCATTAAAACCCTTGTCCAGTTCTTATGGGCTTTTGGGCCCAATTCTCAGTCTGATTAAATCCCTTAGATTTAATCAGGCCCTTTAGTCTCTCTAAGTACAGTAAATGCCTAGCACTTTTACCGTACTTCTGCCAAACCGTTCCTACACATTTTCCTGTTAGCTTAGGCGTGTGACCCATATGGGATCATATAATAAAGGCAATAAGTCCAAGACTTATAGATCATGAGCGGACTCTAGCAAGCCATCATGACCCCCAGTATTATATGACTTATGTCTGATCATCGACATACTCTTACTTTCTAGAGACAGTACAGAGATTACTGGACATAATTCCAACAATCTCCCACTTGTACTGGAATCTCTGTATTCATAATCCTTTTGTCTCAATATCTCGATTAGTCATAAGGCAAGATTAGTGTCATCCTTATAAAGCCTAATCTTGTTCATCGGACTCTGATTTGATACTGACAATCCAAACGACTCGGGACAGTCCGTTTGAGCATGGCCATGCATTTTTCAGTATTCAAATCTCCGATTGGCCTAGAGATATTCACTCCATTTATATTGGAGGGACAAATCCCGTCTTGTTCCATCACTGTAAACTACTCATTTCATAATACACCCAAACAAGGTCCTTATAACTATCGCTTAACGACAGCATTAGACAATGATCAAAGCGCATTAGTTCATGTGCAGTCACATGCATGCGAACTCAGGTCTAAGGACTATACTCTATAGTCGTAGTAAGAATCTCTTATGACACAGATATAAATATCCTGAAGAGTTCTTATAATCGGGTCATGTCCGGTCGTATGTACCCAACATACACCTATGTACTGACTTTGATGCCGCGCATCTATGACACACTGAGACTTTGTCATAAGTCACATACAAATCTAGTCTCACACGGTTGTTGGTGTTCCAATTTCAACAACCTTCGACTAGGGACAGGATGATATAAGCCATCTATCAAATATAGGGTCTCATGATCAAGCTAAATGACTTTGATGACTCAAGATCAAGTCACTTACTTCGATGACCTATAAAATGGTTCATATCATTTTGGAACGATTATTTCATCACAGTTAAAATAATCTTGAAATAATAATTTCATTAAACATCATAAAATGTTTTACAAGAACATATCAATAACTAAATAAAGCCCTCAAACTCCCACTCAAATTTAGATTACATTTCAATGTCTCTAATGCCTACAGCTTCAGTTAGGAACTCGAGCTTAGGTCTTGGGAGTGGCTTTGTCAATGGATCAGCGACGTTATCATCTGTCTGAACTCGGCTGATCTTGACTTCCTTTCTATTAATGATGTCACGTATCAAGTGAAATCTTCTTAGCACATGCTTGGATTTCTGGTGTGATCTTGGTTCCTTTGCCTGAGCAATAGCACCATTGTTATCACAAAACAGTGCCAGAGGCTCAGCCGCATTTGGTATCACACCTAGTTCAATAATGAACTTTCGTATCCAAACAGCTTCCTTCGCTGCTTCTGAAGCGGCGATATATTCAGCTTCTGTAGTGGAATCAGCAACGGTGTCTTGCTTGGAGCTTCTCCAACTGATTGCACCGCCATTCAGACAAAAGATATAACCGGACTGTGACCAGAAATCATCTTGGTCTGTCTGGAAACTTGCGTCCGTGAATCCACTGACTTCAAGCACATTACTTCCGCCGTACACCAAGAACTTATCCTTAGTATGTCTTAGATACTTCAGGATATTCTTGACGGCAATCCAGTGGCTTTCACCTGGATTTGACTGGTATCTACTCGTCATGCTCAATGCATAAGCAACATCAGGACGAGTACAGATCATGACATACATAACAGATCCTATTGCAGATGCATAAGGAATATTCTTCATGCGCTCAAGCTCAGCAGCCGTCGTAGGGCTCTGCTTCTTGCTTAGCGTTGTGCCATGTACCATTGGCGTGAAGCCCTTCTTGGAATCTGCCATGCTGAATCTATGCAGGACTTTGTCAATGTATGAATCTTGACACAAGCCTATCAGCCTTTTAGATCTATCCCGGTAGATCCTTATTCCAAGAACGTATGCGGCTTCACCCATGTCTTTCATGGAAAAACAACTTCCAAGCCAGTCCTTTACCGACTTTAGCATTGGTACGTCGTTTCCGAGAAGCAGTATGTCATCGACATACAGAATAAGAAATACTATCTTGCTCCCACTAGTTTTCTTATACAAGCATTGTTCTTCTTCGTTTCTGATGAAGTCAAATTGCTTGATCGCTTCATCAAAACGAAGATTCCAGCTCCTCGATGCTTGCTTCAATCCATAAATGGATTTATGAAGCTTGTATACTTTCCCAGCATTCTTTGGATCTATGTAACCGTCAGGTTGTGTCATATACACATCCTCTTCCAGAATACCATTCAGGAAGGCGGTTTTCACGTCCATCTGCCAAATTTCATAATCATGAAAAGCTGCAGTTGCTAGTAGAATCCGAATAGATTTCATCATAGCCACTGGGGAATAGGTTTCATCATAATCCACACCGTGAACTTGCCTGAAACCTTTTGCCACCAACCTGGCTTTATAAATCTGGACATTTCCATCCACGTCAATCTTCTTCTTGAAGATCCATTTGCACTCGATGGCTTTTACACCAGCGGGTAAGTCAACCAACGAAAACACTTGGTTGAACGACATGGAGTCCATTTCGGAATCAGTGGCCTTACGCCACTTAGAGGAATCTGGGCCCATCATGGCTTGATTGAAGTTCGATGGTTCATCACCATCAATGATCAGAAGATCATGACAGTTAGTCACGAGGAAACCTTGATATCTCTCAGGTTCGTGACGGATCCTCCCGGATCTTCGAACTTCAGGTACTACAGGTTCAGGCTCTACAATTTCTTGTAGGTCCTCCTGCTGCTCTTCCTCATTAGGTTGAGCAGTATCCTGTTCATCTTGAATTTCTTCAAGCAGTACCTTACTCCCACTGTCTTTCTTAGAGAGAAACTCCCTCTCAAGAAAATTACAATCCCGGGCAACAAAGATCTTGTTCTCGGATCGTAGATAGAAGTAATAAGCCTTGGTTTCCTTCGGATAACCAATGAAGTAGCATTTATCAGACTTTGGTGTAAGCTTGTCAGAGATCAATCTCTTGACATAGGCTTCACAACCCCAAATTCTTAGATAAGACAGCACTGGAGCTTCTCCAGTCCATAGTTCATATGGTGTCTTTGCTACTGCTTTTGATGGCGCTCTATTTAGAGTGAACACTGCTGTTAGCAGAGCATATCCCCAAAGGGATATTGGAAGGTCTGTGTGACTCATCATAGATCGAACCATATCCAATAAGGTCCGATTCCTCCTCTCAGACACACCATTCCATTGAGGTGTTCCAGGAGGAGTGAGTTGGGAAACTATCCCACACTCTCTTAGATGATCACTGAACTCTTGGCTCAAGTATTCTCCTCCTCGGTCGGACCGAAGAGCTTTAATGCTTTTGCCAAGTTGGTTCTGTACTTCATTTTGGAATTCTCTGAATCTCTCAAACGATTCAGACTTATGTTTCATTAAATAAACATATCCATACCTACTGAAATCATCAGTGAAGGTAATGAAGTACTGATAGTTTCCTCTTGCATTTGTGGACATTGGGCCACACACATCAGTGTGTATCAGGCCCAATAAGTCACTGGCCCTCTCGTTAGGTTTATTAAAGGGGGCCCGTGTCATTTTGCCCATCATGCAGGATTCGCATTTCTCACATGACTCAAAGTCAAATGAGCCAAGAAGTCCATTCGAATGGAGCCTCTTGATGCGTTTCTCGCTGATGTGCCCTAAACGACAATGCCATAGAAACGTTCGGTTCTCCTCATTAGGTTTGAACCGTTTGGTATCAATGTTATAAATTGGCGCGGATTGATCAAGTATGTAAAGACCATTCGTAAGAGGGGCACAACCATAGAACAAATTGTTGCGATTGAAGGAACATAATTTATTCTTAACTGAAAAATCATAACCTTCCAAATCCAACAAAGAAATTGAACTAATATTTCTGCTTATCGCAGGTATAAAATAACAATTATTGAGTTCTAAAACCAATCCCGAAGGTAAAGACAACAAGTATGTGCCTACAGCTAGTGCAGGAACTTTCGCTCCATTCCCAACTCGTAGCTCCACTTGTCCTTGCTTCAGCCTCCTACTGTTGCTGAGTGCCTGCATATTAGTACAAATATGAGCCCCACAACCAGTATCCATAACCCATGAGGTATTATCAGAAGTAGTTGTATTAACTTCTATAACAAAAATACCTGATGAAGAAGTCTCGAGAGTCTTCTTCTTCAATTCCTTTAGACCTTCCAGGAATTTCTTACATTCTCTCCTCCAATGCCCTGGTTCTTTACAGAACCTGCAGATGTCAGTTGGCCCAGCCTTGGATTTGGGCTTGGGCTTTGGCGTGTCCTTGTCCGAGACTTGAACAGCCTTAGCCTTTCCCTTGTCCTTGGCAGAGGATTTCTTAAAGCCCTTGCCCTTTTGCACCATAAGCACATTGGGGTCCTTGGCTTTCCTCAAGTTGGGCTCTGCAGTCTTGAGCATTCCGTGAAGCTCAGGCAATGTCTTACTCAAGCCATGCATATTGAAGTTCAGGATGAACTGATCATAGCTTGCAGGTAAATACTGCAGAACGATGTCGCAGGCAAGTTCCTGGCTGATAGGGCAGTCGAGTTTCTGAAGATGATCGAGATAACCCATCATCTTCAAGACATGAGGACTCACTGCCGCATTTGCAGCCAACTTACAGTCTAAGAGGTTCTTAACTGTCTGGAACCTCTCAGTCCTTGCCTGCTCCTGAAAAAGCGATTTCAGGCTTGCCATTATCTCGATGGGCGACAACACACTCTCGAACTGCATTTGCAGCTCAGCAGTCATGGTCGCCAACATCAGGCAATAAACATCATTTTCATCTGACGAATGCTTTTCCCAAGCATTATGCAGAGTCCTGGCGGCATTGTTAGGAGGCCTCTCGGGGAGGGGATCACGAAGGACATAATCCTTCTTCTCCTGCTTGAGGACCAGCCTCAAGTTCCTTGACCACGTCAGGAAGTTCGTTCCAGTCAGCTTCTCCTTGTCGAGAACAGACCGGATTGAGAATGTGTTTTGAGTGCTTGTAGTAGTCATAGCTGAAATATAAGATAAAAAGGTTATTAGTTAATATGTTCAATATGATTAATCTTGCATTATATTCAATAACATTAGTTATCCTCAATAGAATATAATGATTCCAAGATCCACATATAACTAAGATCAAAGTGGGCCACTGGCCGTCACCCAACCTTAGCTTATATCGGTAAGCCCTATCTCGGCTAATTATATCCGTGATATAACTCTTGGTTGTGAATCTGGGCCCGAGGCCCAATTCACTCTGATGTCTCAAGGCCCGGGACTCCCGATGGCCTAGTCAAGAAAACCAGACTATACAGTCATGTAATCACTAATGTCTGGGACTCCCAATGACATCGATGAATCACAAACTGTCTTACCCACGCAAAAGATAGACACCCTCACACTGTAAGGCCGTGTGTACGATTGAATGGGCTTCAACAGCTGACATAGACTGGACAAGACATCCAACGCTTGATATTATTTGAGGTTTGTAGGTTTATTAAAATTTCATCCCAAAATAGAAGATTACTATTTTGGGAAACTTTCCATTTTGGGAAACCTACTAATTTTGGAAACTTTCTAAAATTGGAAACTTCCTAAAATTGGAAACTTTCTAAAATTGGAAACTTCCTAAAATTCAAAACATGCAAATCTAGAAACTTCTAATTTAAGAAACTTTCTAATTTCAGATTTTGAAAACAGATTAATTTAAAATCGATTTTAATTTTATATAAATAAATTTTAAATTAAATCTGAAGAAGAGACACAAATAATTGGCCCAATTGTTTTAACTTCTTGGCCCAAGGCCTAAGAATTGGTCTATGTCCAAGACATAACCCAATTGCCCAATTAAATGACATAACCGGTCTGGTTCATTAAAATTGGTCTAACCAAAATTAATTACTACGATGACCACAATTGTCAACCGGTTATTTACTAAACCGGATTTTCTCAATTTATTTGGTCCAACCAAATCAAATTAGAAAACCACTGGTTTAGGCACTAAATCCAATTTTTTCGACTTTGGATTTCTTATCCCGGTTTAACCAGAACTTAATAAATTTTATTAAGTCTGTTTATTAAACCGTGACGTTTAAGTTTTAATGAGTTTTAAACCGAACCTTTTAACCGAACCGTACCGATTGGTCACGAACCGATCACGGTCGTGACCTAGCTTTGCGATCGAGACGAGACACGATCCGGGATCGGCTTGTCACTCGACCACGCGATTCACGGACGATGGTGGGACGGGAACGGGACGGGACGGGACGGTCGCGATCATCGCGCATCATGCTTCCTCGATCGGGACGTGATCGGGCAAGCCGCGCGATCGATCGGGACGAGCTCGGGTCGTGATAGGGACGGTACGCGAGCGGGTCGATCCAAGCGATCGATAGATCCATGCGATCGGTTCACCGCGCGTCACTCGATCCGGACATGGTGATCCTTTGGCGATCATCATTCCGACGCATACCGATTCATATAGATCGGATCATGCGATTTCTATTAGTTTAGGTTTTAATTCTTTGTTTCTTAAGTGTTTTTCTTATCAATAGATTGATTCAAACACTTCTAAACAACCTAAACATGATTCTAAACAAGAAATCCTAATAGAACCAATGGCTCTGATACCACTGAAGGATTGTTTAGTGTTTCCTGGTTCAATTCATCCGATTAATTGATCCTACTAAACATGCCAGATCTAGGTTCTCTTGCTAGAAACATAAAGGATCTCACCTGTTACCTTGTTTTGCAGCGGAAAGGGGAGGTACGGGTCAGAGATCAGCAGAACCACCAAGAGATAGCTCCTCCAAAGGCTCACACACGCACACACAGGAAATTGGCTGCTAGACCGATGAGGGAGGAGGCGCAGAAAGAGAGAGAGGGAGGCGCAGACTGTGTTGAGAAAATAAGAGCTAGGGCAAGTTTTATTCATTAAAACCCTTGTCCAGTTCTTATGGGCTTTTGGGCCCAATTCTCAGTCTGATTAAATCCCTTAGATTTAATCAGGCCCTTTAGTCTCTCTAAGTACAGTAAATGCCTAGCACTTTTACCGTACTTCTGCCAAACCGTTCCTACACATTTTCCTGTTAGCTTAGGCGTGTGACCCATATGGGATCATATAATAAAGGCAATAAGTCCAAGACTTATAGATCATGAGCGGACTCTAGCAAGCCATCATGACCCCCAATATTATATGACTTATGTCTGATCATCGACATACTCTTACTTTCTAGAGACAGTACAGAGATTACTGGACATAATTCCAACATGGTGCTCGGCATGCCATCTCATTGCCGATGAAGTCTTTTTTCTTTGATACATTCTCTTCAGTTTGTCAGCAATTGGTAGATACCACATACGACTATATGGTACATTAGTTCTATGTCGTCTATCGTTAGGCTTTCATCTTGGTGCATCACAAAACAAACATGTATCTTCCTTTTCGTCATCTTTCCAGAAGATCATACAATTGTTAATGCAAACATCAATTGTATAATATGTGAGGCCTAAATTGCGCATCAATTTCTGTCTCGTAATATGAACTAGTTGCCTGGTTTCCTTCTGGTAAATACTCTTTGAACATTTCATATATAGAATCCACTAACTTTTCACTCATATTATGATCTGTCTTATTTTGCAAGACCCGAGCAACTATGGATAACCGCGAGTGACCTTCACGACAACTATCATATAATGTATTTTTCGCTCCTTCTAGTAGGTCATAATTTTTTTTGAATGATTACGTACATATTCTTCAACATATCTATCTTCTACTACATTACCAACGTCTTCACTCCCACTTATATGCGTCCATATCAACATAACTTGTTCCTAAATCCATATAAATTTCTTCCCCATGCTTATACCAAACATAATAGTCAGGCATAAATCTTCTACTATACATTTAATCCAATTTTTTTTTCTTGAGGTTACCGATTTTTGTTCTTGCAAACTTACAAGGGCAGTGAAACTTACCGCAATTTCTCTGCGTTAGAGGCTGGTTATTTTTAAATTGCATAAATTTTTCCACCCCCGTTTTGAAGTCCGCCGAGAATTTTCATGTCGCTTCATCAAACCTCATGTACATCCACTTATGATAGTTGATATAATTAAAATTTTCCGCCACTAAACTAAATTTCCAAATTCTTTGTGTTTCTACGAATGAAAAAGAAGAAAGGGATGGATTTCAATTATGTATATATTTTAGGCGAATAATTAGCAGCTAATAGGCGTTTAAATGGTCACTATAAGTTCCATTCGCATAAAACCGGTATACCTAACCACAACACGGAAAACACGTGTTTTTGCACCGGTATGATACGACTGATACCCGACTATTTGCGACCCGCCAAAAGAGTCGCAAATTAGTCGCTAACATTGCGAGTAATTTGTGACTTTTAACGACTCTCTAGTTTAGTTGCAAAGTTAGCGACCACTTTGCGACTAATGTTTCCGGTCTCGACTGTAGTCGTTAATTTGTCGTAATTTGGCGACTAAATTGGAGAGTACCATTTTTTGTCATAAATTAGCGACTGATATACGACCATATATATGTCGTCGCACACCAGCCGAATGATGGCTTGCTAGAGTCCGCTCATGATCTATAAGTCTTGGACTTATTGCCTTTATTGTATGATCCCATATGGGTCACACGCTTAAGCTAGCTGGAAATAATGTTGGAACGGCTTAGCAGAAGTACGACAAAAGTGCTAGGCATTTGTCGTACTAAGAGAGAAAGACTAATGGGTCTGATTAAATGGAATTTAATCAGATTGGGCCCAAAAGCCCAAAAGGGAAAGAGAAGGCTTTTAAATGACTAAAAGCCAATTCTCTTCTCCCTTAACCCAACCCTAGCCGCGATTTCTCTCCTCTCTCTGCGCCTCTCTTCCTTGTGGTCTAGCAGCCAATTTCCGGTGATTGCGTGTGTGAGCCTTTGGAGGATCCATCTCTCGGTGTATCTCCCTGATCATTGACCTGTTCATCAATTCCGCTGCAAACAAACAGGTAAAAGGTGAGATCATATGTTTCTAAATAAGAACACCTAGATCTAATGCATGTTTAGTAGGTTCAACTAATCTGAGAATTGAACCAAGAGTCTAAACTTTCCAACAGTGGTATCAGAGCCATTGGTTCTTAGGTTTCTTGTTTTAGATTCATTGTTTAGGTCGTTTAATCTGTTTAGATGTGTTTTGAATCCATTACTGATAAGAAAAACACATAAGAAACTGAATTAAAATCCTGAACAAACACTTGAATCACAAAACCGAGCTATATGACTCGGGTTTTTTGTTGATTGGCCAAGGGTGATCAACCGGCTTGGCCGGTCAGAGATCACGGCCGAGAGTCGAACGGTCGCGCGCAGGAGGTCGGTCGGAATCGGTTCGGTCGGGATCGAAAGATCGAGATCGAACGATCGTCCGAGCGTCCCGATCGTCCGTGCGTTGCGTCCCGATCATCCGAACGTCCGGCTGGCGAGCGTCCCGGCTGTCCGTGCGCTGCGTCCCGATCGTCCGTGAACCGTCCCTGTCCCGTCCCGTTCGCGGCCATCACGATCTCGGATCGAGTTGGCTAGGGTTGGCGGCTGGAAATTAGGTCACAACCAACTCGGTTTGGTTCGTGACTAATTTGGTTCGGTTCAAGGCTCGGTTTAAGATTTTAATTAAAAATCAACGTTCTGGTTTAATAAACAGATTTTAATAATTTTATTAAAGTCTGGTTAAACCGGAATAAGAAATCCAAAGTCGAAAATTGGATTTTGTGCCTAAACCAGGAATTTCTAATTTGATTTGGTTGGACCAAATAAATTGAGAAATTCCGGTTTAGTAAATAACCGGTTGACAATTGTGGTCATCGTAGTAATTGAAACTTGGTTAGACCAGTTTTAATGAACCAGACCGGTTATGTCAATTAATTGGACAATTGGGTCATGTCTTGGACATGGACCAATTCTTGGGCCTCGGGCCAAGAAGTTAAAACAATTGGGCCATTAATTGAGTCATTCTTCAGATTTAAATTTAAAACTTATTTTATAAAATAAAATTATGAAATTCGATTTTAAATTTTATAAAGTTCCGAAATTTCGAAATTAGAAAGTTTCCAAAATTAGAAGTTTCTGAATTTGCGGGTTTTGGATTTTTAAAGGAATTTCTAAAATTAGAAAGTTTCCGTTTTTAGAAAGTTTCCAATTTTAGAAAGTTTCCAAAAATAGTAGGTTTCCATAAATAGAAAGTTTCCCGAAATAGTAATCTTCTATTTTGGGAATGATTTTAATAAACCTACGAACCTCAAATAATATCAAGCGTTGGATGTCTTGTCCGGGCTATGTCAGCTGTCAAAGCCCATTCAATTGCATTCATGGCCTTACAGTGTGAGGATGTCTGCTTTTGCGTGGGTAAGACGGTTTGTGATTCATAAATGTCATTGGGAGTCCCAGACATTAATGATTACATGACTGTATAGTCCGGTTTTCTTGACTAGGCCATCGGGAGTCCCGGGCCTTGAGACATCAGAGTGGATTGGGCCTCGGGCCCAGATTCACAACCAAGAGTTATATCACGGATATAATTAGCCGACATAGGGCTTACCGATATAAGCTAAGGTTGGGTGACGGCCAGTGGCCCACTTTAATCTCAGTTATATGTGGATCTTGGAATCATTATATTCTATTGAGGGTAACTTATGTTATTGAATATAATGCATGATTAATCATATTATACTTTAATACGAGATTAATCATTTTGAACATATAACTAATAACCTTTTTATTTATATATTTCAGATATGACTACTACAAGCACACAAAACACGTTCTCGATCCGGTCTGTTCTCGAGAAGGAGAAGCTGACTGGAACGAACTTCCTGACATGGTCAAGGAACTTGAGGCTGGTCCTCAAGCAGGAGAAGAAGGATTATGTCCTTCGAGATCCCCTCCCCGAGAGGCCTCTTGCCAATGCTGCCAGGACTCTGCACAATGCTTGGGAAAAGCATTCGTCAGATGAAAATGATGTTTATTGCCTGATGTTGGTGACAATGACTCCAGAGCTGCAAAAGCAGTTCGAAAGTGTATTGTCTCCAATCGAGATCATGGCAAGCCTGAAATCGCTTTTTCAGGAGCAGGCTAGGACCGAGAGGTTCCAGACAGTTAAGAACCTCTTGGACTGTAAGTTGGCTGCGAATGCGGCAGTGAGTCCTCATGTGTTGAAGATGATGGGTTATCTCGATCATCTTCACAAACTCGACTGCCCAATCAGCCAGGAACTTGCCTGCGACATCATTCTGCAGTCTTTACCTGCAAGCTATGATCAGTTCATTCTGAATTTTAACATGCATGGCTTGAGTAAGACACTGCCTGAGCTTCACGGAATGCTCAAGACTGCAGAGCCCAACTTGAAGAAAACCGCCAAGGACCCAAATGTGCTTATGGTACAAAAGGGCAAGGGGTTTAAGAAGTCTTCTGCTAAGGATAAGGGAAAGGCCAAGGGTGTCCAAGTCGTGGACTCAGACACGCCAAAGCCCAAGCCCAAGTCCAAGGCTGGGCCTACTGACATGTGCAGGTTCTGCAAAGAACTGGGGCATTGGAGAAGAGATTGTAAGAAATTCCAGGAAGGTCTAAAGGAATTAAAGAAGAAGACTTTCGAGACTTCTTCATCAGGTATTTTTGTTATAGAAGTTAATACAACTACTTCTGATAATACCTCATGGGTCATGGATACTGGTTGTGGGGCTCATATTTGTACTAATATGCAGGCACTCAGCAACAGTAGAAGGCTGAAGCAAGGACAAGTGGAACTACGAGTTGGGAATGGAGCGAAAGTTTCAGCACTAGCTGTAGGAACTTACTTGTTGTCTTTACCTTCGGGATTGATTTTAGAACTTAATAATTGTTATTTTGTACCTGCTATAAGCAGAAATATTATTTCAATTTCTTTGTTGGATTTGGAAGGTTATGATTTTTCAGTTAAGAATAAATTATGTTCCTTCAATCGCAACAATTTGTTCTATGGTTCTGCCCCCCTTACGAATGGGCTTTACATACTCGATCAATCCGCGCCAATTTATAACATTAATACAAAACGGTTTAAACCTAATGAGGAAAACCGAACGTTTCTATGGCATTGTCGTTTAGGGCACATCAGCGAGAAACGCATCAAGAGGCTCCATTCGAATGGACTTCTTGGCTCATTTGACTTTGAGTCATGTGAGAAATGCGAATCCTGCATGATGGGCAAAATGACACGGGCCCCCTTTAATAAACCTAACGAGAGGGCCAGTGACTTATTGGGCCTGATACACACTGATGTGTGTGGCCCAATGTCCACTAATGCAAGAGGAAACTATCAGTACTTCATTACCTTCACTGATGATTTCAGTAGGTACGGATATGTTTATTTGATGAAACATAAGTCTGAATCTTTTGAAAAGTTCAGAGAATTCCAAAATGAAGTACAGAACCAACTTGGCAAAAGCATTAAGGCTCTTCGGTCCGACCGAGGAGGAGAATACTTAAGCCAGGAATTCAGTGATCATCTGAGAGAGTGTGGGATCGTATCCCAACTCACTCCTCCTGGAACACCTCAATGGAATGGTGTATCTGAGAGGAGAAATCGGACCTTATTGGATATGGTTCGATCTATGATGAGTCACACAGACCTTCCAATATCCCTTTGGGGATATGCTCTGCTAACAGCAGTGTTCACTCTAAATAGAGCGCCATCAAAAGCAGTAGCAAAGACACCATATGAATTATGGACTGGAGAAGCTCCAGTGCTGTCTTATCTAAGAATTTGGGGTTGTGAAGCCTATGTTAAGAGATTAATCTCAGATAAGCTTACACCAAAATCTGATAAATGCTACTTCATTGGTTATCCACGGGAAACCAAGGCTTATTACTTCTATCTACGTTCCGAGAACAAGATCTTTGTTGCCCGGGATTGTAACTTTCTTGAGAGAGAGTTTCTCTCTAAGAAAGACAGTGGGAGTAAGGTACTGCTTGAAGAAATTCAAGATGAACAGGATACTGCTCAACCTAATGAGGAAGAGCAGCAGGAGGATCTACAAGAAATTGTAGAGCCTGAACCTGTAGTACCTGAAGTTCGAAGATCCGGGAGGATCCGTCACGAACCCGAGAGATATCAGGGATTCCTCGTGACTGACTGTCATGATCTTTTGATCATTGATGGTGATGAACCATCGAACTTCAATCAAGCTATGATGGGCCCAGATTCCTCTAAGTGGCGCAAGGCCACTGATTCCGAAATGGACTCCATGTCGGTCAACCAAGTCTTTTCGTTGGTTGACTTACCCGTTGGTGTAAAAGCCATCGAGTGCAAATGGATCTTCAAGAAGAAGATTGACGTGGATGGAAATGTCCAGATTTATAAAGCCAGGTTGGTGGCAAAAGGTTTCAGACAAGTTCACGGTGTGGACTACGATGAAACCTATTCACCGGTGGCTATGATGAAATCTATTCGGATTCTACTAGCAACTGCAGCTTTTCATGATTATGAAATTTGGCAGATGGACGTGAAAACCGCCTTCCTGAATGGTATTCTGGAAGAGGATGTGTATATGACGCAACCTGACGGTTACATAGATCCAAAGAATGCTGGGAAAGTATGCAAACTTCATAAATCCATTTATGGATTGAAGCAAGCATCGAGGAGCTGGAATCTTCGTTTTGATGAAGCGATCAAGCAATTTGACTTTATCAGAAACGAAGAAGAACAATGCGTGTATAAGAAAACTAGTGGGAGCAAAATCGTTTTTCTTATTCTGTATGTTGATGACATACTGCTTCTCGGAAACGACATTCCAATGCTGAAGTCTGTAAAAGACTGGCTTGGAAGTTGTTTTTCCATGAAAGACATGGGTGAAGCCGCATACGTTCTTGGAATTAGGATCTATCGGGATAGACCTAAGAGGCTGATAGGCTTGTGTCAAGACTCATACATTGACAAAGTCCTACAAAGATTCAGCATGAAAGATTCCAAGAAGGGCTTCACGCCAATGGTACATGGCACGACGCTAAGCAAGAAGCAGAGCCCTACGTCGGCTGCTGAGCTTGAGCGCATGAAGAATATTCCTTATGCATCTGCAATAGGATCTGTCATGTATGCCATGATCTGTACTCGTCCTGATGTTGCTTACGCATTGAGCATGACGAGTAGATACCAGTCAAATCCAGGTGAAAACCATTGGATTGCCGTAAAGAACATCTTGAAGTATCTAAGACATACTAAGGATAAGTTCTTAGTGTACGGTGGAAGTGATGTGCTTAAAGTCAGTGGATTCACGGACGCAAGTTTCCAGACAGACACAGATGATTTCCGGTCACAGTCCGGTTATGTCTTTTGTCTGAATGGCGGTGCAGTAAGTTGGAGAAGCTCCAAGCAGGACACCGTTGCTGATTCCACTACAGAAGCTGAATATATCGCCGCCTCAGAAGCAGCGAAGGAAGCTGTTTGGATTCGAAAGTTCATTATGGAACTAGGTGTGATACCAGATGCGGCTGAGCCTCTGGCACTATTTTGTGACAACAATGGTGCTATAGCTCAGGCAAAGGAACCAAGATCACACCAGAAATCCAAGCATGTTCAAAGAAGATATCACTTGATACGTGACATCATTAATAGAAAGGAAGTCAAGATCAGCCGAGTTCCGACAGATGATAATGTCGCTGATCCGTTGACAAAGCCACTCCCAAGGCCTAAGCTCGAGTTCCTGACTGAAGCTGTAGGCATTAGAAACATTGAAATGTAATCTAAATTTGAGTGGGAGTTTTGTGAGCTTTATTTTAGTTATTTGATATGTTCTTGTAAAACATTATTATTTATGTTTTAATGAAATTATTATTTCAAGATTATTTTAACTGTGATGAAATAATCGTTCCAAAATGATATGAACCATTTTATAGGTCATCGAAGTAAATGATTTGATCTTGAGTCATCGAAGTCATTTAGCTTGATCATGAGATCCTATATTTGATAAATGTTTTATATCATCCTGTCCCCAGTCGAAGGTTGTTGAAATTGGAACACCAACAACCGTGCAAGATTGGATTGGTACGTGACTTATGACAAAGTCTCAGTGTGTCATAGATGCTCGGCATCAAAGTCAGTACATAGGTGTATGTTGGGAACATACGACCGGACAAGACCCGCTAATAAGAACTCTTCAGGATATTTATATCTGTGTCATAAGAGATTCTTACTACGACTATAGAGTATAGTCCTTAGACCTGAGTTCGCATGCATGTGACTGCATATGGACTGATGCACTTTGATCATTGTCTAACGCTATCGTTCTGCGATAGCTATAAGGACCTTGTTTGGGTACATCATGAAATGAGTAGTTTACAGTGATGGAACAAGATGGGATTTGTCCCTCCAATATAAATGGAGTGAATATCTCTAGGCCAATCGGAGATTTGAATACTGGAAAACGCATGGCCATGCTCAAACGGACTTTCCCGAGTCGTTTGTATTGTCAGTATCAAATCAGAGTCCGATGAACAAGATTAGGCTTTATAAGGATGACACTAATCTTGCCTTATGACTAATCGAGATATTGAGACGAAAGGGATTATGAATACAGAGATTCCAGTTCAAGTGGGAGATTGTTGGAATTGTGTCCAGCAATCTCTGTACTGTCTCTATAACGTAAGAGTATGTCAGTGATCAGACATAAGTCATACAATGCTGGGGGTCATGATGGCTTGCTAGAGTCCGCTCATGATCTATAAGTCTTGGACTTATTGCCTTTATTGTATGATCCCATATGGGTCACACGCTTAAGCTAGCTGGAAATAATGTTGGAACGGCTTAGCAGAAGTACGACAAAAGTGCTAGGCATTTGTCGTACTAAGAGAGAAAGACTAATGGGTCTGATTAAATGGAATTTAATCAGATTGGGCCCAAAAGCCCAAAAGGGAAAGAGAAGGCTTTTAAATGACTAAAAGCCAATTCTCTTCTCCCTTAACCCAACCCTAGCCGCGATTTCTCTCCTCTCTCTGCGCCTCTCTTCCTTGTGGTCTAGCAGCCAATTTCCGGTGATTGCGTGTGTGAGCCTTTGGAGGATCCATCTCTCGGTGTATCTCCCTGATCATTGACCTGTTCATCAATTCCGCTGCAAACAAACAGGTAAAAGGTGAGATCATATGTTTCTAAATAAGAACACCTAGATCTAATGCATGTTTAGTAGGTTCAACTAATCTGAGAATTGAACCAAGAGTCTAAACTTTCCAACACCGAAAACTTGTCTCTAAATAGTCGCAATATTTTCTGACTACAAATATAGTCGCAAGATGCAGTCGCAAAAACAATGTTTTATTTTTAGTGTTGATGAGACGAATCAATTGATAATTACTCATTCTCACTTATGATAAAAGTAACAAGAACTCTAGAGTGCAACAGATTATAGGGTTAATGTTTGAATATCGATTTGGAGGATTTTAAAATTGTGCTGATTTTCGAATCGGGTATTAGAAACGACTTCTTGATCGAGTCATGTTTTAAAATTGGTTTAAAATCATGGGTTTTACGGTTTAGTATATGTTTTACATAATAAACCTGTAACGCCCCGATCGTCCCCGTCCATGGGTTCCACGCTCGCTCACTCGGTCTGTGAGCCCACTCTCGTCCGATGGTTGGTTTTTTTAATTTTTGGGAGACTTTAAAGACTTGTTTACTGTCCCTACAATACCGCAAATAATTTCTCGGTAGGTTACCTATTTTTAAACTACTCTAACTCAAACAAGCTTAACTATGTGGTTTACTGTGGATGTAGATAAGTGACTAAAAAGATAAGTGCATTTTGGTGATATAGGCAGCCAAATCAATTTTTTAAATCTTTCCAGCACATACCATACTGACAGTGACATTGATGTGTTATGAAATCACGAACTATCATTTTAGGAGACATTTAGAATAAGACACTTAGAGCATATACATTGGGGGTTCTTAAAGAGAGTTTCATAAAAAAAAATTAATAAAATATTGTGGGTCCCACATGAATAGTTAAGAACCGAGTTCTTAAAATCTTTATTTAAGAACCCGTTTCTTAACTATTAATGTGACGTGGCGCATTTTCATTAGTTACTTTTTTAATTTTTTTTTTCATCTGCAAAAAAAAAAAATAATAATAATAATAATAATAATTTTTTTTTAAGAACTCCATAGAGGAGTAACACGAATGTACATGGTCTTATAAACCGCATGTGATCTTATACGATAATTTTTATTAAAAAATAGATCTTCAATAAAAAAAAAAAAAAAGCCGACTTGGTTAGAAAATGAAGATTGAAGTCCGCCCTACTAAAACAGAACCAAATTCAGAGAAAGTTCTATTTATCTAAAATAAAATCATTAGAATAATCCAAGTTGGAATAATCAACTAAAGTCTGTTCATCTCATCAATAAGATATTTTTGAAGAAGATATATTTCCACTAATTATAACAAGTAACAATGTTTTTATTTGATCTATTAGAGTCAGTTATATATGTTGTGCTACTACATCACCCGTTAACTTGGCTTTGCCCAAATGAGATTTTTGTTATATCACACACAATCCAGAACAAAACTACTTATGTTAAACCCAAAATAAGAGATGCGAAAACAAAACCAAACTCAAACTCGGCCCAAGGTAAGATGCTTAAAAGGTCAAGTTAACAGCAGGAATGACCAGGTTCTGGAAACAGTGCTTCCTTGGAACACAAGCACCACCATTAAAGCTTCCTTGTCCTTCCAGATCCAGATTCCATAAACCATCCCAAATAGCGTAATCTTCGTTCACATTAGCCACAGGTATTGGCACCGGAACCACTGGGTAAGACCCATTACCATTCGGGTCATAACCAGAACCTGTTGTTGAATGTGTGATCTGATGAGGAACATAGAACGCACGTTCGCAAATGCTACCGCTACTACTGCTGCTACTGAAGTTATTATCACCATTGTCATCGTCTAGAAAAGACATGATCTTTCTCATGTCGACTTGGTTGAACTGAAGCAATTGCTGTTCTTGCTGCAACTCCATCTGTCTTTGTTGCTGAAATTGTTGCCTCTTCAAGATTCTCTTTTTTGTCTTCTCCCCGTTGTTAATTGGAGATTTTGTCTTCTTCTTGAAATGGGTTCTCCAATAGTTCTTGATCTCGTTGTCTGTTCTTCCCGGTAAACTTCGAGAGATTGTTGACCATCTAAATTTTCAAAATCATCAGACAATACACCATAGAAAAAGATAAGACGCAAGTTATTTATTTGAGTTAGGCTACAACTGTTTCAAACTTTAATCTTGATGGAAAAAGGTTTAAGAGAAAATTATATATAAAATGCTAAATTTTGCGGTGTAAAGCTTAAATTAATTACCTGTTTCCCCACTTAGCATGTAACTCAAGGATAATGGTTTCTTCATGAGGAGTGATTTGTCCTCTCTTGAGGTCCGGTCTTAAGTAATTAACCCATCTTAACCTACAGCTTTTGCCATTTCTCTTCAACCCTGCGAGCCTCGCAACAGAGTTCCATCGGCCTTCACCGTGAAGCCGCACATAATCAACCAAAAGACGGTCTTCTTCGGCAGTCCAAGGCCCTTTTCTCCAACCTTCTTCTACCATTCGCCATCCTGCTCCCATTACTCCCCACAAACTCATCCTCTTTTTTTTTTCCCTATAAGGGAAAGCTAAAAAAGAGAAGTAGTGTCTTAGATCTCCTTCTCTCAGACCCACCAATCTTTTGTTGTTCCTCTCTGTTGCCTTTGTGTTATGTTGTGTTCTGTTTACTCCCTGCCCCTTTCAGTATTTATATATGCACACACTCACTCTAACTCCTTGGCTCCACCACTTTTTTTGTTTGTTTTCTGTAGAGATATATAGAGACTAGTGACAAGACAAAGATCTTTTTAAGATTTTAGAGTTATGTTCTTTCTTGAATCAAAATTATTAAGGTTATCGCTATCTAAAAGCAAGATTCTATGGAAATTTACAATATATACTTTCACTCTCTCATATTACAAAAAAAGTTCCACGAGCTCTTAATTAGTAATAAGAATAATTAATCTATTCAGCAAATGTTATCCAAAGAAGAAAAGAATTAGAATTGTTGACATAAAAGAAAAAAAAAGAATATTGTTAAAAAGAAAGGAAAAAAAAACTTAGAACTAAGAGTCTGATTGGTTGTCATTAATGCATGGAAGGGAAGCAGAGTAATTTATTTTCCACTACATCCCACTAACTTGTCACCAATCACTTGGGAAAGAAGATAATTTTTTCCCGCCGAATTACTCTGAAATAACAACATAATAGATGAAATTCTCCCACCATAAATTTTAAGTTGAAAAAATTACTCTGACTCCCACTTATTTCTTCCCTCTCTCTCCCATCATTTTTTTTCCTCTCTCTTCCATTTTTGTTTTACCAATCAAACCCTAAGTAGAACTTGGGTTCTCTCTTTACCTCTCTCTATTCACAGGTCGTTGTCATAAGTCTCGTATATATCCTTTTGTCTGTCCGTTAAAGTCTTCATCATCCGGAAAATATTAAATTATCCCTTCTTGTTGGTACATTTTTTTTGGTCCTGGGTTGGTGCATTTTCTTTAGGGTTTAAATTACAGATAGAAAAATCCGTGATCGAAGAAATCTAAACCATACCAAACCAAAACTGAGCTAAGAACTAGACCGTACTAATTAGATAAAAACTAAATCATGAATCAGATTGATAACCCTGGTTTGGTGATTTAAATGTTATGCTTAGTCACCCAAACTTCGCCATTTTCATGAACACCAAACAAGGACATTGGAGGGCCATTAATTAATCATTTTCAATATTCATGTAGGATTAAAGTGTAAATATATAATGTTAAGGTATCGGGTAACATGGTGTAACCGAGCACCAAATCCAATAGAATAATCTTTATATGGTAAAGTTATTTGGAACTTTTATCTTGTTGCCACGTAAACCCGACGCGTGACCCAACACATCTGTAAAATTTATTTTCCAACTGCTTTCGTGTCGTCTCACCTTCTTCGGATGCGTGACCACCTCTCCGCCGTTGGGATTTGCCAACGTGCGGGGAAGGCTTCTCTTTTTTTTCTTCTTGTTTCGCCGGACAGTGGCTATGTAAGGATTCGAGCCATTGACAGAAAGTTGGAGTTTTAGATCGGTTTGTGCTCGCGGCGTTAAACAAGCTTCGACAACGATTTCTTGGGCTCTCGGTGGTTTCGTGGCGTTACCCAGCCTCCAACTCGTCCGGATCTACTGCCTGAGGATGGTGATGGCTATGGCGGCTAAGGCGGTTTTTGGTGTTTACGGATGATATATCATGGTTTTTACAGGTTTTAGACCATGATATAAGTATGTTTTAGAGTCTTTTAGTGTTTCTTTAGAGTCTTTTACAGGTATTATTAGATATATGCACGTTTGGAGCGGAATTGGAGTTTATGGAGTTTTTTGGAGCATTTTGGTGCTTTGACCCGAGAGATAGAGTTCCTTGTCCAAAACAGAGTAATGCATCGATCGACACACATCGTGCATCGATCGACACACTAGCGAGATGGGCCTTCTTCGGCGGTTTAATGAAGATTTGATATTGCACTCTTGCCCAGAAGTTCCTGATAATTACAAAAAAGCCCCAAGACGTGATTAGCTTATATAATTAGGTTTTTACATCAGTTTTGAGAGACGCTTTCATATACGCTATTCATAGGTTTTTATACTTTGAGCATAGAGATTTCTAGAGCTTTGGGGCTGATCTAATCCTGTACTGCTTTCTGCTTTTTGGAGAAGATTTCGAACCCCTTTAATCTTTACTCTTTATTTATGCAATCTATTATTCCATTGATTATGTTTTCATATTCTATGTTTGAGTAGATTCACAGTTAGGTTTAGGGATTCTCATAGGGATTTCATGACTTGCTATATTTATTTATTTCAGTTAGGATTCATATCAATAATTGTTCTTCAACCTTGATTGAGCTTAATACTAGTTTCTAACTTGATCACTTAGAATCTAGATCTTAGGTTGTTAAATTGACACGAAAGTGTGATTTAGAATCTGAACTATTTAGGTTGAGCAATTGAATTACTCGCAAAGAAATTTGGTTTAAACGAATTGTGAACATATCGAACTTAATCTTAAAGCTGGTTTAATCTGTTAGGAATTACAAAGAAATTTGGATTTATGCAATTAGGCTTAGAGAATTATCACAACGAAAGTTGGTTAATTTTATATCCGTGTTTGAGTTCTAGAACCGTGTTTAATTCGATCCTGACTGATTATCTGATCTGCTTGTCTGATTTCCTGAGAACTCCCTAGACTTAGCACTTTTAGTTAATTGCCTACAAACCAATCTTGCTACTGATTTACTTTCTTGCATTGCTTTTAGTTTCTTATTACATTGCTTTCTCCTAGTTTAACTTGAATGTTCTTAATCTATCGTTGCCCAGAGTCCTTGTGGATTCGATACCCTAAAGTACTACATTCACATCACTGTGCACTTGCAGTTAGAATAGGGAAAATTCTTGACCTATCAAGTTTTTGCCGCCGTTGCCGGGGACTCTTTTGAGTCTCCGATAGATTCGAACTTATGGTTTAGACTAGGATTTTTATTCTTCTGTTTTGGTTACTAATTTTTCTCTGTTTCTTCTCTGTCGCAGGTGTGACATTCTCATAGCATCGATCGTTACTTCTTTGTGTCGATCGTTACTAGGCGACTGGACTTGAGTCGATCGTTGCACCCTAGCATCGATCGTTGCACTGCGATTACAGACGGTTTATGTAGACGCGTGATACCAGAAATAATCCGAACTCTAATCTCGTTAATCTCCAACTTGAAGAGCTTGCTAGACTAGAGAGGACTAACAGGAAAGTTCAAAGAGCAAGGATGGTTCAAGAACGTCTGATTCTGATACCCGATGCTCAAGGTGTCCTAAGGGACCGACATAACAATCCGTACAATGCTGCTGGGCATAGGATTGATGCTGAAGGGAATGTGATCCCTGAGCCTGAACAAGAACAAGGACAAGGCCAAGGGCAAGGTCAAGGTCAGATGGTTGTTCATGAGAGGACTTTAGCTGACTATAACCGTCCGAATGAGTTTCATGCTAACCAGTCAGCTCTTGTACCTCCTGGTTTTGATAGGAATGACTTCGAGATCAAGACCATCTACTACTCTCTTCTGAGACAGAATGCCTTCCATGGATTTCCGACAGAGCAGCCAATGGATCATATTGATGAGTTTGAGGACATAGTCACTGGGATGAAGTATGATGGAGTGAACTATGATTATCTGTTTTTCAAACTCTTCCCCTACTCTCTCGCTGGAGATGCTGCTGCCTGGCTGAAACAGCTTCCACCTGGGAAGTTTAATACATGGGATGCTGTGAAGAGTGAGTTTCTGAGACACTTCTATGATGATGCTCGCTCTGATCAGTCGAGACATGACATTCTCTTTTTCTCCCAATGTCCTATAGAGCCTCTTAAAACTGCCTGGATGAGGTTTAAGAAGTACCAACGTGACTGCCCGTATCATGGATTTACTGAGGTAACATTGCTGGGCATTTTCTTTAGAGGTATAGATCTCCCTTATCAGACTGCGTTGGATAATTCCAGCAATGGAAATTTCAACACTAGGACTCCTGAGCAAACTAAGAAACTGATAGATAACTTAGTAAGCAGTATTAGCTGCAAGACTGCTGATAGGAGAAGGAAGGAGTCTGGTAGGAAGATAGAGAATCTGGAGATTGTTGATATTAGGTCTAAGTTGGACACAGTTTGTAATCTGCTGGCTGGGAAGAAAGCTGTCCATTTTGCTCAGGATGTTGAGGTATTTGGAGCTGAAGAAGACAATCAGGAAGAGGATGTGAATTACATTGGAGGCTCTGGATTCCAAGGAAACAGGTTTGGTAATCAGCAAGGTAATAGGTTCTTCAATGGTGGACATAAGAGTGCTTTCACAGGCAATCAAAACTCTTCTGGATTTGGACAGAATGCTGGTTATCAGTGAAGGAATTTCTAGTAGTTCCTAATCCAATTAGGCAACCCTGGTCTGAATTCCAAGCCTAGGATCTAGGGTTCATGTAATTGAATCATTGGGATCTCAGAATTACCTGGTGATTAGCAGCGGAAGATTTGCAGATAATCGAGATCTAAAGCGCCTCAAGTGTTGCGCCTCTACTGGTATCCACACGCACACAAACTGAACAGCAGGGATGCTAGTGCCTATAGAGATCCAATCTCTTCAGAGGTTTCTATTCAAGTTCTGGTGGCTGTGAATTAGGTTAGAAATCAGTTTAGGTCGACCATATATCTTATATATGTCGACTTAAACCATAACAGAATTAACCAACGATTAAACCGAATTAATCTGATTAATCCGCTAGTTGCATCGATCGATGCACTATCTGCATTGATCGACACTGCCCCGGAATATTGATATCGAATGCATATCAAATATGCATTCACCAGATCATTACATTAATGATAAACCTCGTCTTTGACGTCCAGTTTGCTTAGGTGTGTGACCTTGTAGGATCATATAACACTAGCAATGAGTTCTAAACTCATTGATCATAAGTGGCTTCTAGCAAAGCATTATGACTACTTAGTGTCATATGATTGTCTCATCTCGACAATACGACTTTCACTTGGAGTAAGTACAATAGATTTCAGGACATTCCCAACAATCTCCCACTTGTACTGGAATCATCTATTCCTTCAATCCCTTCGTCACTATATCTCGATCTGGCATAAGGCAAGATCTGTGTCACCCTTATTTAGCCAAGATCATGTTCATCGAACTCCGATTTATACTGACAAGACAAACGACTGACAATCACCTCGTTTGAGTGTGGCCACACATTTCTCAGTATCAAATCTTCGATGGGCCCTGAGATATTTATCTCCTGTTATATAGGAGGGACAAATCCCATCTTGTTCCATCCCTGTCTCTTCACACGCTTCATGATACGCCCAATCAATGCCTTTATAGTCACCAGTTACGGCTAACGTTTGACAAGGTTAAAGCGGACCAATTCACATGTAAGAAAGTATGATGAACTCAGGTCTAAGGACTATACTCTATAGTCGTAATGAAAACTCTCATGACACTTATATAACTATCCCGTAGAGTTCTCATCAGTGGGTCATGTCCGATCCTGTGTTCTCCAACACATATCTATGTGATTGACTTTAATACTCTTATTAATGACTCCATGAAACTTAGTCATCAGTCACCTCACATACTAGTCTCACGCGGTTGTTAATGTCCCACTTTAACAACCTTGACCAGGGACCAACATAATTTATGTCATTTATTATCTATAGGGTTTCATGATCAAGTCACATACTTGATGACCTATAAAATGTCATAAATTACTTTGGGACTATTATTTAATAACCATTATTAATTAATACAGATGTCAGATTTCAATAACATAATCAAATTATGTTTATACGAACATCATATCATAACTAAAATTAATAACAATGACTCCCACTAAAATTAAGATCAAATCTTAAGACATCTAATGCCTTTAGCAGTAGCCTGACCCTCATTCGCCCTTGCTCAGCGTGTGTCGAAAGACACTGCGTCTTGCTAAGAGTAATACCAAGAGTCATTTGCACGAAGCCTTTTTTGGAATCATGCATATTGGACATGTGCAAGGCCTTATCACTATAAGTATCTTGACACAATCCAATTAGCTTATCCAATCTATCTCTATAGATTCTTATTACAAGAATGTACACGGTTTCTCCCATAATTTTATCGAAAAACAACTTTCGAATCAAGTCTTAACAGACTGAAACAATGGAACTTCATTTCCGAGAAGTGGTATGTTATCAACATACAATACCAGAAATGCAACTGCGCTCCCACTAGTCATCTTGTAAACATACGGTTCCTCTTTGTTCCTGAAGAAGTCAAACCTTTTGACTACTTCATCAAAACGAAGAATCCAACTCCGAGATGCTTGCTTTTAATCCATAAATGGATCGATGAAGCTTGCATATCTTCCTAGCTTCATTAGGATCAATGAAAACTTTAGGTAGTGTCATGCACACATTCCTTTCCAGAATTCCATTAAGGAAAACTGTTTTCACATCCATCTGCCCGTCATCATAATGAGCGGCGGTTACCAGGATAATCCGAATGGACATAAGCACGGTGTCTGGGATTAGGTTTCTTCACAGTTAATACCATGAATTTACTTGAAACCTTTTGCCACCAACCTAGCTTTGTACATTTGAATGTAACCATCCATGTCAACATTTTCTTCTTGAAAATCCATTTACTCACAATGGTTTCTACACCATCGGGTAAATCAACCCAAGTCATACTTGGTTCTGTGACATGGATCCCATTTCGGATTCAGCGGCTTTCAGCCACTTTCGGAATCAAGGCCCATCATTGCTTCTTCAAAATTCGCAGGCCCGTCACTTTCAATGATCAGTAGATCATGGCAATTGGTTACGAGAAATCCCCATTTCTCGGGTTCGTGACGGATCCTTTTTGGATCTGCGAGCTTCAGTCTTGTGTTAAAAGTCACGCACATATCTCATATGTAGACTTTTACCACGAACTAATTAACCAAGATTTAAACCGTAGTTAATTAAGTCATAAACCAAAATCAATATTTGGTTCGCGATCTGTGTCGATCGATGCAACTTTTGTGTCGATCGACACTTCTTCAGAAACTCGCCATTTAAATGTATATCGAATATACATTCACCGGATCCTTTATAAACTCTAGGCACCACAGGTGCAGGTTCTACAACTCTTTGTAGATCCAACTGCTGCTCTTCCTCATCAGGTTGAGCAGTCTCCTGTGATTTTCGAATTTCTTCGAGTTGTACTTTTACTCCCACTGTTCTTCTTGGAAAGAAAGTCTTTCTCAAGAAAACATAGTTCCGAGCAACAAACAATTTATTCTCGAACTGGTTGTAAAAGTTGAAGGAATTTCTAGCAGATCCTAATCCAATTAGGCAATCCTGGTCTGAATTTCGAGCCTAGGATCTAAGGTTCATGTAATTGAATCATTGGGATCTCAGAGATTACCTGGTGATTAGCAGCGGAAGATTTGCAGATAATCGAGATCTAGAGCGCCTCAAATGCTGCGCCTCTACTGGTATCCACACGCACACAAACTGAACAGGAGGGATGCTTGTGCCTATAGAGATCCAATCTCTTCAGAGGTTTCTATTCAAGTTCTGGTGGCTGTCTATTAGGTTAAAAATCAGTTTAGGTCGACCATATATCTTATATATGTCGACTTAAACCATAACGGAATTAACCAGCGATTAAACCGAATTAATCTGGTAATCCGCGAGTTGCATCGATCGACGCACTCTTTGCATCGATCGACACTGCCCCAGAATATTGATATCGAATGCATATCAAATATGCATTCCCTAGATCATTACATTAATGATCAACCTCGTCTTTAACGTCCAGTTTGCTTAGGTGTGTGACCCTGTAGGATCATATAACACTAGCAATGAGTTCTCAACTCATTGATCATAAGTGGCTTCTAGCAAAGCGTTATGACTACCTAGTGTTATATGATTGTCTCATCTCGACTATACGACTTTCACTCGGAGCAAGTACAATAGATTTCAGGATATTCCCAACAATCTCCCACTTGTACTGGAATCATCTATTCCTTTAATCCCTTTGTCACTATATCTCGATCTAGCATAAGGCAAGAACAGTGTCATCCTTATTGAGCCAAGATCATGTTCATCGAACTCCGATTTATACTGACAAGACAAACGACTGACAATCACCTCGTTTGAGTGTGGCCACACATTTCTCAGTATCAAATCTTCGATGGGCCCTGAGATATTTATCTCCTGTTATATAGGAGGAACAAATCCCATCTTGTTCCATCCCTGTCTCTTCACACGCTTCATGATACATCCAATCAATGCCTTTATAGTCACCAGTTACGGCTGACGTTTGACAAGGTTAAAGCGGACCAATTCACATGTAAGAAAACATGATGAACTCAGGTCTAAGGACTATACTCTATAGTCGTAATGAAAACTCTCATGACACTTATATAACTATCCCGTAGAGTTCTCATCAGTGGGTCATGTCCGATCCTGTGTTCTCCAACACATATCTATGTGATTGACTTTAATACTCTTATTAATGACTCCATGAAACTTAGTCATCAGTCACCTCACATACTAGTCTCACGCGGTTGTTAATGTCCCACTTTAACAACCTCGACCAGGGACCAACATAATTTATGTCATTTATTATCTATAGGGTTTCATGATCAAGTCACATACTTGATGACCTATAAAATGTCATAAATTACTTTGGGACTATTATTTAATAACCATTATTAATTAATACAGATGTCAGATTTCAATAACATAATCAAATTATGTTTATATGAACATCATATCATAACTAAAATTAATAACAATGACTCCCACTAAAATTAAGATCATATCTTAAGACATCTAATGCCTTTAGCAGTAGCCTGACCCTCATTCGCCCTTACTCAGCGTGTGTCGAAAGACACTGCATCTTGCTAAGAGTAATACCAAGAGTCATTTGCACGAAGCCCTTCTTGGAATCCTGCATATTGGACATGTGCAAGGCCTTATCACTATAAGTATCTTGACACAATTCAATTAGCTTATCCAATCTATCTCTATAGATTCTTATTCCAAAAATGTATACGGTTTCTCCCATAATTTAATCGAAAAATAACTTTCGAATCAAATCTTAACAGACTGAAACAGTGGAACTTCATTTCCGAGAAGTAGTATATTATCAACATACGATACTAGAAATGCAACTGCGCTCCCACTTGTCCTCTTGTAAATACACGGTTCCTCTTCGTTCATGACGAAGTCAAACCTTTTGACTGCTTCATCAAAACGAAGATTCCAACTCCGAGATGCTTGCTTCAATCCATAAATGAATCGATGAAGCTTGCATATCTTCCTAGCTTCATTAGGATCAATGAAAACTTCAGGTTGTGTCAAGTACACATCCTTTTCCAGAATTCCATTAAGGAAAACTGTTTTCACATCCATCTGCTAGATCTCATAACCATTATGAGTTGCTGTTGCTAGGAAAATCCGAATGGACATAAGCACGGTGTCTGGGATTAGGTTTCTTCACAGTCAATACCATGAATTTACTTGAAACCTTTTGCCACCAACCTTGCTTTGTACATCTGAAAATAACCATCCATGTCATCTTTTCTTCTTGAAAATCCATTTACTCACAATGGCTTCCACACCATCGGGTAAATCAACCCAAGTCATACTTGGTTCTGTGACATGGATCCCATTTCGGATTCAGCGGCTTTCAGCCATTTTCGGAATCAAGGCCCATCATTGCTTCTTCAAAATTTGCAGGCCCGTCACTTTCAATGATCAGTAGATCACGGCAATTGGTTACGAGAAATCCATATTTCTCGGGTTCGTGACGGATCCTTTCGGATCTGCGAGCTTCAGTTTTCTGTAAAAGTCGCGCACACATATCTCATATGTATACTTTTACCACGACCTAATTAACCAAGATTTAAAACGTAGTTAATTAAGTCATAAACCAAAATCAATATTTGGTTCGCGATCTGTGTCGATCGATGCAACTTTTGTGTCGATCGACACTTCTTCAGAAACTCGCCATTTAAATGTATATCGAATATACATTCACCAGATCCTTTATAAACTCTAGGCACCACATGTGCAGGTTCTACAACTCTTTGTAGATCCAACTGCTGCTCTTCCTCATCAGGTTGAGCAGTCTCCTGTGATTTTCGAATTTCTTCGAGTTGTACTTTTACTCCCACTGTTCTTCTTGGAAAGAAAGTCTTTCTCAAGAAAACATAGTTCCGAGCAACAAACAATTTGTTCTCGAACTGGTTGTAAAAGTAACATGCCTTGGTTTTGTTAGGACAACCAATGAAGTAGCACTTATCAGGTTTGAGTGTGAGCTTATCAGAGATTAAACGTTTTATATAAGTCTCACAACTCCAAATCTCCATGATGGATAAATCAGAAACATTTACATTTCACATCTCATGTGGTATCTCTGTAACTGATTATGATGGAACTCTATTTAAAGTAAACTCAGACATTTCTAGAGCGTATTCTTAGAAGAATAATGGAAGATCTAAGTGACTCATCATTGATCGAACCATATCTAATAAAGTTCGATACAGGAGGAGTGAATTGTGAAATACTTTCACAATCTCTCAGATGATCACTAAATTCTTGACCTAAGTATTCACCTCCATGATCTCATCGTAGAGGTTTAATACCTTTGCCAAATTGATTATGTACTTCATTTTGGAACGCTTTGAACTTTTCAAAGATTCTGACTTATGCCCTATAAATAAGGCATAACCGTACCTTCTGAAAATATCAGTAAAGGTAATGAAGTACTGAAATTTTCCTCTAGCACTAGTGCTTATCGGTCCATATACATCCGTATGTATAAAGCCCAATAAGCTTCTGGCCCTTTCATTTTGATCGTTCGCAACCTGTATCAACCGACGCACCATTTGTGTCGATCGACACTACCTCTGTTGAAAGGAGCCTTTGTCGTTTTACTTAATAAACAAGATCCACTTTACTCATTATGATTCTCAATCATATGAGCCCCAAAGCCCATCACTATGGAGCTTCTGAATCTATTTCTCATTTATGTAGCCCAAAACGACAATGCCAGAGAGAAGTTTGACTCGTATCATTTGACTTGAATCTCTTGGTATTAATGTTATAGTTAGGCACATTCTGGTTTAGAACATAAAGTCCATTCTCTAATGGATTGCTACTATAAAATATATCACTGTAATCAAATGAATAACACTTATTCTTAACTTGAAAACTGATATTCTTCCATATCCAAACAAGGAATAGAAATAATCTTTCTGCTCAAAGCAGGTACATAGTAGCAGTTTTAAGTTCAAAACATGCCATAAAAGGAAAAACAAATGAAATACTCCTACGGTTAATGCAGCAACTCTTGCTCCATTTCCACTCATAGGTCCACTTGTCCTTTCTCCATAGTCCTACTTTTGCTTAGGCCCTGCACATTTTCACAAAATATGAGTACCACAGCTGGTATCCAATACCCAATAAGTAGGACTATAAGAAGTAACATTTACTTCTATAACATAATACCTGAAGAAGAAGTCTCGTACGTCTTCTTCAGCTTCTCATAATCTTCCAAGAATTTATTGCAGTTTCTTTTCAAATGCCCATAACCATTACAATAACGGCACTTAACATCTTCAGAAGGACTGGTTTTAATCTTAGGAACATGGCCAGACTCGCTTGGATTCACAATCGAGCTCGTCTTGCCATCACCTTTGTTCATACCAAGTTTCTTAAACTTTTTACCCTTTTGTACCATAAGGACATTTGGGGTGTCCTTCTTGATGTTAGGTTCAGCAGTCTTAAGCATCCCATGCAATTCAGTCAACGTCTTCGTCAAGTTGTTCATGTTATAGTTCATAACAAATTGATCATAGCTTGACGGCAGTGACTGTAGAATGATGTCAGTAGCCAACTCTTGGCTAATGGGACAATCCAGTTTCCCCAGGTTATCAATATAACCCATCATCTTAATGACATGAGGACTAACTGGTTCGCCCTTTGGTAGCTTGCACTTAATCAGAGATCTAATCGTCTGGTATCTCTGAGTTCGTGCCTGCTCCTGAAACATACTTTTCAGGCCAGTGATCATCTGTATTGGCGACTCCACGTACTCATATTGCTTCTGCAATTCCGAGTTCATGGTTGCCAACATGAGACAACTCACATCCACCGCATCATTAGAATGCTTATCCCAAGCATCCTTATCTGACTGCCAGGCATTGGCTCGGTACTTCTTGGGGAGAACTTTCTCAAGGATATAGTCCTTTTTCTCCTGTTTGAGAACAATTCTCAAGTTCCGATACCATTCAAGAAAGTTGGATCCATTTAACTTGTCCTTCTCAAGGACGGATCGCAGGGAGAAATTGTTACGATGGTTTGTGCTAGACATAGCTGAAAAACAAGGGAGGTTTTAGTTATGATGTTCAAGAAATGAGAATTCTTAACAATTAAGAAAACTCGCATTATATTCAAACAATGTTTCCTCAGATGAATATAATGATCCAAGACCCATACTTCACTAAACTTGAGTGAGCCACTGGCTATCATCCAAATTTAGCTATCTAGGTAAGCAACAACTTTGCTAGTTATATCCAATATAACTCTTGGTTGTGGATTGACATCTCATGTCAAATCCACCTGATGTCTCTGAGTCCAAAACGATTTTGATGGCCCAGTCAAGTAAACCAATCTCTTTAGTCATGTAATTGTCGATGTCTTGCACTGCAAATCCATCAACACGATTACCTCTGTCTTACTCATGAAATTGTGGACATCTTGCACTGCAAGTCTATCGCACAATTAAATGGGTCTTGACAGTTGACAAGATTGGAAAGACATCAAGTATCACTTGATATTTGATTGAGGAACAGAACTATATAAAACGTTCAGTTTTATTATGTTTTAATTCTTCTAATTAAATGATTCGTCTTGGTTTGGTTCTGTGGTTTCAGGTTCCAAAACCTAAACCATCGAATCTTGTGTCGACCGACACTACTTTAGTGTCGATCGATGCTGATTAACCAAAACCAATCTGCGATAACCGATCAATCCAATTGATCCGGTTTTGAGTACCGGTCAGTGTCGATCGATGCTACATTAGCATCGGTCGATACCAACCCAATCGCAATAAACCATTCTTAGTGTTTAACCATCATTAACCAAGCTCGATAACCGGTCCAATCCAATTGAACCGATTCATCAATCTCGCGAGGTCTGTGTCGACCGACACAACTCTTGCGTCGATCGACACTAGGCTAAACATAAGTTTTATTCGGGTTTTCGCCCTGTGTCGATCGATGCCGGATTGGCATCGATCGACACCATGCGAAAAACCCTAAACGTTTTTCGAACAAAACCCTAAACTAGGTTACTTTGATCAAAAATGAGTTTTAGCATGCTTGTATCAATCATACAGAGATCCAGATTCAACCAATCTAATCAACATGCTACAGATTCAATGGAACCCTAAAGCTCTGATACCACTGAAGGTATTTCTAGCAGATCCTAATCCAATTAGGCAATCCTGGTCTGAATTCCGAGCCTAGGATCTAAGGTTCATGTAATTGAATCATTGGGATCTCAGAATTACCTGGTGATTAGCAGCGGAAGATTTGCAGATAATCGAGATCTAGAGCGCCTCAAATGCTGCGCCTCTACTGGTATCCACACGCACACAAACTGAACAGGAGGGATGCTAGTGCCTATAGAGATCCAATCTCTTCAGAGGTTTCTATTCAAGTTCTGGTGGCTGTCTATTAGGTTAAAAATTAGTTTAGGTCGACCATATATCTTATATATGTCGACTTAAACCATAACGGAATTAACCAGCGATTAAACCGAATTAATCTGGTAATCCGCGAGTTGCATCGATCGACACACTCTTTGCATCGATCGACACTGCCCCAGAATATTGATATCGAATGCATATCAAATATGCATTCCCTAGATCATTACATTAATGATCAACCTCGTCTTTAACGTCCAGTTTGCTTAGGTGTGTGACCCTGTAGGATCATATAACACTAGCAATGAGTTCTCAACTCATTGATCATAAGTGGCTTCTAGCAAAGCGTTATGACTACCTAGTGTTATATGATTGTCTCATCTCGACTATATGACTTTCACTCGGAGCAAGTACAATAGATTTCAGGACATTCCCAACAAAAGTAACATGCCTTGGTTTTGTTAGGACAACCAATGAAGTAGCACTTATCATATTTGGGTGTGAGCTTATCAGAGATTAAACGTTTTATATATAAGTCTCGCAACTCCAAATCTCCATGATGGATAAATCAGAAACATTTACATTCCACATCTCATGTGGTATCTCTGTAACTGATTTTGATGGAACTCTATTTAAAGTAAACTTAGACATTTCTAGAGGGTATTCTTAGAAGGATAATGGAAGATCTAAGTGACTCATCATTGATCGAACCATATCTAACAAAGTCCGATACAGGAGGAGTGAATTGTGAAACACTTTCACAATCTCTCAGATGATCACTAAATTCTTGACCTAAGTATTCACCTCCATGATCTCATCGTAGAGGTTTAATACCTTTGCCAAATTGATTTTGTACTTCATTTTGGAACTCTTTGAACTTTTCAAAGATTCTGACTTATGCCTTATAAATAAGGCATAACCGTACCTTCTGAAAACATCAGTAAAGGTAATGAAGTACTGAAATTTTCCTCTAGCACTAGTGCGCATCGGTCCATATACATCCGTATGTATAAAGACCAATAAGCTTCTTGCCCTTTCATTTTGATCGTTCGCAACCTGTATCGACCGACGCACCGTTTGTGTCGATCGACACTACCTCAGTTGAAAGGAGCCTTTGTCGTTTTACTTAATAAACAAGATCCACTTTACTCATTATGATTCTCAATCAGATGAGCCCAAAAGCCCATCACTATGGAGCTTCTGAATCTGTTTCTCATTTATGTTGCCCAAACGACAATGCCAGAGAAAAGGTTTGATTCGTATCATTTGAATTGAATCTCTTGGTATTAATGTTATAGTTAGGCACATTCTGGTTTAGATAATAAAGTCCATTCTCTAATGGATTGCTACTATAAAATATATCATTGTAGTCAAATGAATAACACTTATTCTTAATTTGAAAACTGATATCCTTCCATATCCAGACAAGGAATATAAATAATCTTTCTGCTCACAGCAGGTACATAGTAGCAGTTTTAAGTTCAAAACATGCCATAAAAGAAAATAAATGAAATACTCCTACGGCTAATGCAGCAACTCTTGCTCCATTCCCACTCATAGGTCCACTTGTCCTTTCTCCATAGTTCTACTTTTGCTCAGGCCCTGCACATTTTCACAAAATATGAGTACCACAGCTGGTATCCAATACCCAATAAGTAGGACTATAAGAAGTAACATTTACTTCTATAACATAATACCTGAAGAAGAAGTCTCATACGTCTTCTTCAGCTTCTCATAATCTTCCAGGAATTTATTGCAGTTTCTTTTCAAATGCCCATAACCATTACAATAATGGCACTTAACATCTTCAGAAGGACTGGTTTTAACCTTAGGAACATGGCCAGACTCGCTTGGATTCACAATCGAGCTCGTCTTGCCATCACCTTTGTTCTTACCAAGTTTCATAAACTTTTTACCCTTTTGTACCATAAGGACATTTGGGGTGTCTTTCTTGATGTTAGGTTCAGTAGTCTTAAGCATCCCATGCAATTCAGTCAACGTCTTCGTCAAGTTGTTCATGTTATAGTTCATAACAAATTGATCATAGCTTGACGGCAGTGACTGTAGAATGATGTCAGTAGCCAACTCTTGGCTAATGGGACAATCCAGTTTCCCCAGGTTATCAATATAACCCATCATCTTAATGACATGAGGACTAACTGGTTCGCCCTTTGGTAGCTTTCACTCAATCAGAGATCTAACCGTCTGGTATCTCTGAGTTCGTGCCTGCTCCTGAAACATACTTTTCAGGCCAGTGATCATCTGTATTGGCGACTCCACGTACTCATATTGCTTCTGCAATTCCGAGTTCATGGTAGCCAACATGAGACAACTCACATCCACCGCATCATTAGAATTCTTATCCCAAGCATCCTTATCTGACTACCAGGCATTGGCTCGGTACTTCTTGGGGAGAACTTTCTCAAGGACATAGTACTTTTTCTCCTTTTTGAGAACAATTCTCAAGTTCCGATACCATTCAAGAAAGTTGGATCCATTTAACTTGTCATTCTCAAGGACGGATCGCAGGGAAAAATTGTTACGATGGTTTGTGCTAGACATAGCTGAAAAACAAGGGAGGTTTTAGTTATGATGTTCAAGAAATGAGAAGTCTTAACTATTAAGAAAACTCGCATTATATTCAAACAATATTTCCTCAGATGAATATAATGATCCAAGACCCTTACTTCACTAAACTTGAGTGAGCCACTGGCTATCACCCAAATTTTAGCTATCTAGGTAAGCAACTCTTTGCTAGTTATATCCAATATAACTCTTGGTTGTGGATTGACATCTCATGTCCAATCCACCTGATGTCTCTGAGCCGAAAACGATTTTGATGGCCTAGTCAAGTAAACCAATCTCTTCAGTCATGTAATTGTTGATGTCTTGCACTGCAAGTCCATCAACACGATTACCTTCTGTCTTACTCATGAAATTGTGGACATCTTGCACTGCAAGTCTATCGCATAATTAAATGGGTCTTGACAGTTGTCAAGATTGGAAAGACATCAAGTATCACTTGATATTTGGTTGAGGAACGGTACCTTTTAAAACGTTCAGTTTTATTATGTTTTAATTCTTCTAATTAAATGATTTGTCTTGGTTTGGTTCTGTGGCTTCAGGTTCCATAACCAAAACCAATCTGCGATAACCGATCAATCCAATTGATCCGGGTTTGAGTACCGGTCAGTGTCGATCGATGCTACATTAGCATCGGTCGATACCAAACCAATCGCAATAAACCATTCTTAGCGTTTAACCATCATTAACCAAGCTCGATAACCGGTCCAATCCAATTTAACCTATTCATCAATCTAGCGAGGTGTGTGTCGACCGACACAACTATTGTGTCGATCGACACTAGGCGAAACATAAGTTTTATTCGGGTTTTCGCCCTATGTCGATCGATGCCGGATTGGCATCGATCGACACCATGCGAAAACCCTAAATTTTATTCGGGTTTTCGCCCTGTGTCGATCGATGCCGGATTGGCATCGATCGACACCATGCGGAAAACCCTAAAATGTTTTTCGAACAAAACCCTAAACTAGGTTACTTTGATCAAAACGAGTTTTAGCATGCTTGTATCAATCATACAGAGATCCAGATTCAACCAATCTAATCAACATGCTACAGATTCAATGGAACCCTAACGCTCTGATACCACTGAAGGAATTTCTAGTAGTTCCTAATCCAATTAGGCAACCCTGGTCTGAATTCCAAGCCTAGGATCTAGGGTTCATGTAATTGAATCATTGGGATCTCAGAATTACCTGGTGATTAGCAGCGGAAGATTTGCAGATAATCGAGATCTAAAGCGCCTCAAGTGTTGCGCCTCTACTGGTATCCACACGCACACAAACTGAACAGCAGGTATGCTAGTGCCTATAGAGATCCAATCTCTTCAGAGGTTTCTATTCAAGTTCTGGTGGCTGTGAATTAGGTTAGAAATCAGTTTAGGTCGACCATATATCTTATATATGTCGACTTAAACCATAACGGAATTAACCAACGATTAAACCGAATTAATATGATTAATCCGCGAGTTGCATCGATCGATGCACTATCTGCATCGATCGACACTGCCCCAGAATATTGATATCGAATGCATATCAAATATGCATTCACCAGATCATTACATTAATGATAAACCTCGTCTTTAACGTCCAGTTTGCTTAGGTGTGTGACCCTGTAGGATCATATAACACTAGCAATGAGTTCTAAACTCATTGATCATAAGTGGCTTCTAGCAAAGCATTATGACTACCTAGTGTCATATGATTGTCTCATCTCGACAATACGACTTTCACTTGGAGTAAGTACAATAGATTTCATGACATTCCCAACAATCAGAAGCCTTATCAGCAAGGTAATCAGAGGACTTATGGATCTTCCTCTTACCAAACACCTCCTGCTGCTAATGCTCATGAGAGAAAGATGGAGAGAATGATGGAACAATTGCTGAAAGGTCAGACTGCTGTAGACTTCGACAAGAAGTTAGGTGCTGTGTATGAGGATCTGAATGGGAAGTTTGAATCCTTGAGCACACATATGAAGGAGCTTGATGCTAAGGTTGCGAGGACTGCTGGCTATGTTCATAGGCCTGATGGATCTCTTCCAGGACGGACTGATGCTAATCCTAAGTATCAGTGCAATGCAGTGACATTGAGAAGCGGTAAGGAGCTGTTTCCTGCCCAGAAAAGGCAGTTGAGTGTCGAAGAAATCGTGGAGATTGAAGAAATGGACGATGAGATCCGTGGAATTCGCAATGCATCGATCGACGCACCTCAGCAACGGTCGATGCAAAGCGAAAACAAGGATGATGAGCTCAAGCTCGACGCAGAGGTCGTAACACAGTCGCCCAGCAACGATCGATGCAACACTAGCAACGATCGACGCAAGGCGACTGCAGAGAGCTCAGACGCAGAGAAGCTGAAGAAGTCGAATGAAAGGGTTTACAAGCCTAAGGTACCTTTTCCTAAGAACCCCAGGAAGGCTAAGAATGATAAGCAGTATGCCAAATGCAAAGAGATCATTAAAAAGGTGAAGATTGAAGTGCCTTTGATTGACTCTATGGAGACTACTCCTGTGATGAAGAGATGTCTTAAGGACTTACTTGCTGGTAAATGGTCTGATGAGGAGAGTGTAATGATGATCACAGAGGTATGTAGTGCAGTGATTCAGGGAAGAATTCCTGAGAAGTTGAAAGATCCGGGAAGCTTTGTGTTGGATTGTGGTATCTACAAGGAAAGATTTGAGCGATCTCTATGTGATCTTGGTTCTAGTGTGAACCTTATGCCCTTCTCTGTTGCTAAGAGACTTGGGATGACTGACTTCCTGCCCACTAGGATCTCACTGGTTTTAGCAGACAGAACAATCAGAATTCATGAAGGAATATTGGAGGATGTGCCTATAATGATTGGCCAATGTGTGATTCCTACTGATTTTGTGGTTCTGCACTATGGAGAGGAACCAAAGGATCCACTGATTTTGGGTAGGCCTTTCTTGGCTACTGCGGGTGCGATGATTGACTGCCAGAGAGGTAAGATAATTCTGAATGTGGGTGATCTGAAGATGAGCTTTGATATGGACAAACTGGTGAAGAGACCAACCATCGACGGACAGACCTTTTATGTGGACACACTCAGTGATTTGGCTGTAGAATACTTTCATAAGTCACATGCTGAGGATCCACTGGAGAGAGCCTTACTGAGCTCTATAATGGAGCTAGAACACCTGCAAGACGAGCCCGCAATCTGCTATGCAAAGCTAACAGATTCTGCTGAGCAAGTGATGCAGTTAGATGTGTCTGGCGCGACTTTGCATCGATCGACACAGCTTAAGCATCGATCGTTGCAAGTCGACAGAGACTGGGCAGAGGAAAAAGCTCCAAAAATTGAGCTGAAACAACTTCCATCCGGGCTAAGGTATGCATTTTTTGGACCTAATTCGACATATCCAATGATTGTTAATGCTAGTTTGAACAACGCAGAGCTCACTTTACTGCTAAGCAAGCTGCGCAAACATCGCAAAGCTCTTGGCTATTCTCTTGATGACATTTCAGGTATCTCTCCGGAGCTGTGCATGCATCGGATACATCTTGAGGACGAGTCTAAGACATCTGTTGAGCATCAGAGGAGGTTTAATCCTAATCTACAGGAAGTGGTAAAGAAAGAAATCATGAAGCTCTTAGATGCTGGGATCATCTATCCAATTTCAGACAGCGATTGGGTTAGTCCAGTCCATGTAGTGCCTAAGAAAGGTGGAGTTACAGTAGTGAAGAATGAGAAGAATGAGCTGATTCCTACAAGGACTGTGACTGGACACCGAATGTTCATAGATTACAGGAAGCTCAATGCTGCGACAAGGAAGGATCATTTCCGTTTACCTTTCATTGATCAAATGCTGGAGAGGTTAGCAAATCACCCTTACTATTGCTTCCTCGATGGATATTCAGGTTTCTTCCAGATCCCCATCCATCCAGAGGATCAGGGAAAGACTACTTTTACTTGTCCATATGGCACATTTTCTTGCCGTAGGATGCCCTTTGGACTCTGCAATACACCAACCACCTTCCAGAGATGCATGATGTCCATATTCACTGATATGATTGAGGACTTTATGGAGGTATTTATGGATGACTTTTCAGTCTACGAGTCATCTTATAATGAGTGTTTAGATAATCTGTGCAAGGTACTAGCTAGATGCGAGGAGAAGCACTTAGTTATTAATTGGGAGAAGTGCCATTTCATGGTCAGAGATGGCATTGTACTTGGACATAAAGTGTCTGAAGCAGAGATCGGAGTAGACCGCGCTAAGATTGAGGTAATGACCAACCTTCAGGCTCCTGATTTTGTTAAGCCTGTGAGGAGTTTTCTTAGACATGCTGGTTTCTATAGACGGTTCATCAAGGACTTCAGTAAGATTGCTATGCCACTAACTGCTTTGCTGTGTAAGGATACCAAGTTTGAGTTCAATGCAGATTGCCAGACTGCATTTGAACAGATCAAGGATGCATTAGTGAGTGCTCCTATAGTTCAGCCACCAGATTGGGATCTACCTTTTGAGGTTATGTGTGATGCAAGTGACTATGCTGTAGGAGCTGTTCTTGGGCAGAAGAAGGACAGAAAGCTTCATGCTATCTATTATGCTAGTAGGATACTAGATGATGCGCAAAGAAACTATGCCACTATAGAGAAGGAGTTGTTGGCTGTTGTCTTTGCGTTTGAGAAGTTTCGCCCTTATCTTGTTGGCTCCAAGGTGATTGTACACACTGATCATTCAGCCCTGAAGTATCTGATGCAGAAGAAAGATGCTAAGCCAAGATTGTTGAGATGGATTCTGTTGCTTCAGGAGTTCGACATTGAAGTGAGGGACAAGAAAGGAGTTGAGAATGGAGTTGCTGATCATCTTTCAAGGATGATGGTTGATGAATACGTACCCATTAATGATTTCTTGCCTGAGGAGAACGTCAATATGATCGGGACAGTGTTTCGGACGGATTTGGACAGAAATTTGCAAAACTGTCGGATTAATCGCACTGTGTCGATCGATGCCACATCTGTGACGATCGATGCACGTGTCGAGATTGCGACGATCGATGCTACCTTATGTGACGGTCGTTGCAATGCGGATACGATCCCAGAACCTTTCATAGTTCGAATTGGAGACTATGACTTCGAAGTTGATGCTGTCACAACCACCGATCGACTCTGGTATGCAGATATAGCTAATTACCTAGCTGCAGAGACTAAACCATATGGTCTGAAGGGGTATGCAAAGAAGAAGTTCATCAAAGAGCTTAGACGGTACTTCTGGGATGAGCCTTATCTCTACAAGCATTGTTCGGATGGTCTTTACAGGAGATGCGTTGCTGAATTAGAGGTTCCAGATATCCTATCCCACTCTCATGGATCAGATTATGCTGGACATTTTACTACTTTCAAGACTGTGTCTAAGGTCTTGCAAGCAGGTTTCTAGTGGCCTACGATGTTTGCGGATGCTCATAACTTTGTTTCTCAATGTGATGCCTGTCAAAGGAGAGGGAAAATCAGCAAGAAGCATGAGATGCCTCAGGACTTCATTCTTGAGGTTGAGGTTTTCGACTGTTGGGGCATAGATTTTATGGGTCCTTTTCCCTCATCCTATGGGAATAAGTTTATCTTGGTTGTTGTGGACTATGTATCTAAGTGGGTAGAGGCAATAGCTAGTCCAACCAATGATTCTTCGGTGGTTATTAAGTTGTTTAAGACCATCATATTCCCTAGATTTGGAGTACCTCAGATAGTAATTAGTGATGGAGGATCTCATTTCATTAATAAGGTCTTCGAGAAGCTGCTACAGAAGCATGGAGTTCATCACCGAGTTGCTACTCCTTATCACCCCAGACTAGTGGACAAGTCGAGGTCTCTAACAGACAGATCAAGGAGATCTTAGAGAAGACAGTTGGAAAGACAAGGAAAGATTGGGCAGCAAAGCCGGATGATGCATTATGGGCTTACCGGACTGCTTTCAATACACCACTTGGGACTACTTCATTTCATCTGTTGTATGGAAAAGCATGTCATCTGCCAGTAGAGCTTGAGCATAAAGCAACATGGGCTGTGAAGCAGATGAACTTCAATCTTAAATCTGTTGCAGAGAGGAGATTGATGCAGCTTAATGAGTTGGATGAGATTAGGCATCATTCTTATGAGAACTCAAAGCTGTACAAGGAGAGGACTAAAGCTTATCATGACAAGAAGATTGTCTTTAGAAAATTTGAGCCTAATGATCAGGTACTTTTGTATAACTCTCGTTTGCAATTGTTTCCAGGTAAGTTGAGATTAAGGTAGTCTGGTCCTTTCACAATCAAGGAGGTACGTCCTTATGGGGCTGTCGTTCTGATCAGCCAGGAAGGTAAGGAATTTACTGTCAATGGACAGAGAGTAAAGCATTATTGGGCTAAGTACACCCCATAACGGGAAGAGCACTGATAAAAAAATAAAATGATACCCAGTGGGGAAAAATCAGATTGCTAAGGAAGGGAAAAGAGAAGAAAGGAACCAGAAAAAGATAGTATGGTGGTATAGAGGTAACAGAGTAAGAATCCATGTGCCCTTTGATCGATAATCCTTAGGTGAGACCGCACTTGATATTCTTAAGAATTCAGTAGGGTGAATTTGAATTGCTAGGATTGATTGTGGAGTTTACTTTAGGACAGTTGCTAAGTGTGGGAGAAGTACATGTTGGTCTTGATGTCTTGCAGGTGATTCTTTTAGTGGCTTACTAAAGGGAATCTGAGTGTTGTTGCTTCTATGATGAAAAGAGTTTCTGAAAGTTTTCAAACCTCTTCACCATGTTTTAGTTCTCTGTTTTGCTTGAGGGCAAGGAAAGGCTAAGTGTGGGGGTGTATATCATGGTTTTTACCGGTTTTAGACCATGATATAAGTATGTTTTAGAGTCTTTTAGTGTTTCTTTAGAGTCTTTTACATGTATTATTAGATATATGCACGTTTGAAGCGGAATTGGAGTTTATGGAGCTTTTTGGAGCATTTTGGTGCTTTGACCCGAGAGATAGAGTTCACTGTCCAAAACAGAGTAATGCATCGATCGACACACATCGTGCATCGATCGACACACTAGCGAGATGGGCCTTCTTCGGCGGTTTAATGAATATTTGATATTGCACTCTTGCCCAGAAGTTTCTGATAATTACAAAGAAGCCCCAAGACGTGATTAGCTTATATAATTAGGTTTTTACATCAGTTTTGAGAGACGCTTTCATATACGCTATTCATAGGTTTTTATACTTTGAGCATAGAGATTTCTAGAGCTTTGGGGCTGATCTAATCCTGTACTGCTTTCTGCTTTTTGGAGAAGATTTCGAACCCCTTTAATCTTTACTCTTTATTTATGTAATCTATTATTTTATTGATTATATTTTCATATTCTATGTATGAGTAGATTCACAGTTAGGTTTAGGGATTCTCATAGGGATTTCATGACTTTCTAGATTTATTTATTTCAGTTAGGATTCATATCAATAATTGTTCTTCAACTTTGATTGAGCATAATACTAGTTTCTAACTTGATCACTTAGAATCTAGATCTTAGGTTGTTAAATTGACACGAAAGTGTGATTTAGAATCTGAACTATTTAGGTTGAGCAATTGAATTACTCGCAAAGAAATTTGGTTTAATTGAATTGTGAACATATCGAACTTAATCTTAAAGCTGGTTTAATCTGTTAGGAATTACAAAGAAATTTGGATTTCTGCAATTAGGCTTAGAGAATTCTCACAACGAATGTTGGTTAATTCTATATCCGTGTTTGAGTTCTAGAACCGTGTTTAATTCGATCCTGACTGATTATCTGATCTGCTTGTCTGATTTCCTGAGAACTCCCTAGACTTAGCGCTTTTAGTTAATTGCCTACAAACCAATCTTTCTACTGATTTACTTTCTTGCATTGCTTTTAGTTTTCATTATATTGCTTTCTCCTAGTTTAACTTGACTGTTCTTAATCTATCGTTTCCCAGAGTCCTTGTGGATTCGATACCCTAAAGTACTACATTCACATCACTGTGCACTTGCAGTTAGAATATGAAAAATTCTTGACCTATCAACGAACCGACGATTTCTCATCTCGTGGTGATCGGCTAAGTGGCTCAAGGGGATGAAGGCAGTTCGAGTTCGACGGCGACAACCGTGCGTCTTGACTCAAGCGAAGTCCCATCAGTTTCCTTCTCTTTCCTCCGACAGCGACTCGCTCTTTCCGAGCTCGGCTTCTTACAAGGGTTTTCTTCAGTAAGGGAAGCTGGTTTATCTCCGGCGTATTTGCTTCGCGGATGTAGTCGGGTGGATTAAGGATGGATCTAGGAATTTTAAATTCGTATTTTTTTTATAGAGGTTTAGACTCGGTTAGGATTATTTGTGAATGTTAGGTTTTAGTTTGATGATGCTCCGGTTTTGTTATGTGTGCCAGTTCTTTAGCTCAGGAGGAGGTAGTAAGGCTGCGGTTGTGGTGATGCTTCGGCTATTAAGGCTCATTAGCTTGTATAATCTCGTGATCTAGGGCAGGATCCAGGTTTTATTTGAGATCGATCGTTAGATGTGAAGGGCAGTCTTGATCGGCTCTCTCTTAAATTTGTTGTCGAATTGACCTATTTTCACGTGTTATCAGATGAAACAACTTCCTGAGTTTTCTTACTGGTTCTTCAATCTTCTTAGAGCGCTACTTCTTCCGAGACCAACTGCACTATTTCAGGCCTCTGAAATGTTATCAATAATTTTGCCTAAATTGTTCTAGAGCTAATTGGGCAAAATGTCAAATGTTACAGTTCTCACGTTTTTATCCTTTTTTTGGGGTGAGTGTTTTAATTAGGTTTAGCAATTTGTATTTTTAAGTTGTAATATCTAACCATTCATTTTGATTAATAATATTAACATTTTTATTAAAAAAAATTTTTCTTGCCACGTGTATATATATATATGGATGTTTAATCTACAAGTTTTTTTTTTTTTTTGTCAACCAAATTCATTCATGGGCCAAGGCCTTAAATGCGAATGGGCCAGGTACAAATTACAGTGGAATTTAGACAGAAACAAACGAGCAGGCCCAAATGGTCAAGGATAAGATCGAGCAGACATGTGGCGGCTCGAGCGGCCATCCGGACATGCAAGCTTCACACGTGTTTCCATCACGAAACACCGCCGAGAGATGACAGCCAAACGCGGAGGAGAGCAAAATTGGACTCGCCGGACCAAACACTGCAACTGCCGTGGACCATCCGTCGATCGAAGCTTCCAAGAACCATCATCAAGCCACCTGCAAGTTAATGCAGAAATGTTCATTAATTATTATTATTTAAGTTTCTTAATTAACATTTTCTTTAAAGGCACAATGAAAAGTAAAGAATTTGATGGTGCTTGATTATTTTAAGTTTATACATATAATTGAACCACTAAGGTTTCTCCAAGTGTCGAGGAGATTTACACATGCGATCTTACACTAATATTTGTTGTTGTCGTATAAGATTCGTTGGATTCCACATAAGGAATTATAGCAATAAACTATAGAAATAAATTAAACAACCATTAGAGTTTATGGTCTTTGTGCGTCACCATGAGACAGGTGGTCTTATAATTCTCTGTCTCATTAATATTTGTAAGAAATATGATAATAATCTCAAAAACCAGTGTCTAATCTTTCCATCTTATTCTTCTCCATAGTGGAAAATACATTTTCTACCAAAAAGTACTAAACATCATTTAGTTGGGTACGAAATAAATATCATTTGGTTGGGTACAACACTTGGTCTTGCTACAATTCCATATGTGCTCCTTCCAAATTTTTTTTGTATCGAGAAGAACCTAAGGTAATTCAGTTGTCCAAAACAGAATTTAAAACTAATATAAACGAAACGTTGACAAGAAAAAACTAATATAAACGAAATATGACGGTTGAATATGAATATTCTGTAACTTATTAGTTTACACTCGATCCATTTTACAATAAGTGTCGTTTTGTATTATTTTTTGTTTCAAAATAAATGTGGTTTTAAACTGACGATGTAACTTTTAGCATAAATTGTCTAATTTAACTTCAATATTAACCAATAAATAAAGAATGCCAAGAATCAATTTAATTTCTAAGGGTATATAGAATTTTAATATGTTTTTTTTAACTTGGGTAAGAAATGCTAAAATGATATTTATTATAAAACAAATGAACATTATTTCCTCGTAGGATGTGAGAGATCTGAAAAATCTTAAACAACGCCTTTTAAACTTCTCCATTTTAGTTAAATATGCACACAATTAATCTATCGATTCATAGGCCATCTTCATCTATGTGACTAACAAAATTAATTTTTTTTACTGAAATATTTTCATGCATTCAATAGTCTAAATTAATATTTCAAATTTAAAATGAATAGTGAAAAACCATTTTTAATATTTTTTCCATCATTATTTTCACATCTCATCTAAACCCGCTTCAAATATGCCTTCCAAGTTAACTTAAAACCAAAATTATTGACTGGTTTCTGTTTCTAAAATACAATTAATATTTGTCTGTGAGACCATATGGTACTGCGAAGGTTAAGCTTATGTGTATATATTGGATAGTTTAACAGGACTGTTGAATTTTGTTGTTGTTAAGGCCATGACAAAACTAGAGAGTCTTGATGTATTATTGGTGAATCAGAAAATTAATATACGACAGTAGAATATTTTGTTTTGATGCGATAAGAAAGATATTAGCTATGTAACACTACAGACATTAAAATAATCGTCTAGAACTAGGGTTTATGGTTTATCATGCCAACTGTGACCGACTGACCGATCCCAGTTGTTAGTCAAAGATATAACTCATTATAATGCTAAAATAAGTTATAGAGCATCAAATCATCAAACCTTATTTTTTTCTGCAAAATGAAAAATATGAGAATTTGAACTTGATGATTACGCAAAACAAAACTAAAACAAACCACAAATGATGCATGCCATGATCCAAAATAATCATTATTAACTGTTGTATGGATCTTAACTCTTTCATATTATATATATATATATATATATATATATATATATATGAAACTTTGAAGATTAGGAAAACTTTTTAGGCAGCAAACAAAAGTTAAAGCCAGAGAAGATCAATTATTTCTGAAATATCATGTTGATATCTCCAGTGACTTGTCGATGCATATGTGAGAACCTTTCAATAGTTTAAATCCATGATTAGAAACATTTTTGTATTGTTAGATGTTTATCCCCCGTACTAGAGGTGTAGATTCTCTATATTCTAAGGCTCAGTAGGTTTTTGTTTTACAAGTATGTTATTCAGATTTTGTTTGCAAATCTATTAAATGAAACATCACTTAGTTGCACATAGGGATGTTAATATGGGTAAACCCACTCCATTTAGACTCAACCCATTTAGACCCTAACCTATTTAAACCCCAAACCCTTTAAGACCCATTTATTTTAAAGGTCTAATACGGTTACCCATTTAGACCCATTTAGTTTTACACTTACCCATTTAAACCCAATTAGACCCATTTAAATTAGATATGAATTTTTTATTATTTTAATATAGGCATTAAGTCATTAACAACTAAAATCTGATTTTTTATTTTGTTTAATTAATTATATTTTAACATTAAATAATTTCAATAGTATTCAAAAAGGATATTTCACCAATAATGTAATTCCAATTTTTCGCCAAAAATACAATTATGGATTTTTCTACGAATACATGATTTTAGATTTTTCATCCAAAAACGATATTGTATTTCTTGCCAAAAACGCGGAATTATGTTTTCCCGCCAAAATAGCGGAATTGCGTTATCCTCCCAAAAACGCGGAATTGCGTTTTTCCGCCAAAAATAAGGAATTATTTTTCCCGCCAAAAACGCGGAATTGATTTTTCCCGCCAAAAACGCGGAATTGCGTTTTCCCGCCAAAAACGCGGAATTGCGTTTTCCCGCCAAAAACGCGGAATTGCGTTTTCCCGCCAAAAACGCGGAATTGCATTTTCCCGCCAAAAACGCGGAATTGCGTTTTTCCGCCAAAAATAAGGAATTATTTTTCCCGCCAAAAACGCGGAATTGATTTTTCCCGCCAAAAATGCGGAATTGCGTTTCCCGCCAAAAACGCGGAATTGCGTTCCCGCCAAAAACGCGGAATTGCGTTTTCCCGCCAAAAATGCGGAATTGATTTTCCCGCCAAAACCACGAAATTGTGTTTTCCCGCCAAAAACGCAATTCTGCGTTTTCCCGCCAAAAACGAGATTCCGCGTTTTCCCGCCAAAAATGTGATTCTGTGTTTTCCCATCAAAATCGTGATTCCGCATTTTTCCGCCAAATCGTGATTCCACGTTTTCTCTCAAATTTTCGTCGTAAAGCAATTCTGCGTTTTCCGGTCGAAAACTAGGGTTGGGCATTTTATTTGAACCCGAACCCGAACCCGACCCGATTTATAAAAATACCTGAACGGGTTCTCTAGCCCTAAACCCGAAAACCCGAAAAATTCGATCCGAACCCGAACGGGTACCTTAACAGTTTGGGTACCCGAACGTCCAGGCCTATCGAAAACGCTATTCGGCGTTTTTCCGTAAAAACGCAATTCTTTTTTTTTCTTTCAAAAACGTAATTCTGTGTTTTTTCCGTCAAAAATGTAATTTCGCATTCCGTCAAAAACGTGATTCCGCTTTGTTCGTCAAAATTATGATTTTTCCACATAGTGAAATTAACCTTTTTCTAATTATTTGTTTTTTAGTTAAGCTAATAAAGTTTTTTTCTATTTTAAATAATTTAAAATTTAATTTTTGATAATGTTACAAAATATAAATGGGTTAATAGGGTCCCCATTTATTTAATATGAAAACCCTATTAGTAAATGGGTTTAAATGGGTTACCCCATTTAAACCCACCAAAAAAATATGATAAATGAGTTTAAATGGGTTTTTATTTTAACACATACCCATTAAAACCCCATTTATCAAAAGCCCATATTAACATCTGTAGTTGCAGATGTGAAAAATGTCTCAACGGCTCAGAGACTACAGACACAAAGGCGTGTGCCTACAAGACGTCAAGCAATATCATTCACCGATTATATATAAACAAATTTTAAACTGATTGATTAGACACTAGTCACTTTTTAATCCGGAATTATTAATTATATAATTGAATCATCTATTAAATATTTGTCGTTGGAGATCATTTGAACTCCGTGTTTCGTAGGGGTTTTTGTATTATTTATGACTTATTGACTTTTGTACTGCAAATACATATTTAGCAGCTAACCATGTGATCTTGCATGATATGCTCTTACGATATGAAATATTTTCTTTTTGTATGTCTTATCGGGAAAAAGCTTTGTTTTTTCTTATACAATATCAGAACAGAATCTAATGTTTCTAATTTGCTAAGTATACGACCTGACTTTATGTATGTGACCTTATAGTCTAATGGTAAAGAAACGGGTTCAGAACGTTATAATGTTTTGAGTTGATCCATTTGCTGCCAAAAATTACAACATATTTTCCTAGACGCCTACATATATATATAAGCAAGTGTTTTCAACCCATTTGTATATCTATAAAATAGTCTATCCGTGGTCTATATCTCTCCTTACATATTAGTCTGAACGTCTCTATAAACTCGGAATATCCTTATGTTAATAAAAAGAAAATACCCGACCTTATCAAAAAACATTGAATTGTAGTACATGACATATATAAAAGAAAAAATGGTAGTTCAAAAAGAACATATTGAAATTTAATTTCATATTTTTTTGGATGACAATGAGAATTATGGATTTTCGGCTCAAAAATTTCTGCAAAACTTTGAATAGTCTTAGATATTTCGATTTAAAATATAATATTCAATGCCAAAGAATGTTAAATTTAGAACACAAGGAAACAAGTGCCACCGGCTATCACACGTTTAGTTTTTATTTCATAAATTATGGTGAATATAAGAAAATATCTGATTTAATTACTAGTTCGTTAGAGGAATTTTATTTTATTTTCATCGAACAACGTTTTTTTATAACTTTGGGCGGTCAGTCCTTTAGAACTGGTCTAAAGTTGCAAATCAATTTATTTCTCAAGGATCAAACTACTACAATCGGCCGACAACACAAACTAGCCTGACTAGTTGTATGAGGTGAGTTAGGTCGATAGATAATGCTAAGCCACCGGATATTCTTGGTCTGGGCAAAAAATCCGGAACCGAAATACCAAACCGAACCCGAACCGAAAAAGAAAAACTGAACCCGAATCCGAACCGACAAAATATCCGAATGAGTTCTAAACCTCTATATTCGAAGAACCGGAACCGAACCCGAACCGAACCAAAAACCGAATGGATACCCAAAATATCCGAACTATAATTATATATCCAAAATATTAACTATATTTAGACTTAATATAAGATAATTATCTAACATCATAATTATAAACCTAAATATATTGGTTAGTTTTAGACCAAATAGTTAAAATATCTAAAATTAATGAAATATACAAAATTTCTTGCTATATTTCTCTAAACTTAACAATTTTTTGTTCAAATTAACCAATTTTTATTTTTGTTTTATGATTTTTCGGGTACCCGGACCCGAACCGAACCCGAATGGAACCGAACCGAATCCGAACCGAAATTATAACATACCCGAATGGATCTTATATGCCTAGAACCGAAAACTCAAAAACCCAAAAGACCCGAACCGAACCCGAACGGGTACCGGAACTCAATCGAGGGAAGCTTAGCTTCGACTTCTCGCAGCGAGCTTGAGTAGGAGTTAAACTTAAAAAAAAACTGTTTTACGCCCTGCCCTAAAACAACTATCACCAGACCAGATATTACGATATGTACATGTATAGTTTTCTTATTTCTGTATATATCGTGTTTCCTTATTTAGGTGTCACATATATACGTTTATTTTGTTAAAGAGATAAACGCTTGTATATATTTTGGGGCTAGGACCTAATGATCAATACAGAAAACTATTCTAAACCTATTGTTTTCTGATATGGTATCAGAGCCCTACTAGAGTTTATCTTGAAAACAGCCGTCGAACTACTTTTCCATTGAGTTCGTCGGATTCCTACTCTTTTCACCTAAACAAAAATGGTGAATGAAAGCGACAGAGACATGACGAACGATGGTGCAAAGGAGAGCAGTGGAAAGGTTCAGAGACGAACCATCTCTCCCTATGACCTTCATTCAAGTGACAATCCCTGGAGTGTTATCTCTCAACCGTTGCTTAGACGACCAAACTATGATGAATGGGCATCAAATCTTCGTCTAGCCTTGAAAGCAAGGAAGAAGTTCGGGTTTGTAGATTGTACAATTCCAGAACCAGTACCAGATTCAGCAGATCTCGAAGATTGATGGACCAACAATGCCTTGGTCGTCTCGTGGATCATGCTGACGGTTGACCAACACGTGCGCTCCAATCTTTCTCACCGTGACGTGGCTAGTGATATTTTGAATCGTATTCGTAAGCGCTTCTTGGTCAAGAATGGATCCAAGATACATAGGATAAAGACAAAGATCGCTACGACGAGACAAGCAGGTAAACCAGTCGAAGCATACTTTGGTTATCTCAACAAGCTTTGGATGAATTTGACGGATTACCGACCACCGAAGAAGTGTAAGTGTGGATCATGTACGTGTGGGCTATATCTTGATCTGGAGAAAGAACGTGATGAAAATCGGGTTCATTAGTTTCTTCTCGAAATTGATGAAGTGTATGTACCCAAGCGATCTTATTTTCTCTCGAGGGTCCCGTTTCCTTCGCTTGATGATGTGTACAACAATGTGAAACAAGAGGAGGATTCGAGAATGGGAGTGCGATCCTTTGCGGATAAGACTGATGGTGTGAGCTTTGCGGTTCAAACGCAACAGAAAAATGCGGCAGACGCGATGAATGAGACAAATTCGCTGTGTGCACTAGTGATATATCATGGTTTTTATAGGTTTTCAACCATGATATAATTGTATATATTAACCTGTTTTTTCGAGTCTATTGAGTCTTCTACAGGTAGGCTTGCATTTGGAGCAAAAGATGGAATTATAGGACGTTTCTGGTGATTTGTGCAACAAGCTGAAGTTAGTGTCTCGGCCACGACTGGATGTCGACCGACACTAACCTTGATGTCGGTCGACACTGAGAGCGACAGAGAAGTTATACGCGAGTTGAAGACATGTTTTGAAGAATTGCATAATTTCCCAGAAGTTTCCCTAATTCTAATATAGCCCCAAAATGTGTTTAGTGGTTTTTAATTAGGATTTTGAGAGCAGACTCATTATGCTATCTTTTCATCTTGTTCTTACTTGTTCTTGCTTTGGAGATTGAGAGATTTTGGCTAGGGGCTGATTCTTGCTACTTGTAACATTGAGAGAAGGATTTCGAACCCTTTACTTTTATCTATTCAATCTTTGGTTTTCTATTCAATGATGTGTTGTTTAATTGATAATATATCTGAGTAGTAACCTAGTTAGATTTAGGAATTCTCATAAGGGTTTTATGCATGTTTGATAACTGATTTATTAGGATTCATCATTTGTTTGTTCATCGCCTAAGTTGTGCTTAATACTAAATTCTGGCTTGATCACCTAGGGTTTAGATCTGAGATAATTGACAATAGCACAAGAATGTGAGTTATAATCTGAATAAACTTAGTGTGAGCAATTTGACTAGATACAAAGAGATATAAAGTGGTGAGGTTCAATCGGGGTCTACACTATCAAGTATAAGTCGGATGGAACTATTGAGCGGCATAAAGCTCGACTAGTTGTATTTGGAAATCATCAAATCGAAGGTGAAGATTTTGGTGAGACTTTTGCGCTTGTTGATAGGTCAAGAGATATCCCTATTCTACTGCAAGTGCACATTTACGTGATTGTAGTATAAAGAGTATCGTATCCACAAGGACTCAAGTTTCACGCAATAGATTATATGCTTTCAAACTTAGCTAAATCAATCAAGAGAAAACAGAAGACAATGCAAGTAAATTAAAGGTTTGTTTCAATGGGAGAAAAGCGCTAGACTCAGGGTGTTCTCAGAAAATCATGCAATGTAGACACTTAGCTAATCAGGATTCAGGTTAAGCACATGTTCAAGAAATAGAATCACAAAGTATAATAATTCAACTCTCGCTGCAATTACTATCTATGTCTAGCAACCTAATGATTTAAATCTTTTTGCAATCTTAGAGTTCTAGACAAGCATTAATAGCAAGTTCTTAAGTTCACAATTCTCCTAAACCAAATCTCTTTGTATCTAGTCAAATTGCTCACACTAAGTTCTTTCAGATTATAACTCACACTCTCGTGCCAAATTAACAATCTAAGATCTAAACCCTAGGTGATCAGTCCAGAATTAAGTATTAATCTCAACTTAGGTGGTGAACAAATAGATTTAGAATCCTAATCATTCAGTGATCTAACAAGGCATGAAATACCTATGAGAATCCCTAAATCTAACTAAGGTTACTACTCAGACATGAAATCAAATAAATAACACATGTTTGAATAGAAAACAAGACTGCATATATAAATAAATAGGGTTCGAAATCCTTCTCTCAAAGGTTCCAAGTAGCAAGAACAACCCCAAGCCAAAATCTCTCAATCTCCAGAACAAGTAAGAACAAAGAACAAGATGAGAGTTACTGCTTTCAAAAACCTAATTAAAAACCACTAAACACGTTCTGGGGCTGAATTAGAATTAGAAAAACTTTAGGGGCAACTTTGCAATTCTTCAAAAGATGTCTTCAAATCTCTGTCGCCATCAGTGTCGACCGACACCAAGATGGATGTCGGTCGACATCACCTCATGGTCGAGACTCTCACTTCAGCTCGTTGCACAAATCACCATAAATGTCCCAAAACTCCGCTCTTCGCTCCAAACGCGAGCTTACCTATAAAGGACTCGATAAACTCGAAAAGCCAGGTTAAAGACTCAATATATATAATTATATCATTTTTGAAAACCTGAAAAAACCATGATATATCAACTCCCCCACACTTAGCTCTTGCTTTCCCTCATTCAAATAAAGAACTAAAGCAATGAGAAAGAGGTTTGAAAACTCAGAAACTCATTTCGTCCTAGGAACATTCGCATTCACATTCACTTAGTAAGCCACTGAAAACATTCCTGCAGAGATCAAGACCACAATGTACTTCCCCCACACTTAGGAACTGTCCCAAGTAAACTCCACAACCGAAAAAGAGTATCCAAATTCACAACACTAACCTCTATATACAATTAGGTGCGGTCTCACAGAGGGAGTATCGATCAGAGGACACATGGACTCAACTCATTCAGTACCTGACCACCAAACTGTCGGTTTCTGGTTCCTTTCTTTTCCCTTTCTCCCTCAGCACTGATTTTTTTCCACTGGGTATCATTTTATTTTTTCTATCAGTTCTCTTCCCTTTTTATTCGGGGTGTAACTTTGGAAATGTTTCCATGGATGCACAAGAGGTAATAGGGGTCTCTACCACTCCCGTGACCACTTCAAAGCTACTAGCTTATCCGCAGTTTTAATCTTTTTTTTCTTTCAAAGGAGGGGAAAATCAGAAACTATACTTAGACAGGATCATAGGCTGTGTCAAGCACATCAGAGGAATCCGATCCAGATATACCAAGCCCCTAAGTGAGAAAATTTAGTCAGGATTAAAGGTGAAGTTAGTGATGGATCCTCTGAATACCTGATAAGATATGGGTGTCCTTGGTAGGTTGATCCGTGTGGGGTTATCTAACAGTCATAGAGCTACTGCAGGTTTGTCCAATGGTTACTTAGTTCCTGTTCCAGCGAAAAATTTCCTCAATCATAGTTTCATACCAATTTGACTCAATAAAATAATTTGAAAACCAAAGAAAACAAGGACTGACACTAAGAAAATAGAACACATTGTCAGTAACCACCTCCCCCACACTTAAACTGCACTGTCCCCAGTGCAATCGCAGCTTGGGTTCAGGAGAACAAGGTATAAGTCAACCGAAAAGTTGGAAAATCAGAAACCTCACCTGCAGGCGTGGTGAGTGTCGATCGACGCCTAGCCAATGTCGAGCGACATATGGCTTTGGCCGACACTCATCTGCTCCGAATCGAGTGTGCTCGATTTCTGTTCGCGTTTTCGAATTTGGTGTCGACCGACACTAAGGAACGTCGATCGACACTGATGTCTGCAACCTGTTCTGCACGATTCTAACACACAAAAACCAGAAAAATAAAAAAACTCAAGACTAAAGACCAAAAAGAAAAGAAAACTGAGCCTACAGTGGGTTGCCTCCCACTCAGCGCTTGTTTAACGTCAATAGCTTGACTGTATTTAGACTAGGTAGTGGGTGGATCATCCTGATGGACAATGTCACCTTCTGGGATCTTGGCTTTCGCCCAATAGTGTTTCATCCTTTGCCCATTGACTGTGAACTCTTCTCCTTTGGAATTCACCAAGATAACAGCTTCGTGTGGTATAGCTTCATTGACGGTGAATGGACCTGACCAACGAGAACGCAACTTGCCAGGAAACAGTTGTAAGCGAGAGTTATAGAGGAGTACCTGGTCATTGGGTTCGAAGTTGCGTGAGATGATCTTCTTATCATGATACGACTTAGTACGCTCCTTGTACAGCTTTGAGTTCTCGTAGGCATGGTGGCGAATTTCATCTAACTCATTAAGTTGTATCATACGTCTCTCACCTGCAGGCTTGAGATCGAAGTTCATCTGTTTGACAGCCCATATAGCCTTGTGCTCGAGCTCAACTGGAAGCTGGCAAGCTTTCCCATAGAGCAGGTGAAACGGTGTAGTCCCAAGTGGCGTCTTGAACACAGTCCTGTAGGCCCACAACACATCATCCAGCTTAGCATACCAGTCCTTCCTAGTCTATCCCACTGTCTTCTTCAGAATCTCCTTGATCTGTCGGTTTGAAACCTCAATCTGCCCACTACTCTGAGGGTGATATGGAGTAGCCACACGATGTTTAACACCATGCTTCTTAAGCAACTTCTCAAAGACTTTTTTGATGAAGTGAGAACCGCCATCACTTATCACAATCCTAGGCACTCCAAATCTGGGGAAGATGATGGTCTTGAACAACTTAAGAACCACAGAAGAGTCATTGGTTGGACTAGCAAGCGCTTCGAGCCACTTAGATACAACAACCAAGATATACTTGTTCCCATAAGAAGATGGGAATGGTCCCATGAAATCGATGCCCCAGCAGTCAAAGACTTCAACCTTGAGGATGAAGTTTTGTGGCTTCTCATGTCTCTTGCTTATCTTCCCTCTCCTCTGACACACATCGTACTGCGATACAAATAACTAAGCAACCTTGAACATCGTAACTTCGTAAGCCACCAAAAGCCTGCTTGAAGAACCTTGGACACTGTCTTGAAAGTAGCAAAGTGTCTGGCGTACTCAGAACCATGACAGTGGTACAACACATTATCAACTCCAGCCTCCGCAATGCAACGTCTGTAGATACCATCAAGGCAGTGCTTGTACAAATAAGGCTCATCCCAATAATAGCACCTGACTTCCCTAAGGAATTTCTTCTTTAGCATATCTTTTAAACACTTCAGGCTCATCCTCTGCAGCAAGGTAGTTGGCTATATCGGCGTACCAGGGTCTCGTAGAGAGAGAACCTTGGGTAATTGCAGCTATGAACATGTCAGCCTGATCATCCGAAATACCTTCCTGTATCCGCGACTGGTGTCGACCGACACTAATATTGGTGTCGATCGACATCGTTCCCAATCGGCCAATCGATGTCGGGTTTGATCGATTATCGTCCGCCTTTTCGAATAGAGTGTCGACCGACATGAACTGAATGTCGACCAACACTTGTTCTGCAACTCGTGTAAAAGGCAGTGAACTCTCAGAAACTGCCTGAAATCCTGTCTCCACCTTATAGATGTTCTCTTCTGGCAGGAAATCATCTATAGGAACGTCCTCATCGATCCTAATCCTGGAAAGATGATCTGAAACACCGTTTTTCACTCCTTTCTTATCTCTTACCTCGATGTCAAACTCTTGGAGCAACATAATCCATCGTAATAGCCTTGGTTTGGCATCTTACTTCTGCATCAGATACTTAAGCGCAGAATGGTCAGTGTACACAACTACTTTGGACCCGATCAAATATGGGCATAAATTCTCAAATGCAAACACAACTCCTAGCAGCTCCTTCTTCTGACCAAGTACAGTTCCTACTGCATAGTCACTAGCATCGCACATCACCTCAAAAGGCAGATCCCAATCCGGAGGTTGTACAATTGGAGCAGAAATCAGATCCTGTTTCAACTCTTGGAATGCAGCATGACACTCATTTGTGAACTCAAACTTCACATCTTTGCAGAGAAATGCAGTGAGTGGTCTAGCTATCTTTCTGAAATCTTTAATAAATTTCCTGTAAAATCCAGCGTGCCCAAGGAAATTCCTCACTCCTTTGACTGAGTCTGGCGCCTGTAGCCCTGTCATTACCTCAATCTTAGATCTGTCCACTTAAATTCCTGCCTCAGATACTCTGTGTCCAAGTACAATGCCATCCTTGACCATAAAATGGCATTTCTCCAAATTCAAAACTAGGTGCTTTTGCTCACATCTAGCTAGCATCTTGCACAAATTATCCAGACAAGCATGGTAAGATGGTCCGTAGACAGAAAAATCATCCATGAAGACCTCCATAAAATCCTCTATCATGTCTGTGAAGATAGACATTATGCACCTCTGAAAAGTTGCAGGAGCATTACACAGTCCGAATGGCATTCTGCGGTATGCATAGGTGCCATAAAGACAGGTAAATGTGGTCTTCTCCTGGTCCTCTGGGTGGATAAGGATCTGAAAGAAACCAGAATAACCATCCAAAAAGCAGTAGTATGGATGATTTGCAAATCTTTCCAGCATCTGATCAATGAAAGGAAGTGGAAAGTGGTCTTTTCTGGTGGCTGCATTCAACTTCCTGTAGTCTATACATATCCTGTGACCAGTGATTGTCCTTGTAGGAATCAACTCATTCTTGTCGTTCTTCACCACTGTGACTCCTCCTTTCTTAGGAACCACATGAACCGGACTGACCCAATCACTGTCTGAGATAGGATACATAATCCCAGCATTCAGCAGCTTCATTATCTCCTTCTTCACAACCTTTTTTAGGTTAGAATTCAAACGCCTCTGATTCTCAATTGACGACATGCTCTCATCCTCAAGGTATATCCTATGCATGCACAAGTCTGGACAAATACCTGCAATATCATCAAGAGAATAGCCAAGAGCTTTGCGATGCTTGCGCAGCTTGCTTAGCAGTAAAGTGAATTCTGCGTTATTTAAATGAGCATTGACAATAACAGGATAGGTAGAATTCTGACCTAGAAATGGATATTTGAGGCCTGCAGGGAGCTGCTTCAGCTCAATCTTTGGAGCTTTTTCCTCGCTCCAGTCTCCAAGTGTGGCAGCTTTCTGCGAAACGCCAACTAGCTTCTCTTGAGCTACCACTTGCATCACATGCTCAACAGCATCCATCAGCCTCAAATACCCAACATCAGCAGCATCCTCTAGCTCCAAATCCTGCTCAGAGCTCATCAAAGCTCTCTCCAAAGGATCAGCTGGATGCATCTGATTGAAGAACTCAGCAGCTAGATTCTCCAATGTGTCCACATGGAAGGTTTGTTCATCAATGGTGGGGTGTCTCATCAGCTTGTCCATGTCAAAATTCTTCACCAGATCACCCACATTGAGTCCAATTTTCCCCCTCTTCACGTTGATGTAACACCAGCTGTAGCCAAGAATTGCCTCCCCAAGATAAGAGGATCCCTAGGTTCTTCATTGTACTGCAAGACAACAAAGTATGTGGGAATTACACATTCACCAATCTTCACCGGTACATCCTCCAAGAGACCTTCAAGAATCCTTATGGAGCGATCAGCTAGAATCAAAGAGATCCTAGTAGGTATGAAATCTGTCATCCCCATCTGCTTAGCAACTAAATACGGCATCAGATTAACACTTGAGCCCAAATCACACAATGATCTCTCAAATCTGTCTCTGAAAATTTTGCAGTCTAAGACAAAGCTTCCTGGATCCTTCTGCTTCTCTGGAACTCTGTTCAGGATGACAACGCTACAGACTTCAGTAATCATCATCACACACTCTTCATCTCCCATGTAAAAGTCAACATATGCTTCAAACACCTCTTCATCACTGGGTTGTTGTTGATAGCATCCATCAATGGCATTGGAAGAGTGAGCTTGCTCAGCATAGCCATGTATTTAGCCTTGAACCGTTCAAACTTGGACTACCTCGGGTTTCTCGGGAAAGGTACCTTGGGTTTATACACCTTCCCAGCAGCAACATGAGCCTTCTTCATAGTATCATACTCTGTTCGCGAAGGATGTCGGTCGACACTAGGTTGGTGTCGGTTGTCATCGATCGATTTTACATTGTTGTCGACTCCATAATCGACTTCGGTCGATTTCCGTTGGTCACAAGCACTCGAAGAATTGGGTGTCGATCGACATTGGGATTCAACGTCGGTCGACACTCGTCTTTCGGCTTCAATTTCTTCATCCAATTCTTTTAACTCCTCAAGTTCCTCAACACTCACTTGCCTGTTGGGGATAGTTTGCAGCTTTTTTCCACTCCTTTGTGATATTGCATTGCAGTGATGCTTAGGATTGGTATCTGTACTTCCATGAAGGAATCCGGCTTACCTCTTAATAGCTCCAGCAGTTTAAGCAACCTGAGTATCCAACTGCTTCATATGTGTGCTCAAAGACTCGAACTTCCCATTCAGATCAGTGTAGATGGCATCCATCTTCTTGTTGAGGTCCACAATAGTCTTTGTCTGCCCCTCAAGTATCTGCTCCATCATTGCTTCCAACTTTCTCTCATGAGCATTAGCAACAAGAGGAGTCTGATAAGAAGATGATCCATAGGTCCTCTGATAGGAGTTGTTCTGCTGAAAAGGTTTCTGGAAACCAGCATTCTGACCATATCCAGAAGAGTTTTGATTGCTTGTGAAAACACTCTTCTGACCACCAGTGTAGAACTTGTTACCTTGCTGATTTCCAAATCTGTTTCCCTGAAATCCAGATCCACTGATGTAGTTCACATCCTCTTCTTGGAAGCCATCTTCAGGTTCAAACTCCTCAACCTCTTGAGCAAAGTGAACAACCTTCTTCCCAGCCAGCAAGCTATGGACAGTGTCCAGCTTATTCTTCATCTCAACAATATAGAAATTGTCAACTTTATTCTTAGTGCTATTGCTGCTCACCAAGTTCTCATTAAATACCTTGGCTTGCTCTGGAGTCTTTGTGTTGAAATTTTCATTGCTGGCAGCATCCAACGCAGACTGGTACCAAAGATCCACACCTCTGAAGAAAATGCCCAGTATCTGAACTTCAGAGAATTCGTGATGAGGAAAGTCTCGTTGGTACATCTTAAACCTCACCCATGAAACTTTAAGAGGCTCTGTAGGTCCCTGAGTGAATGTCAGAAGATCCTGTCTGAGCTGTTCGGAACGAGCATCATCGTAGAAATGGCTCAGGAACTCTCTCTTCACTGCATCCCAAGTGGTTAGCTTCCCTGGTGGAAGTTGCTTGAGCCAAGCTGCAACCTCTCCAGCGAGAGAATATGGGAAGAGTTTGAGGTGCAGAAAGTCATAACCCACTCCATTGTGCTTCATCCCAGTGACAAAGGCTTCAAAATCCTCAATGTGATCCATTGGATGCTCATGAGGAAGGCCGTGGAAAGGATGCTGCCTCACAAGTGCATAATACGCAGTCTTAAGCTCGAACTCATTCCTTTTAAAAGGAGGAGGTACAATCGCAAACCTATTGGCGTAGAACTCATCATGCATGTTGTAGTCAGTAAGAGTCCTCTCAGTTGGAGGATTAGCAAGCTGTTTCTCAGGTTCAGGGATCACATTTCCTTGGGCATCAATTCTTTGTCCCTGAGCATTGTAGGGATTGTTCTGCGGGTCTCTCAGAACACCTTCGGCATCTTGAATCAAAATAAATCGATTCATCATCCTTGAAGTTTCTGAGCCTTTCTGTTTGTTCTCTCAAGTTTAGCAAGCTCCTCAAGTCTGAGGTTCAAAAGCTCTTCGTTCGAGTTGCTTCTGGTGTGACGATTAGGCATACACTAATCTCAAAGGCGAAATCCGTGCTTGGTGTCGAGCGACACTGATTGATGTCGGTCGACACTGAGTGTACCTGTCGATTCCTGCAGCAACAAAACAAGCAAGACAAGAGAAAATGTTAGTAACAATGAAAATAAAAACGACTTAGTCTAAATTCTAGAACAAAATCTATTGGTGAACTCAAATGAGTCCCCGGCAACGGTGCCAAAAACTTGATAGGTCAAGAAATATCCCTATTCTACTGCAAGTGCATAGTTACGTGATTGTAGTATAAAGAGTATCGTATCCACAAGGACTCAAGTTTCACGCAATAGATTATATGCTTTCAAACTTAGCTAAATCAATCAAGAGAAAGAAGAAGACAATGCAAGTAAATTAAAGGTTTGTTTCAATGGGAGAAAAGCGCTAGACTCAGGGTGTTCTCAGGAAATCATGCAATGTAGACACATAGCTAATTAGGATTCAGGTTAAGCACAGGTTCAAGAACTAGAATCACAAAGTATAATAATTCAACTCTCGCTGCAATTATTATCTATGTCTAGCAACCTAACGATTCAAATCTCTTTGCAATCTTAGAATTCTAGACAAGCATAAATAGCAAGTTCTTAAGTTCACAATTCTCCTAAACCAAATCTCTTTATATCTAGTCAAATTGTTCACACTAAGTTATTTTAGATTATAACTCACACTCTCGTGCCAAATTAATAATCTAAGATCTAAACCCTAGGTGATCAGGCCAGAATTCAGTATTAATCTCAACTTAGGTGGTGAACAGATAGATTTAGAATTCTAATCATTCAGTGATCTAACAAGGCATGAAATCCCTATGAGAGTCCCTAAATCTAACTAAGGTTACTACTTAGACATGTAATCAAATGAATAACACATGTTTGAATAGAAAACAAGACTGAATAGATAAATAACAGGGTTCGATATCCTTCTCTCAAAGGTTCCAAGTAGCAAGAACAGCCCCAAGCCAAAATATCTCAATCTCCAGAACAAGCAAGAACAAAGAACAAGATGAGAGTTACTGCTCTCAAAAACCTAATTAAAGACCACTAAACACGTTATGGGGCTGAATTAGAATTAGGGAAACTTTTGGGGCAACTTTGCAATTCTTCAAAAGATGTCTTTAAATCTCTATCGCCATCAGTGTCGACCGACACCAAGATGGATGTCGGTTGACATCACCTCGTGGTCGAGACTCTCACTTCATCTCGTTGCACAAATAACCAGAAACGTCCCAAAACTCCGTTCTTCACTCCAAACGCGAGCTTACTTGTAAAGGACTCGATAGACTCGAAAATCCAGGTTAAAGACTCAATATATACAATTATATCATGGTTTAAAACCTAGAAAACCATGCTATATCACTTGTAGCTAAGATGATAACGATATGTTGTTTCCTTGAAATTGTGGCTTCTCGGGGTTGGGAAGCTCATTAGATGGATGTCCATCACACGTTTTTACATGGAGATCTAGATGAAGAGGTATGGATGCAGATGCCGCCTGGTTTTCGGACAAATGATAAGAGGAAAGTATGTCATTTACACAAGTCGTTATACGGTCTTCGACAAGCACTGAGATGTTGGTTCGTCAAACTCTCGACAGCTTTTATTTCATATGGGTTTATTCAGGCTGAACCAGATTACTCGATGCTTATCTAAAACAACAATGGTGTGGCTATACATGTTTTGGTCTATGTTGATGATCTTATCATCTCAGGTAGCTCGAATAAGGTTATCTCTGATTTCAAAACTTAATTGAGAAATTGTTTTCACACGAAGGATCTTGGAACGCTTAAGTATTTTTTGGGTCTCGAAGTAGCTCAGAATGACACATGAATATATCTTTGTCAAAGAAAGTATATACGATATAATCTCCGAAGTGGGATTACTTGGAGCAAAACAGGTTATGCTTCCGATGGATCAGAACCATCAGTTGGCATTGGCTACTGGGAAAGTGATTAGGGATCCATATCGGTATCGACCGTTGGTTGGCAGGTTGATCTATTTGAGTGTAACCCGGCCTGAGTTGTCTTATTCCATTCATATTCTTTCGCAGTTTATGCATGAGCCAAAACAAGATCATTGGGATGCGGCATTACGGGTGGTTCGCTATCTAAAGTGGCAACCGGGTCAGAGAATTCTGCTATGATTTGGACAAACGTTGGTGTTGCAAGCATGGTTTGACGCAGATTGGGCGGGCTGTCCAATTACGCGTCAATATTTGACGGCGTGGTTTATTCAACTAGGTGATTCTACAGTTTCATGGAAGAAATGAAAGCATGATCAGGTGTCTCATTCCTCAGCGGAATCTGAATATAAGTCTATATCTGATACGGTTCAAGAGATATTGTGGTTGAAGAACCTCTTGACAGTCTTTGGAGTTCGATTTGATGCACTGATTATGTTGTATAATGATAGTCAATCGGCGATTCATATTAGTGCCAATCCGGTTTTCCATGAGAGGACGAAGCATATCGAATCAGATTGTCACTTTGTGCGAGATGAAGACGTCCAACAGACTATATTCTTGAAGCATGTCTCAACGAAGACATAGTTGGCGGACATACTCACGAAGGCTCTTGGAAAGAAAGAGTTTACGGCGTTTCTTTTCAAGTTGAGTGTTCGAAACCTACACTCTCCAACTTGAGTGGGAGTATTACGATATGTACATATATAGTTTCCTTATTTCTATATATATCATGTTTCCTTATTTAGATGTCGCGTATATCCGTATGTATTAGTTAAGGAGATAAACGCTTGTATATATTCTGAGTCTAGGATCTAATGATCAATACAATAAACTATTCTAAACCTATTGTTTTCTGATACCAGAAAAGCCCTTAGTGTGGTGTGTTGATGTATATTAGAAGTGGAAAAGCCATTTTTTTTTTAACGCTGGATTCCATTCATTGAAGAAGAGCCCCAAAAAAGGTTCCTTACGAGTTTTTGTATTTTTTGGAATGTGAGGTTAGGCATAGTTAAAATTATTTAAATCAGTAAGTTTCAAAAAAAAAATTATTTAAATTAGGATGGGTTTCTTGATGCAATAGTGGTTTAAGTATTCGTTTTACTGAGGATTAAAAGGAATTATAGTGATCCGTGGTACCAGTCCACAAATGTAATAAACTCACGGTAAATTATATGTTGGTGAGAACATGTCACAAAAGTAGTGACTTGCTGCTACCTATTCGATGCTTTTCTCGCCTTTTACCCAACTTTTTGGGTAATTATATTTCGACTTGAGTTTTAAAAATTCGTAGTCTTTATATGCATGGATCTTATCCGCTACTACACATTTGGCCATTCGATATCTGAAATGTGTAGTTGTAGTAAGTAGTAACTGGTAAGGGCTGTAAAAAGAAAATAATGGAAAAGGTTGCAAAGGAGGAGAGGATGCAAATTTGATTAGAATACGACAATTTAACAACAACAAAAAGTTAACAACGATATAGAGTCGTACAAGTAACTAAATAAGATTTCGAATCCAACGTTTCCGCGTGAGACGCAACATGGCAAATGCTTTTTTTTTTTATAAATTATATATATTAATATTTAAAAATCCCAAAATGGGCGTCCGAACTTTACAAACTCTGGTTAATCGGAGCCAAAAGGGTGGTTCCACCCAAAGAAAGCTTAAAAGACATAAACATGACTATGAAAAGCGTAGAAACTGTGGCAGGTAATATATCGGAGGCGAGCAACCACCAGCATGGCTCCGGAGACCAGCGGCGCAACCCTGTACCAATCCGGCGGCCACTACTCCGACCAGACAAAGCAAGACGACTCACATACCAAATCCACCGGACGATGAAAAGCTTTAAACAAACTCTTTAGCTTAACCCAAAAACCGAGATCCATCCAATTCGGTTAGATGAACCACCGCCGCCGCAAAGAAGAAACACTGTCGCGCGGAACCGCCATCCGCATCCGGGTTCAGCCGACGGACATACATTGGTCGCTCCAACAAACGAAGAACCCACCGAACCACGTGGAAGAAGCAACTTGGATCTCTTACCCGATAACCTCGAGATCCACACCTAGCCGAACCGCCGTCCTCGAGAAGAAGAAGGCTTGACCTAGTTCCCGAGCTACCGATTCGAGCATACCAAGCTTCCGCAGCGCCGATTCCGCCGGTTATCCAATCCATCGCCGTCGGAGGTTGAATCGCAGCCCTTCCGATTAACCAAGAAATTCTCTACCATCGATTAAGCTCTGAGTGCACGAAAAATATGGAGGTCCTTTCACGGCATCGGCGACATGACGGGCGCCAGAAAGAATCTCGAATGGGAAACCGTGACAGGGGGAGAGCGCGGCGAAGTTTTGGAAGAATTATTTTGATCAAATTTTGAGTTAATAACACCCAGTGTATCTTTGTAACTTTATAATAACAGATTTGTATATTTTCATGTTTACCTCCACTTTTGTATATTTTTTTCACTTAAAAAACCTCTATATTCATACTCAACAAACCAAATAAAACTATCATATATTTAGCATATTCAATTACTTTGACGATTTAGTTAGCTTTTAGAGTTTTTGAAATGTCTCGTTTGTATTTTGGTTTCTTGGAGACTGTGATTTATTATTTGGAATTAGAAGTAGAATATAATACACACTTTTGAAGAGAAAGATGAACATTTCGTTTTTACCGGTGAGCTACCATATGGACAACGCCGCTACACCACGATCGAATATGCATTGTGTTGTTGTATGTGGCTCATGGTTGGTGAAGGGCGACGGGCGGTGGAGATTTATTGTGGACATAGAAAGGGTATCAAAAGTAATTCCGATGAAGCTAGGAATGAAGTTTCAGGAGATTCTGATGGTTGTAATGGCGGAGTTTTGAGAGGAGGGTCATACAAAGCCAAATTTCAGCTACACGGCGCTTGGGTACGTCCTCTTGTACCGGCGACGGCTGTTCACCGCCCATTATGGTGACAACAGATTTTGGACTAGCTTGTTTCTTAGAATTGTTCTCTGCGAACCACTGAATGATCCTATTTCTGTCATTCAGGAAGATAGTTAGGAGAGAAGGCGATTCTGACAAGAAACAGTCTGATAAGATAGCTCACCGGGGAAGGTTCGTGACGCTGGTTAGATTTTTTGGTAACACGACTTCTGGTGAGAGTAGAGAATCTCCGGTCATGCTGGACAATGAGACTCTCGAGACGCTGGAGTCGATGTTATGTACATACCTGCCTCCGGCCAAGTCAGATGATTTAGGGTTCATAGACCCGTTCAACAAACCATTCGTTAAGCAGGAATAGGTGGATAGTATTACCGAGCAGCGCTCACTGGCTTACTCGTACACAAAATGTCATGGCGACCAGTATCCGATGGACCTCGGTACGTCATGTCAACTTCAATTTACTAGATAGTAACAGTCCAAAAAAGTCAGTTAACGATAAAACAGTGGGGGAAACCGTTTCAGAGTATCCAACTGAGGAAGGTTTAACGGATAGAACGGATGATAACTGTGCAGCAAACATGCCTTTATTCAGCTTCGATTTACTAGCTAAAGATAGCCAAGAAGATGTCCTCAACAACGATGATAAAGTAAGGAATACAGTTTCTAACAGTCCATCTGCCAATGCTTTACATGATAGAGCAGAGAAACAAGTCGCAGGAAACAACGCTCCATTCAGCTTCGATTTACTATATAAAGATAGCCAAGAGGATGTATACGCTAACGCTGACACAAGTGGGCATACATTCCCAGACAATTAACCTAACAATGCGGATATGTATAGAGCAGACGAAGAGGAGCTATGCACACCAGATGATGAGATTGATGTAGGGAATGTGGATCGTGAATTCTGGTCGAACCTATTGATGACGAATATGGAGGTTCAGATGCACTAGATGTGATGACGGAAAGCCCTGTTCGCTTTGGAGTACGGAATATACCCAAACAGAAGTCTGGTGAGCTCGTCCCTGGACAACATGAATATGTGTACATGTGGAGAGGTTCTGAAAAAGGTGATGACTCTTGCTCGGTTGACGACGAACCATCTGATATTCCGCCAATGGTGGATGAGAACGAGTACAACGCGATCTTGTCCCGGATTTAGATATAGACTCAATGGGTGGTGACATGTACAAGGGAAAACTTTCCAAGAACAAAGAAGATTGCCTCGTATGGTTAGAAATTTATGATATTAAGGCCAAGTTTCACTATGTTAAACCTGTGTCAACTCTACATAAAATTGTTATTCATTGTCCGGAAGAAACTTGCAACTGGTATGTGATGGTGCATGAGATGAAAGACACATGATACTAGCATGTACGTAAGACAGAGTTAGGGCACACGTGCAGCACTGATACTCGGAACAAATATTGGAAGCTAGGGACAACAAAGGTCATCGCCCCTGCTTTCAAAGAAAAATATAGCGACCCGACATCGGGTCCAAAACTAGCTAGACTGAAAGCGCTACTATTGAAGGAATTGCGTATCCACACACCGTATAATAAGTGTTGGCCTGCGAGGAACAAGGAACTTATGATGCTATGAGAGAAAAACGATGGATCCTATAAGAAGCTGTCGAGTTCTTATATATGCTTAAAGTAGCTAACCCTGGGACGATTGCTGATATCGAGTCTGAAGTAGATGCAACAGATTGCGAGCGGTTTCTTTATCTGTTCCTAGAACTTGGTGCATCCATTAAAGGGTTTTCAAAATTGCGTAGAATGATTATTGTGGATGGCACACATTTGAGTGGCAGGTACGGTGGAGTTCTGTTAACTGCCAATGAACCTGATTCTAATTTTCAAGTCTTTCCACTAGCATTCTATATCGTGGACAAAGAGAACGAAGAGTCGTGGACATATTTCTTCCACAAGCTTGAGAGAATTACTGCCGACAGTCCCACCTTGACATTCATATCAGATATGTGTCAGTCTATATACAAAGCTAAGGGTAGGATCTTCCCTCAAGCTCATCATGGAGCATGTCTTGAGAATGTTCAGAGAAATGTTAAAGCCATGTTTAAATCGCCAGACTCGCTCAAATGGTTAAAACAGCAGGGACTGCTTATAGGATTGGGGGTTACCGTGATATATACAACCGGATCCGTTGCCATAACTTAGAATGTGCCAAGTACCTTGAAAATATTGGTGTTGGATACTGGACACGAGCATATTTCAGAGGAGACCGGTACAATCTTATGACTAGCAACGTTGCAGAGACATTGAATAAGGCATTACTAGATGGAAGATGTCAACCTATCGTCGAACTTGTCTCGTGTATACGCTCTATGTTGACAAGGTAGTTTAGTTCTAGGCGGGCGAATCAGCTACGCACAAGGATGATGTGTCCATTGAGGTTGATAAGCTATTGTAAAGGAACATGCAGGATGTTCACGGCAGCAAGATAGTGAGTGTGGCAAACTTGAATTTTTGAGGTAGTTGGGCAATTTGGCGATGAAGCGTTCCATGTTCTTCCGGACGACAAGCGATGCACACGTAAGATATTTGAAAATCTCAAAATCCCATTGATAGGGTCAGGATTTAATCCTATTCTACTGCAAGTGCACAGTTAATGCAATTATAGTATATAGGGTATCGAAATCCACAAAGACTCCAGTCAACGATAGATTTAGAACAAAAACGATTAAACTAGGAGAAAGAAAATGTGATTAGAAAACTAAAAGCGAAACAAGAAAGTAAATCGATAGCAGGATTGGTTTGAAAGCAGCTAACTAAAAGCGCTAAGTCTAGGGAGTTCTCAAAAAATCAGACAAGCATATAAATCATTCAGTCAGGATCTAATTAAGCTCAGTTCTAGAACTCAAACAAGGATATAGAATTAACCAACTGTCATTGTGAGAATTCTCTAAATCTAAGTGCAGCAATCCAAATATCTTTGTAATTACTAACAGATTAAACCAGCTTTATAATCAAGTTCGATATGTTCACAATTCAATTAAACCAAATTCCTTTGCGAGTAATTCAATTGCTCAACCTAAATAGTTCAGATTGTAAACCACACCGTCGTGTCAATTTAGCAACCTAAAGTCTAGATTCTAAGTGACCAGGTTAGAACTAGCATTAAACACAATTTAGATTGAAGAACATTAAAGTTATGAATCCTTAACTGAAATAAACAAATCTAGAAAGTCATGAAATCCTATATGAGAAACCTTAAACCTAACTATGAATCTACTCAGACATAGATGATGTAAACATAATCAATGAATAAATAAATTGCATATAAGAGATTAAAGAAGTAAAAGGGGTTCGAAATCTTCTCCAAAACAGGATGCAGTACAGGTTCAGATCAGCCCCAAAATCTCTCTCTAACTCTCTGCTCAAAGTATGATTGCCTTTGTAAAATAATACTCTAAAACCTAATTATATTAGCCAAATCACGTCTTGGGCTTCTGTGTAAATATCTGGAACTTCTGGGCATAAGTGAAAATTCATCATTCTTCATTAACTCTCGCCGAGACTGGCCCAACTCGCTGTGCATCGATCGATGCTGATGTGCGTCGATCGACACAAATCTCTGTTCTGGACAGTGAACTCTATCTCTCGGGTCAAAACACTAAAATGCTCCAAAAAGCTCCATAATCTCCAATTCCGCTCCAAACGTGCATGTACCTAATAACACCCTTAAAAGACTCTAAAACGACTCTAAAACATACTTATATCATGGTCTAAAACTGGTAAAAACCATGATATATCAACTCCCCCACACTTAGCCTTAGGACAAGCAAAACAAAGAACTAAAACATGGTGAAGAGGTTTCTTTTCATCTTAGAAGAAACAACACTCAGATTCCCCTTAGTAAGCCACTGAAAGAATCACCTGCAAGACATCAAGACCAACATGTACTTCCCCCACACTTAGCAACTGTCCTAAGTAAACTCCACAATCAATCCAAGCAATTCAAATTCACCCTACTGACTTCTATAAGCTATTAAGTGCGGTCTCACCTAAGGATTATCGATCAAAGGGCACATGGATTCTTACTTTGTCAGCTCTAGACCACCATACTATCTTTTTCTGGTTCCTTTTCTTCTCTTTTCCCTTCCTTAGCATTTTGATTTTTCCCCATTGGGTATCATTTTTTTTATCAGTGCTCTTCCCGTTAAGGGGTATACTTTGGATACATTCCATGGATCGCACAGGAGGTAATAGTGTTTGCTACTACTCCCGTGACCACTTCGGAGCTACTAGCTCATCCTCAGTTTATTACTTTTTTTTACTTTATGGAAGGGGAGAAGGGAACCATACTCGGACAGGTTAACAAGCTGTGTCAGAACTAACAAAGGAGCCCGACTCAAGGTATTCCAAGGCCTTAGGTGAGAAATTTTAAGTCAAACTAAGGGTGAAGCCAGTAAAGGATCCTCTGAATACCTGAATTGATATGGGTGTCCTCAGTAGGTTGATCCGTGTTGGGTTTTCTGATAGTCATAGATAGTTCCTGCAACTTCATCCCAATGGTTACTTAAGTTCCTGCAAGTGCTGTTAACTTCTCAAAAATTCATCGTTTCTTACTTAAACCGTTTTGACTCAATAAAACAAAATTTTTGAAAACAGGACTGACTCTAAGAAAACAGAAAGATAAAGTCAGTAGCTACCTCCCCCACACTTAAAACACACTGTCCCCAGTAGTGTCAAGCTACGGGTTGGTAAAGGAAAAATAAAAATGTTAATGGATGAATTAAGTTCTGTCTGATTTTTACCTCTGTCGCACCTGCATCGACCGTTACACAAAGTGCGTCGATCGTTGCTGGGCGATTTGCGTCGTGGGTCGGTCGTTGCTCAGGACCGCAACGATCGCTGCAATGCGATTTCTCGTGTTGTGACGATCGACACACATGTGTGTCGATCGACGCACTGCGAATTCACCGAGAGCTGCAGACAAAACTCACCAAAAACAGAAACAAAACGTAAAATCCTAAAAACACTAAAAATAAATAAGAAAAACACAATCACCTAAAAGTGGGTTGCCTCCCACTCATCGCTTGTTTAAAGTCGATAGCTTGACTGTGGCAGGTGGTCAGATGTCAGGTGGTTTCACCAAAGGCGGAGCGTGCCTTTGCAAAATTCTTCTCATCCATGGTGGCGTATATGCATTATGTGCATGAGAATGACCGAGGAACTTGGGAACAACAAGAAGGTCAGGTGGAATATTGATATACCATGGATTTTAGGGATTTTAACCATGGTATATATCTTATTTATCGAGTCTTATGTTATGTTTTGGAGTCTTTTTAGTATGTTTACAGGTCTATACACGTTTGGAGCGGAATTGGACATTATGGTGCATTCTGGAGCATTTTGGCGTATTGACCCGAGAGATGGACTTCACTGTCGAATTCTCAGACCTGTGTCGATCGACACAGAAGGTGCATCGATCGACACAAGGTCGACGCAGACAAATTCTCGGCGTGTAATGAAGAGTATGGAAATTGCAACTTTGCCCAGAAGTTTCTCATAATTACAAAAAAGCCCCAGCCGTGATTAGACCATTATATTAGGGTTTTTAAGCCATTGTTTAGGCTACGCTTTACTTACGCTTTATTCTATTTTCAGAGAGAGTTAGGGGCTGATTCTGATCTCGAAAGAGAGAGGATTTCGAACCCCGGTTCTTTATTTGATTTTATAATATTTGGTTTTCTATTCATGATGTTTTCTGTTTCGATGATCATGTCTGAGTAGATTACCTGTTAGGTTTAGGGATTCTCATTAGGGATTTCATGGAATTATAGGTTGATCAATCTGTAGGGATTCATACTTGCTAGTTCTTCATCTAGGGTTGTTCTTAATGCTTAATCGGAAGTAGCTATCCAGATTTATGATGTTAGGATAATTTTCACAACGACAGTTGGTTGATTAGCTAGAAAGAACCTAGATGAGCAATTGAATTACTCACAAAAAAATTTGGTTTAATTGAATTGTGAACATATCGAACTTAATCTTAAAGCTGGTTTAATCTGTTAGGAATTACAAAGACATTTGGATTTCTGCAATTAGGCTTAGAACAGTTGGTTAATTCTATATCTGTGTTTGAGTTCTAGAACAGTTCTTAATTAGATCCCGATTGATTGATTGCTTGTGTTCCTGATTTCTTGGGAATTCCCTAGACTTAACACTTTGCTTCCTTGCTCACAAACTCGCCTGATATACTTTCCTGCATCGTTTTTTAGTTTCCCATTACAATTTTCTTTCTCCTAGTTTAATCTTGACCAGTCTAAATCTATCGTTGCCTAGAGTCTTTGTGGATTCGATACCCTAAGTACTACATTGATAATACTGTGCACTTGCAGTTAATATAGGGATAAAACTTAGACCTATCAAGTTATTGGCGCCGTTGCCGGGGACTCTTTTGAGTCTTCGATAGATTTGAACTTAGGGTTTAGACTAGGTTTTTCGTTTTTATTTTTTGTTACTAATTTTTTCTTCTTTTTCTGTTCTTGCATTTCAGGTACGCCTGTAATCGCCTAGCATCGATCGACACGGTCCTGTGTGTCGATCGACACATCTTCGAGCTTGCATCGATCGACCCTACTCTGCATCGATCGACACAGCGCGTAAGATGATGGGAATGATGGAACGGATGTTGGAAAATCAGCAGAATAACTCATTCTGCAGAGGCTATGGTTCCTATTCATTCACCAGAGATTATGAATCTCCATCATATCAGCATTTTCCTCCTCAAAATAAACAATCTGATAAGCTGATAAGCATGATGGAGCAGTTATTGGAAAAGCAGGAAGAAGATTTGAACTACATCAGTGGCTCTGGATTCCAAGGAAACAGGTTTGGTAATCAGCAAGGTAACAAGTTCTTTAATGGTGGACAGAGGAGTGCTTTCACAAGCAATCATAACTCTTCTGTATATGGACAGACTGCTGATTATCAGAAACCTCTGAAGCAAGGTAATTCTCATCAGAGAACCTATGGAGCATCTTATTATCAGACACCTCGTGTTGCTAATGCTTATAAGAGCAAGATGGAATCCATGATGGATCAGTTGCTAGAGGATCAGACTAAGACTGCTGTAGACTTCGACAGGAAGCTGGATGCTATGCATGAAAATCTGAATGGGAAGTTTGAATCTCTGAGCACACATGTGAAGAAGCTAGATGTTCAAGTTCAACAAACAGTTGGAGCAATACAAAGGAAAAATAAAGCTGGGAAAGCTGAACAGAAGCTGTACATCAATGCTGTGACCATAAGAGATGGGATTAACTTGCTGGGAGAAGAAGAGAGCATAATCTCGGATTTTCTGGATGAATATTGTCTGTCTGAGACATGCGTCGATTGACACACTCTCGATGTCGATCGATGCATCCCCGATTCGTCTGATGGATCTGAACATAATCGCCTTGTGTCGATCGACACATCTCGTGCATCGATCGACACAGATCACAGACAGGACCAGAAGCCTGCAACAGTCAAAGAGCGAGTCTATAAGCCCTTTGTGCCATATCCTGAGGTTCCTAAACCGTCTAACCAAGAGATAGAAGTGGCTAACTGCATGAAAATGATGGATAAGGAGCTGAATGAAACTTCACCAGCTAAAGCTTCACGAGTTCATCCTTGTATACTGAGATGTGCGAAGAAGATGATCTCCACTGATGGTCATTTGAAAGAAGAAGTTCAGATTGGTGGAACTTCAGTATCTGATAGTGGTTCCTCAGGAATCTACTCTAACATCTTCAGAGCCTGCAACTGCTCATAAGCAGAAAGCTCCAAACATCAGATCTCCACCAAAGGTAAGGTATAAATCACCTAAGCTTAAACCTCCTGACCGCATTGCCTTGAATGCAGGAAAACGCAGCATCCCACCCAAGCTTCGCTCCTGCCCTGATTCTACTCCTTCGTTCCTTGGGAAATCTCATGATCCGAAAGCATATACACCACCTTGGATGAAGAGATATTCGCAGAGACACTCAAAGTCTCTGTTGAAACCGCCATGAGTCTAATCTCCATCCCATAGTCAAGCTAATGACTAAAAACAAGCGCTGAGTGGGAGGCAACCCACTGTTAGGTTCGCTTTTATTTTCATTTTTCGTTTTGGTTTTGATATTTTTATTTTTCTGTTTAAGTGTGTACAGAGCCGAGAGAAACAGACAGAATCGCACTGCTTCAATCGACACACCAAGTGCATCAGTCGATGCAGTTGCAATTTATGGTTAACCAATTTGATTGCGATTTATTCATCAGTTATCTCAATAACCCCGAGTATAATCGCCTTGCATCGATCGACACCCTTGTGGCATCGATCGATGCAGGCCGACGACAGGTAAGTGATCTGCAACTTTTCGGATTGTTCTTCAGATTTGTTTATTTTTCTCGCCGATCCTGATCTTGATTACACTGGGGACAATGTAGTTTAAGTGTGGGGGGAGGTAGCTACTGATGCACGCTTTTGTTTTCTTAGAGTCAGTCTTTGGTTTTTCAAAATTTGTTTTATTGAGTCAAAACTTGTATGAAACTATGATTTTTTGAGGAAAATTTTCGCCTGAACAGGAACTAAGTGACCATTGGACAGACTTGCAAGAGCCTCTATGACTGTTAGAAAACCCCAAACAGATCAACCTACCAAGGAAATCCATATCTAACAAGGTATTCAGAGGATCCATTACTAGTCTCACTTTAATTTTGACTTTAATTTCTCACTTAGGGGCTTGGTAATATTTGGATCGGATTCCTTTGATGTGTTTGGCACAGCCTATGATCCTGTTCCAAAGTATGATTTCTGATTTTCCCCTCCTTTGAAAGTAAAAAAAAAAAGAAAGATAATAAACTGAGGATGAGCTAGTAGCTCCGAAGTGGTCACGGGAGTATTAGCAAACACTATTACCTCCTGTGCATTCATGGAATGTGTCCAAAGTACACCCAATAACGGGAAGAGCACTGATAAAATAAAATAAAATGATACCCAATGGGGAAAAATCAGTTGCTAAGGGAAAAGGGAAAAGAAAGAAACCAGAAACCGACAGTTTGGTGGTCAGATACTGAATATGTTGAGTCCATGTGTCCTTTGATTCGATACTCCCTCTGTGAGACCGCACCTAATTGTATACAGAGGCTAGTGTGGTGAATTTGAATGTCCTAACTTGATTGTGGAGTTTACTTGGGACAATTTCTAAGTGTGGGGGAAGTATATTGTGGTCTTGAGTTCTGCAGGAAAGTTTTCAGTGGTTTACTAAGTGAATGTGAATGCGAAAGTTCCTAGCACGAAATGAGTTTCTGTGTTTTCAAACCTCTTTTCTTATACTTTGGTTCTTTACTTGCTTGAGGGCAAGCAAGAGCTAAGTGTGGGGGAGTTGATATACCATGGATTTTAGGGATTTTAACCATAGTATATATCTTATTTATCGAGTTTTATGTTATGTTTTGGAGTCTTTTAAGTATGTTTACAGGTCTAGACACGTTTGGAGCAGAATTGGACATTATGGTGCATTCTGGAGCATTTTGGAGTATTGACCCGAGAGATGGACTCCACTGTCGAATTCTCAGACCTGTGTCGATCGACACAGAAGGTGCATCGATCGACACAGAAGGTGCATCGATCGACACAAGGTCGATGCAGACAAATTCTCGGCGTGTAATGAAGAGTATGGAAATTGCAACTTTGCCCAAAAGTTTCTCATAATTACAAAGAAGCCCCAGCCGTGATTAGACCATTATATTAGGGTTTTTAAGCCATTGTTTAGGCTACGCTTTACTTACGCTTTATTCTATTTTCAGAGAGAGTTAGGGGCTGATTCTGCTCTCGAAAGAGAGAGGATTTCGAACCCCAGTTCTTTATTTGATTTTATAATATTTCGTTTTCTATTCATGATGTTTTCTGTTCGATGATCATGTCTGAGTAGATTACCTGTTAGGTTTAGGGATTCTCATTAGGGATTTCATGGAATTATAGGTTGATCAATCTGTAGGGATTCATACTTGCTAGTTCTTCATCTAGGGTTGTTCTTAATGCTTAATCTGAAGTAGCTATCCAGATTTATGATGTTAGGTTGATTTTCACAACGACAGTTGGTTGATTAGCTAGAAAGAACCTAGATGAGCAATTGAATTACTCGCAAAAAAATTTGGTTTAATTGAATTGTGAACATATCGAACTTAATCTTAAAGCTGGTTTAATCTGTTAGGAATTTCTGCAATTAGGCTTAGAGAATTCTCACAACGAAAGTTGGTTAATTCTATATCTGTGTTTGAGTTCTAGAACAGTTCTTAATTAGATCCCGATTGATTAATTGCTTGTGTTCCTGATTTCCTGGGAATTCCCTAGACTTAACGCTTTGCTTCCTTGCTCACAAACTCGCCTGATTTACTTTCCTGCATCGCTTTTTAGTTTCCCATTACAATTTGCTTTCTCCTAGTTTAATCTTGACCGTTCTAAATCTATCGTTGCCTAGATTCCTTGTGGATTCGATACCCTAAGTACTACATTGATAATACTGTGCACTTGCAGTTAGTATAGGGATAAAACTTAGACCTATCAAATATTTCGTTTCCTGACTTTATTCCTTGCAAAATTAGCATCAGAGTTAGCACGCTTAAGGTCAGAGAATGCATACCTTTGCTTGATAAGATGTGGCTCAGATGTGATGTTTGGAGCTTTTTGCTTAAGAGCAGGTACAGGCTTTGAAGATGTTAGAACAGGCTCAGCAGGAATTGCCATCTTTTCCTCTCCAGGATCAAAAACTAATGTCTCACTCTTCTGTATTCCCTGTCCATCCTCAATGCTGAATGTTTGACCATCAATCCTTGGCTTACGCAGCATATCCATCTCAAAGTGTAGAGGCTCATCTCCCAGATGGAGATCAATCAGACCATGCTTCACATCAATCTTCGCACCAGCTGTGGCTAAGAAAGGTCTTCCCAGTATTAAAGCATCATCCGGATCACCATCGTACTTAAGCACCACAAAATCTGTCGGAACTAAGTAGTTAACAACTCTCACTGGGACATCCTCAAGAACTCCTTCCAGAATCCTTATTGTCTGATCAGCTAGGACAAGAGAGGTCAGAGTGGGTGAAAAATCTGTCATCCCCTATTTCTCTGCCACAGAGTATGGCATGAGATTTCCAGCAGCTCCTAAATCACACAAAGAACGCCTGAAGTTATCCTCAAAGATGGAACAACTTAGAACAAATACACCGGGATCAGGTAGCTTCTTGGGAATCTGAGTCAGCAACACATCACTGATTTGTTTAGGGACCACTATCACCCAATCTTTCAACACTTCGTCCATAGGCAGCATCTTCTCCAAGTATCTCTGCACACAAGGGTGATATGGTGGATCATCAGGATGTGGATCTTCTTCCAACTTCTCATCCATCACTTCCAGCTGTCTGGCTTCATCAAGTTCCTATTGAGACATTTCACATACCACAGGAAAAGGTGTAGTGGGTTTGGGAGCCTTCTCTTCAGCAGTACCACGAGAAATAACCGAGTCTGATTCCTCACGATATGAAACGATCGTTGCGTTTGGTTCAACGATCGATGCATTTAATTCATCACAGATTCCAGTCGACACTTTTGCTTCAGTCTCGGGTTGCTCAGCCTCTTCCACGAGTTCAGCTGTATGAAACTCAAATTTCTCTCCTTGGTTTGACCCATCATCAATCTGAACTGTCCAAGCTTTGATGTGGGTGTCTATAACATTCTTTCCCTTAACTGATCTCGAAATTTGGTTCACTTGTGTATCCAACTGCTTCACATGTGTATTCAAGGATACAAACTTCCCATTCAGATCTTCATACACAACATCCAGCTTACTGTTGAAGTATACAATAGTCTTAGTCTGATCCTCTAGCAACTGCTCCATCATTGCTTCCATCTTTCTCTCATAAGCACTAGCAGCAGGAGGTGTCTGATAGAAGGATGATCCATAAGTCCTCCGATAAGAATTACCTTGCTGAAAAGGTTTCTGATAACCAGCAGTCTGCCCATATCCAGAAGAGTTCTGGTTGCTTGTGAAAGCACTCTTCTGTCTACCATTAAAGAACTTATTACCTTGCTGATTACCAAACCTGTTCCCTTGAAATCCAGAGTTACTAATGTAGTTCAGATCCTCTTCTTGTCTTTCCAGTAACTGCTCCATCATATGAATCAGCTTATCATATCGCGTATTTTAAGGAGGAACATGCTGATATGATGACGAATCATAATCTTTGGTGAATGAATAAGAACCATAGTCTCTGCAGAATGAGTTATTCTGCTGATTTTCCAAGATCCGTTCCATCATTCCCATCATCTTACGCTCTGTGTCGATCGATGCAGTGTAGTGTCGATCAATGCAGTGTAGTGTCGATCGATGCAAGTGCGAAGATGTGACGATGGACACCCATGACCGTGTCGATCGATGCTGTGCGATTATAGACGTACCTGAAACGCAAGAAAAAGAAAAAAAATTTAGTAACTAAAAAAAAAAAAATTATAGTCTAAACCCTAAGTTCGAATCTATCGAAGACTCAAAAGAGTCCCCGGCAACGGCGCCAAAAACTTGATAGGGTCAGGATTTAATCCTATTCTACTGCAAGTGCACAGTTAATGCAATTATAGTATATAGGGTATCGAAATCCACAAAGACTCCAGTCAACGATAGATTTAGAACAGAAACGATTAAACTAGGAGAAAGAAAATGTGATTAGAAAACTAAAAGCGAAACAAGAAAGTAAATCGATAGCAGGATTGGTTTGAAAGCAGCTAACTAAAAGCGCTAAGTCTAGGGAGTTCTCAGGAAATCAGACAAGCATATAAATCATTCAGTCAGGATCTAATTAAGCTCAGTTCTAGAACTCAAACACGGATATAGAATTAACCAACTGTCGTTGTGAGAATTCTCTAAATCTAAGTGCAGCAATCCAAATGTCTTTGTAATTACTAACAGATTAAACCAGCTTTATAATCAAGTTCGATATGTTCACAATTCAATTAAACCAAATTCCTTTGCGAGTAATTCAATTGCTCAACCTAAATAGTTCAGATTGTAAACCACACTGTCGTGTCAATTTAGCAACCTAAAGTCTAGATTCTAAGTGATCAGGTTAGAACTAGCATTAAACACAATTTAGATTGAAGAACATTAAAGTTATGAATCCTTAACTGAAATAAACAAATCTAGCAAGTCATGAAATCCTATATGAGAAACCCTAAACCTAACTATGAATCTACTCAGACATAGATGATGTAAACATAATCAATGAATAAATAAATTGCATATAAGAGATTAAAGAAGTAAAAGGGGTTCAAAATCTTCTCCAAAAACAGGATGCAATACATCAGCCCCAAAATCTCTCTCTAACTCTCTGCTCAAAGTATGATTGCCTATGTAAAATAATTCTCTAAAACCTAATTATATTAGCCTAATCACGTCCTGGGGCTTCTGTGTAAATATCTGGAACTTCTGGGCATAAGTGCAAATTCATCATTCTTCATTAACTCTCGCCGAGACTGGCCCAGCTCGCTGTGCATCGATCGATGCTGACGTGCGTTGATCGACACAGATCTCTGTTCTGGACAGTGAACTCTATCTCTCGGGTCAAAACACCAAAATGCTCCAAAAAGCTCCATAATCTCCAATTCCGCTCCAAACGTGCATGTACCTAATAACACCTGTAAAAGACTCTAAAAAGACTCTAAAGCATACTTATATCATGGTCTAAAACCGGTAAAAACCATGATATATCACCCATGTGGACACATGTTAATAGCTGCAGACAGCCTTGATGTCAGCTATGCGAGTTTATGCGATTCTCATTACAAAATATCAACGTGGAGAGCAACCTACGAAGGCGTGGTAAGCCCGACAGGGAATCCCTAAGACTGATATTCCGGATGATGTTCGCAACCGTGTCTTGTATCCACCATATGTCAACAGGATATCAGGTAGACCTAAGGAAGGGAGGTATCCGTCGATCCGTGAATTTCAGGCAATAACTCAAACCTAAATTTTTATGTATATAGTATCTATATCAGTACTAAATCTAATTTCGAATACTGCTTGCGGAACGAGAAGACTCCTCTATCAACACCAAACAGATGTTCCAAATGCAAAGGTCACAATCGTGCAATTTGCAAGACATGATTAAAAAAACTAGGTATGGTGGACAACGTATTTTGGCTTATAACTGCCCATCATTTGGATAATAATTATTTTTCACATTTTGCCGCCAAGGCCTTTTGATTTTGTAATGCTTCTTTGAAACCATTAATTACATTGTATAACGCTTCCGTCGTCAACTTATATCACCCATTCGAATTTTATTTCGTTATTGATAGTTTGGATTATTATATGTGTTATTACACGACGTATCCACCCGAGCCATTAATCATTCGTATGGATGCATCAACAAATATTATATTTATTCATTGGAAACTTTGATGCGACATCTTTATCGAATTGTGAACTGCTTTACCTAAAAAATATATCATATCCCTAGGTATCTTCTCAAGACTTTCCACAGTGGAATCTTCTATCAAATCCATTTGTTTTCCAATGGGAGACATATCTTCTGACATCATCTGGAATAATAAATGTATACTCACGCTTAGTGTCCATAGTTATTAAACATTATGGATATAAGAGTCCGCATTTTTCGGACATGTGGTGATGTCAAGGCTCCTGTAACTAATTATATCGTGATCTATCCACCCGTTCTAACAGTCCTTCGTGATGTATCCACTTGTTCTAATGTTCCATCGTATGGATGCGGGGTTATTTTATTTATTATGAAATTTTATTACTTAATCAAAATTCTGATTTACGTTCTTTTACCTATGATGTGACCTTCTTTTACCGAAAATGTAAAATAAAGTAAAGATTTGATCGTTTAATAAAAGCTGTCCCAAGCTCGTTTCACAATGCCATCTTGTCAATACATGTGTAAGTAATTCTTTTTACAAACGTACCAATCTATGTTGATGCTGACGACCAGGAGCTGTTTTAAATACTAAAGCCGAAATAATCTTTTTAAATTTTTTTATTGATACGAAAATTTCAATTTTAAATTGATACAAACACACGTATACCATCCTTCCATATAACTCAACGTTTATGGATCCTTAATGTTATATATTTAAGTTTATAAGTAAAACTACCCACTCGCTCTTAAACATTCTTTACAGTTATGAGCTTCACGTCTAACTCAACTCGCCGAGTTCTCAACCTGCTAGGTCCATGGGCGTGGCGGTCCCAACGATGTGTTGGTATGGCGAACACATTGAAATATGATATGGCACAACTCGTGCGAACCTTCACCGTAGGTGGTTCAAATGCCCGAAGGCTAACCAGGTTAGTCTCAAATCAGGATTCATTCGTTTTTATACTGTTTTTAGATTGTTAAGGTTTAATGAAAGTTCTTTTTTTTCCAACCAGTACCCAAGTGAGGGCCCTTTACGCGAGTGGGTGGATGACATGATTATGAAAGAGGTTGATTAGGTTGCCAAGGATGTCAAAAAAATACAAGATGACGTTAAAGTATTAGAAAAGTGGTCATCTTCGGTTGAAGACGAATTAGCGATCAAGATGGCAAGAAAGATCTCCGTTGAGGTCGCGAGAAATCAAAATTTACCTTGACCTAGGAGGCATGGACATGAGAAGATGAACATGATGCAGTTCGCCTGGGTCATTTCTATGTCTATTTGTGCTGCTGTATGGACGTTTGGGCATTGAAGACACCTTTATAATTGAAGAACGAACTTTCTCGTATGTTAAATCAACATTAGGCATGCTTATGGGATTATACTATCTGTTCCACGCCCTTCGTTTAAGTTTACCATTTTTCTGTTTTTGAGACTATCTGTTTTTTATACTAACGTGTATTTTAATTTTATCCAAATGTACATTATTGATTTAGGAGTAATTTTATGGTATAACAGGTGTGGTATGTATCCATCGTACCCCGAATATATAGAATTAGGTCTACATATATAATGTCCATCAAATATAAAATAAACAAACGCATGGATGCACTTCAGATGCAATACGTTCAAGATACACTAGCTATGACAATTTTCGAATTTTGATTGATAGGAAATATAAGTAACATCCATCGCACCTATCACAACTATCCACACCAAACATCGTGTGAACCCACCAACAATCACCCAAATCAATGCAGCTCCATGAATCATGCAAACTAGCCATCAAACTTGTATTAACCGTGAGAACGTTGTATGGTAGCATTTCCCCGATGGCCCTTGCCTCATCATACGATCGCTGTGACCGGAATATCTTATACTCGTCGTAGCATTGTGTGTGCACCAGTTAAGAATGATATACATGAGCTCGGCATGCAGATACATGCCTTTCACTTCGTGTAATATAGGGATAGTTGTTTCAATATATCTTCTATTGAATGCGATGCAAAGGCAGTCTATGTACATGGCATACGGGTTTTTGTGCTCTATTCACTTTCTATAGAATTTGTAATACCAAGAATATTGTTCGCCCAAAAACCAAGTGCAGTCATGTCGCATGTCCAGTCTCACTCTTGAATACACCTCAGGTGAATAAACCGCAACCGCACCTTCACGCCCTGCCTTAAGTAAGTTCACACACGCATCTACGCCGTCTTCTGCGAGTCAGGCAGCTATTTTGGCGAGTAGACTTGGTAGCCACATTATGTGTGATTTGGTTTTGTCTATCTGCTTGTTGGATTTTGTATTTCAGTATTAACTATGGCGCATGACCTTCCAATGCAATTGTAGAAGGTGGATTCAAAGATGGAGTGCAAACCTTTTTTTGTCAGCTTATGTACTTTAATTTGTGTCAAAATTTAGATCTGACGATGTGACGCATGCATGGTATAGACTAACGGCTATAAGTTATAGCTTATATAACTAAAGCACCCAGTACCAGCTACAAAAGGTTAAGAAATTTGAAAAATCATGTGTATTACATTTTCCTTGTGGAAACAATGTCTTGCATTGGACTATCCACATTTTATAGAGGAGCAGCTTTAATCTATCCATCTTATAGTTCCTTTATATTTTCATTTGTTGTTACATAATATATTGACATGTTTCTCAATTTTAATCATTGCTTTCGATATAAGTAGGTAGTATAAGTAAAGCGGCTATTTCTTCATTCTTCTTCTTCACTTAATCTCTTCATTTGTTTGTAGAAAATGAGTCACGTGCATGACTAAGTATGCTACAAATGGGGAATTTTTGTCTCTATTTCGAGGACAATTGTGCAATCTACTCGGGTATTAAGTATTCCTAAAAGTTGCGATTGCGGCTCTTCGACGTTCATAATGACCTCAATGATAACAGAGGAAGGCGCTTCTACTCATGTCCTTACGATATTTCCTGATGTAAGCTCCCAAACATCATCGTGCACATTATCTTAGTTCTATGTTTCTTATGAAATATTTTAACATATGTTTCTTTGGTTTTGGTAGGGCCTAGCGCAGTGATGTGGGTTTAAGAAGTGGTGGGACGAAGCGGTTTTGGAGGAAATTGAGAAGATGAAGACGGAGGCGCGACTAAAAGAAAAAGCACACAAGTCACACATTTCTAAACTAATAGATAAGGTCAACTCATTGATCTCAAAGGTTGGACACCTTGAAACCAAGGTGGAGGATATGCACCACTTACTGTATTGATTTGAGTAGCTTTTTAAGTACAAAACCATAACTAATGAATTTCATCAACCTTGTCTGTAATGAGTTCAGTAAATATCTTAATGGCTTAGTAATTTAATATCCATCCATAATCGACCTTTCCATATTAGCTTGCACACTCATGTTTAATGGATACTAACTTTCTCAGTTCATATGTTGTACGGATTATCTAATGCTGATATGTATAGACGTATAGCCCACATAAGGTCATTTGCCCGTTAAGCTGTCCACAACGATTACAATCCATGGATTACTAACAACCATCCACTCAAAATATAGTTGTATCCATACTAACATAGACAATATAACAAAAATACTAACATAGACAATATAACAAAAATAGTTAGTATTACCTATCCCTTAGAATTATAGTATCCTTATAACTACCAACTACGCATATGGATGCTCCTGTAATACGTATATTAATATGCTAATATCTTTCCATTTCAAACTTATTACATGGATTACGAGTATTACTATCCATCACTACATTGATTAGAAGATGATGCCTATTTTCTATCCATCTTACAAAATAGCACTGCGGCTAACCTTTTTTCATCCATCTTATGATTTAATTGATATCTCATTGATGAGAGTATTGGGCTTTGCAATGGCGTGTTAGAATTTTATGTATCGAATTAAGTTGTGTGGAACATGAAACGTTGCGACGATTCGTCATCTATAAATAAGATATGTCGACCCAAACGCTTTGTCCACACACAGAAAACATATCACCAAAGATGAGTAGAGTAAATCCCAGTCACGCCGCACCATCCATCCCCTCACTCAATCTTCTTGATTTGCAGGCCGACTTAAGAAGATCAATTTTGGCCATAAATGCCAGTGAAAACATTCGAGAGCACTTAATGATTAGAGCCGTGTGCTGGACTCTTCGTGCTGATGCGGATCACGTGGATACGCTATTCCAAGTTGATCTTATAAAGACTCACCACGAGTATCAAGGGATAGTCCGACTGGAACATGCTTGTCTTGATGCCAACAATCTAGCCGCTGTGTTCTTAAAGGCAATCACCGATTTCATGTACAAAGACGGAAGAGTAGACGCCTTTGAACGCATCAAACACAGCGCCGTCGTCGGAATAAAGCCTTAGGTGTACTGCTATGACGTGATGCTGGTCCAACCATTCCTCTTCTCTCTCGTAGTGCTATCCGTGCGCTTATGATGCATGTCAGAGAGTTCCAGCGACTAGACTGGCCTATGGGCAGTACCGTCGGTCTCGACACGATAAGGGTGTCTTTTGACCAAGGAAGAATTGCAACATGCCCTTGCGCCGTTCATCGCTATTGGATTGACTTACAAGATGAAAACGTAAAGTTCAGGGTATGTGCCATTTATGTTTCTGGACTATCGAGACTTTCTTGGAGTGTTCTGAGCTCGGTGGCTGGGGCGATAATGTGGAAGACACATGCGGTTGGGACGACAATAATGTGCAAGACGTTGGCGGTTGGGGGCGGTGCTAATGTGCAAGACGCTGGCGGTTTGAGAGATGGTAATGTCCAAGACGCTGGCGGTTGGGGAAGTGCTAATGTGCAAAACGCTGACGGTTGGGCCGGTGTTGGGGTCAAAAATCCTCCTCAAAAACAATAGTCAAAAGCATGATCAAGTAATCGGACACGGACGTTCATCACACTTCGTATAAACGAAACTTTGTATGGTTAATACTTTATACGAAGCACTTCGTATCGATGACGTTTCGTATGAACAAGATTTTAAACGAAAAAGCTTCAAACGAATGACATTTCATACGAAACGGACAAAAATATTCAACAAAACATCCGAACAGGGTAATTCCGAGCTGAACCAGCTCAAGAACTCTGAGCCAAACCAGCTCGGAATTTCCGAGCTAAACCAGCTCGGATCCGAACATCTCCCTTCTCCTTTTCTGAGCACAAAATCCATTCCTCCGGAAGTTTCAAGCTGAATTCATTCCTTGGAAACTTCCGAGCTGGATTTACTTCTCAAACTTTTTGAACGGATAATCCACTTAGATCATACAATATCTTCTTCTACGGATGTGCAACTAGCCGCAACCCATCTTCGGAACATCAACGTATATGTTCTTAGCCGTTAACAATAATTGTTGGATAAAGTCATACGAAATACAAGTTAAAGCCAAACCCACGAAACTCATACTTCCGAGACTTTGGGCCAAATCAAGAAGTCTATGCTCCAACAGACTCGGATCATCCGTTTTCAGCCCATTCAGCAAAATAGGTTAAGCTGCAGAAATATAATCGCCAAAAGAAGAGGATAAACTTGAAGAAGGGAAGAAGAGGATATCTCCTAGCAGAAGAGGAAAATGTAAATCTTAACGGAAATGGAAGGAGACGATAACATGAAGATTTCCAAATATCTTGCGGACGAATATTCTTGAAGCCGACTTGCCGCAGCTATATAAGGAGACGGACTTCCTACGAGTTAGATATCTCAAAAAATCCTAGCATCTAGACTTAGAACTGCGAATGGCTTGATCCCTTTCTTAAGGGTACGCAGGCAGCATTTCACAAGGTTCAGTTGTAACATCTTGAACTTTTATTCCTTATACTTCATTTCCAATTCGATGTATCAATAAAAATATATTCCGGATCTCTCTTGTCGTGTTGTTTACATTGAAATTTCTGTTCCCTAAAAATTTAGCTCTACAAATATCGACAGTGCGAGTTCCGACTCTCACAGTTTGGTGCCGTTTGTGGGGAATAGAAGTTTCTTACACTTAAAAATCACCGAATAGCAGATCCATAGATATGGCCACCAACGTAGACATAGACGTAGAAAGAACAAATCATACACTAGCGATCAACGATGCAGCAGACAAAGCCGCAGCACACAACACCATGACGGACAACGCTGCAATAGACGCAGCCGTAACTGGAGCAACAACAGCCGACGAAGCGCTATCCGTTTCAAAGCAGACGACAGCCGTACTGATGCAAAAAACTCAGTATCGAGAAAAGGAGAATACCATGCTCACCGAGCAAGTGGAGAGGCGCGGAATAAAAACCATGGAGCACTTGGGCAGTGAAGTTCGGACCAACTAAGCGTAGGCGAATCAACTTCTCAACCCTTGGCGGCTCGACGAGAAACCCTACGCTTTGTCGACTGCGACTTGCAAACAAGCGAACACCTCATGCGGACATATCTAACACAACAGATTTACCACCACTAATCCGAACAAGAAGGATCGCGACGACTATCGACGTTGATGGAGAAAGATTTAATGGACACAACCTCAAACGAAAAATAATCGTAACAAGGATACCAAGATCGGATCGGAATTCATCGAAACCGAAAAGAACATTTTTTGGCGTTCTAAGATCGCCTTCTTTGTAAATCGCTTTACGATTTCTCCGATTATCAAGATAAGTACCTTAAATTCTAATCTGCCTTCTCATCATCAATTTCTTTATAAATTATGCCAATCTATTCAACTTCTTTGTAGCTTATCGAATTTAGTTTTGTCGCAAGTTTTCCGCTTTCAATGCTTTACGATTATAAGAATTACTAATATCTCTAACTTACATAGAAATTAACATGATTTACTCTTGATCGAAATCGTAAATATCTCGTCAAACCTTTTCGTATGTTCAACGTACAGTCTATTGCTTTTTGATTTCGTTTACATGTTAAGCATCTGGTTTGGGACTTTGCGGTTATACGTCATGATCAGATTCTAACCAATTTTCATCATCGAGCGAGTCTCCGACTTTGCTTCGTTTGCAGATCTAGGCACAACTCCAAGTAGCAAAAAACCAACAATCGTACCAGAATTGAACGGCTCAACAAATCTGCTTCATTATGCCGCTACACCTTCGCATCGCAGCCAAGTCAAGCTGCCCCTGACAATTAATCGTCGATGCCCCGTCGTCACGACAACTAATGTTCCAAGTTATCTTGACACCAAGCTTCTCAACCATCCACGCACAAAAACCAGCATCCGTATGCATACATCAGACGATCGTATGAGTAATCAAGACGTCCAAGCAGCGCATCGCGCCAAACCACACATTCGTATAAGTCCTTCTTGGACGACACAATTTCATGCTCGGCTTGCCATTTTCGTGGTCAGTTCGAGTGCGCGACCAGTTCGTGATCTGATCAGTCCAGCATCATCCTTTGTCCGTGAATGATCAACTGCGACTGCACGTCTCTATAGTTCAACACAGATTACCAAGCTCCGGCAAATGCCTAGCTCGAACCACAAAAGGTCCCGCATGGAGAACAACCTGCTCGACATGACTCTCACCCCCAAATACAATCAGCACACGACATGATGTGTCTTGCCGATCATATTTTACTAGGCTTGTCCGCAGTCAAACTGTTCAGCACCTCCGATCGAAACACCATGATCGAACGGACCACGACTAATACACCTCGGATGTACCGCGACAAGGCTATCTAGACGATGGGCCTCCTAAGAAAGGTTGTCGTACGATCCTTTCGTGCAGCATGCTCGGCAACTCGCACATCATTCTCGGCAACTTACATAATGGTTGGGAACTCGCAGAATGCTCGGAAACATCAAGCATGCTAACCAGCTCGGATATCCCGAGCTAACCGGCTCGAGTTTTCCGAGCTCATGTCATTTTATTTTACGAACTTTCAAGTACTCGTAGAATTCTCGGAAAATCGCGACACTCTCAGAAAATCGCGGCATTCTCGGCAATTCATAGAATGCTCGGAAACTCTGAGCAGGCAAATCATCTCGGAAATTTCGAACTAACCAGCTCGGATGTTCCGACCTCACCACATTTTATTTTCTGAGCTTAAAAAAAAATAAACCAGCTCGGGCAAAATAGGAGAAGCCCAGCTCGGAAGAAATGAAAAAAAAAGTGGCAGCTCGGACGAAAGGACGCCACCAGCTCGGAAAAAAAAACAAATGAGGCGACAACAAGTTTCTCCGAGCTGACAAAGTCATGCTCTCCTTAATTAATTAAGGGGATCTTTTCTCCAAAAAAAAAGATTTTGGAGAAGGTACATTTTCGAACGAGTGTGCAAGAAGAGAGTCGGAACTCCGTTCATCTAGGAAAATCATGTTTACTTAATTAAGACTCATGCATGATCTTCATCCGAGCAAGTCTTCCGACAATCATCTCGACGATCATTCTCCGGTAACACGCTAGAATTCGAGCAGAATATGTCCGCGTAATCACTGCTCGGTGTACTGACCTTCCCGCGGTAACGACCATCTAAGAAAAATTCCTTTCCGCGACCAACTCATCACTTGCCCAAAACCTAATCGGATGCATCATTTCCCGGACAGTACACGATTGCTTTAATCTGCGATGATCATATCATTGAACTCGGCGGACACAAAATGTCCTGCTCGGAGCTTCTCGGAACATTTTTCTCCGCATGCGATGACCAAACCGAAGGAACAAACGACGCGATCATACACTTGTCTGCATCAAAAATTGCCAACAAGAAACTGACAAATACTACAAATCCAATGTTCACAGTTGATGGTTCCCCGACAACGACCTAGTCCTATTGAAAGTGTTCAAGAACACGGCTGAATGAAACATAGGCAAACTAGGAGTAAACCGAGAAGGAACATACATATTTACCAAAGTAGTTCGTGGCGGAGCATACGAACTCGTCAACATGGACAACAACAAGATTCCAAGAAGTTGGAATACAACACATTTCAAGAAGTACTATCACTAATACAAGACTTCCGAATGTCTCAAGAAACGACTTAAACTACGGCACGGCTTGATCCCCGAAAGGGGTACATAGGCAGCCAATATCTTGATTGGTTCAGCTGTGTCCTTCCTTTTCAATAAAGCGCCGGGGGGGGGGATGAAGGATCTTCCGGTGTTAATCCTGATTCAATTCATCAGATTACTTGATCCTAAACATGCCAGATCTAGGTTCTCTTGAATAGAAACATAAGTAGATCTCACCTTTTACCTGTTTTGTGCAGCGGAAAGGAAGAACAGGTCAGAGATCAGAGAGCCACCGAGTGATAACTCCTCCAGAGGTTCACACACGCACACCGAGCAGGAAGAAGGCTGCTAGACCAAGCTGTGGGAGGTCGCAGGGAGAGAGAGATTCGCGGCTAGGGCTTGTGCTCGACCTGAACTCGTCTTAAGTTTATATAAAACTTGTTCAGTTCGTTTTGGGCCATTTGGCCCAAATGCCAATTAACTCCGAGGCGTTCGCGCATTGCATCGATCGTTGCACCTTATGCATCGATCGATGCACAATGGCTAAACCCTCTTATTCTCTCTAAGTATAGTAAATGCCTAGCACTTTTACCATACTCCTGCTAAACCGTTCCTACACGATTTCCTGTTAGCTTAGGCGTGTGACCCATATGGGATCATATAATAAAGGCAATAAGTCCAAGACTTATAGATCATGAGCGGACTCTAGCAAGCCATCATGACCCCCAGTATTATATGACTTATGTCTGATCTTTGACATACTCTTACTTTCTAGAGACAGTACCGAGATTACTGGACACATTTCCAACAATCTCCCACTTGTACTGGAATCTCTGTATTCATAATCCTTTTGTCACAATATCTCGATTAGTCATAAGGCAAGATTAGTGTCATCCTTATAAAGCCTAATCTTGTTCATCGGACTCTGATTTGATACTGACAATCCAAACGACTCGGGACAGTCCATTTGAGCATGGCCATGCATTTTCCAGTATTCAAATCTCCGATTGGCCTAGAGATATTCACTCCATTTATATTGGAGGGACAAATCCCGTCTTGTTCCATCACTGTAAACTACTCACTTCACAATGTACCCAAACAAGGTCCTTATAACTATCGCAGAACGATAGCGTTAGACAATGATCAAAGTGCATCAGTCCATGTGCAGTCACATGCATGCGAACTCAGGTCTAAGGACTATACTCTATAGTCGTAGTGAGAATCTCTTATGACACAGATATAAATATCCTGAAGAGTTCTCATAAGCGGGTCGTGTCCGGTCGTATGTTCCCCAACATACACCTATGTACTGACTTTGATGCCGCGCATCTATGACACACTGAGACTTTGTCATAAGTCACGTACCAATCCAGTCTCACACGGTTGTTGGTGTTCCAATTTCAACAACCTTCGACTAGGGACAGGATGATATAAGCCATCTATCAAATATAGGGTCTCATGATCAAGCTAAATGACTTTGATGACTCAAGATCAAGTCACTTACTTCGATGACCTATAAAATGCTTTATATCACTTTGGAACGATTATTTCATCACAGTTAAAATAATCTTGAAATAATAATTTCATTAAAACATTTTAAATGTTTTACAAGAACATATCAAATAACTAAATAAAGCCCTTTACTAACTCCCACTGAAATTTAGACTACATCTTAATTTCATTTATCCTACAGCAACAGTCCGTGACTCGTGCTTAGGCCTAAGGAGTGGCTTCGTTAATAGATTAGCAACGTTCTCATTCGTTGAAACTTGCTGATCTACTTAACATCTCTGTCATTTATCTCACGGATTAGGTTATACCTATCCTCTAGGTGTTTGGACCTCTGATGTGCAGCTAGTCTTATCTATGCTGGGAATCACATCAAGTTCAGTGACGAACTCTTCTTTCCAAACAACCTCTTTCGCCGCTTCCCAAGCTGCGAAATGTTCAGCTTAAGTCATGGAGTCAGCAACAGTGCCTTGCACCGCCAGATAGACACAAGATATAACCGGACTGTGACCGGAAATCATCTTTGTCCATTGGATAACTTGCCTTTCAGACTCTATCGACTTGTAGCACCTCACTTTCTCCTTTACCTAAAGAGCTTATCCTTAGTATTCCTCAAATACTTTGGGATATTCTTTACGGCAATCCAGTGATTCTCTGCTGGATTTGACTGGTCTTTACTTGTCTTGCTCAATATTAAAGCAATATCAAAACAAGTACGTGTCATGGCATACATGATAGATCCATTTGCCGTCGCATATGGAATCCTATCCATGAATTCAAGCTCAGCAGTTATCGTAGGACACTGCTTCTTGCTTAACGTAATGCCATGTGACATTGGCATAAAACCCTTCTTGGATTGCTCAAAATGTGTAGGACTTTGTCAATTTTAAGAATCCTGACTTTGTCCTACCAGCTCTTTTGGATCTCTATCTTTAGATCCATGAACTAAATCCAAGAACTACGTGGCTTTACCCATGTCAATCATTAAACCAACTCCCAAGCTAGTCCTTTTCCGACTACAGCGTTGGGACGTTATATCCGAGAATCAGTATGTCATCGACATACACTATGAGAAATGCAATATCGCTCCCACTTATCTATTAGTAAACACACAGTTCCGCTTCGTTCCTGTTCAAGTCAAAACCTTGACTACTTCAACAGAACGAAGATTCCAACTCCGATATGTTTGCTTCCATCCATGAATGGATCGATGAAGCTAACTTACATAAAATGTAATTTTTCGGAGTCCGGGCTCACTTTCGCTTCTTTGAATTTCGCAGATTCATCGCTTTCAATGATCATCAGATCATGCGAACTTTAAATGATTATCAGGTTCAACTAATGACGAGAAATCACTCTCGGATTAGTAACTGATTCATATCTGCGAACTTCAGGCTCCACAGGTGTAGATTCTACAGAAATCTGTAAATCCTTCCGCTGCTCTCCCTCAATAGGTTAAGCAGCCTCCTGTATCTTCGAGTTGTACTTTTACTCCCACTGTTCTTCTTTGGAAAGTAACTTCCCTTCTTAGAAAACAGAATGGTCATAAAAATACTTTTTACTCCCACTGTTTTTCTTGGAAAGTAATTTCCTTCTTAGAAAACAGAATGGTCGTAAAAGTACCGAGCCTTGGTTTCCCTAAGAAAACTTCGAGTTATGCTTTTACTCCCACTGTTCTTCTTGGAAAATAACTTCCCTTCTTAGAAAACAGATTGGACGTAAAAGTAACAAGCCTTAGTTTCTCTAGGACAACCAGCGAAGTAGCACAAGTACAAATACTCAGTAAAGACAAATTTGGATCGATTCCAATCCACATTAACGTGGTGTCTTTCAACCGATATTTGTGGAACTATTTCAGCGTAAACTTAGATATTTTAAAGCGTTATTCTTAAATAATACCATGGAAGATTCGTGTGACTCATCTTTAATCATTTCTAATAAGATCTGATTCTTTCTCACAGAAACACCTTCAGGTTTTCAGGAGAGATGAGCTGTGAAACGATTTCACACTCATTAAGATGATCACACAATCAATGACTTAAGTATTCTCACTCGTGATTTAATCCAGAGTCTTAATACTTTTGTCACTCAGATCCTATACTTCATTCTGGAACTCTTCCGACCATGTCAAAGAATTCCGACTGGTGTCTCATCAAATGAACACAGTCACACTCACTGAAGTAATCAGTAGAGACAATGAAGTACAGGAAATTTTCTCTGGCATTACTGCTCATTGGGCCACATACATGAGTATGTTCCAGGTCCAATAAGCCTTTGGGCTTTTCTCTAGCTCGGCTAAGATAGGCCCTTTACCTTTTGGTCTAGTAAACAGAATTCAAGTCTCATAAGATATTTTATCAAATGAGCCCAATAGTCCATGACTATGGGATTTCTGAATCCGACTTACTCTATGTGACCAAGACTTTATGCCAAGAAAAATCAGGTTTAATTCATCAGATTTAAACCAATTCGGTATTTATGTTACATTTAGGCATTCTTTGGTTTAAGATATAAAACCCATTCCATGAATAGGGTGCTACAATTAATATTTCATTAAGATCAAAAGAATAAAACTTGTCTTTTATCAAAATGAAAAACATTCAAATTCTTTACAAGAAAATGAAAGACAACTCTGCTTAAAGCAAATACATTGTAGCAATTACTTAATACAAAACCAAGCCTCAAAGGGATCTATAAGTGAAAACCCTACGTCTGAGGCAGCATCCCAAGCTCCTTCCAAACATGTAGTTTTACTTGCCCTTCCTTCAACGTTCTACTGTTGCTTAGGCTCTGCATATTATCACAAATATCAGTGCCACAACCAGTATCCAATACCTTTAAGGACGTTCTACGGTTGCTTAGGCTCTGCATATTATCACAAATATCAGTGCCACAACCAGTATCCAATACCTTTAAGGTAGAACTTGAAGTAATAACATGAATACCTGAGGAAGTAGTCTCATACATCGACTTTAACTCCTCATCATCTTCCATGAATTTAATGCAATCTCTCTTCCAATGCCCTGTCTCCATACAGTAGCAGCACTTACCAACGTAAGAGGTATCTGACTCGGGCTCAGAAGACACACGCTTGCCATGATTCAAAATCTGGACAACTTTGTCTTCACCCTTGTCAGCATTAGGTTCAGTAAACCTACCCTTCTCATTCATGAGATTGTACAGGGTACTCTTCACGTTTGGCTCAACTGTCTTGAGCATATCATGCAGTTCAGTCAGCGTCTTCGTTAAGCCTTTCTTAATATAGTTCTTTCTGAACTTATCATAGCTTGACGGCAGTGACTGCAGAATGATTTCAGTTGCCAACTCTTGGCTAACTGGATAATCCAGTTTCCTCAGGTTATCAATGTAACCCATCATTTTACTGACATGAGGACTTACTGGATGATCATTTGGTAGCTTGCAGCTAGTGAGAGATTTAACCAACTGGTATCTCTCCACTCTTATCTGCTCCTGAAATTTTAATTTCAGGCTGCTGATCATCTCTATTGGCGACTCCATGTTCTCATATTGATTCCGCAAGTCTGAGTCCATGGTAGCCAATATCAGACCACGCACATCTACCGCATCATTATAATGCTTATTCCAAGCATCATATACTGCATGAGAAGCATTGGACCCGATCCTCACGGGGAGAGCTCTCTCAAGGACATAGTCCTTTCTCTCCTGTCTGAGGACTAGCCTCGGGTTCCGCGACCAAGTCAAGAAATTTGATCCGTTCAGCTTGTCCATCCCAAGGATAGACCGGATCGAGAAAGTGTTTTGATTGTTTGTGCTAGTCATAACTGAAATTTAAGATAAAAGGATTTTAGTTAATATGTTCAATATGATTAATCTCGTATTAAAATTAATATGATTAATCACGCATTATATTCAATAACATAAGTTACCCTCAATAGAATATAATGATTCCAAGATCCACATATAACTAAGATTAAAGTGGGCCACTGGCCGTCACCCAACCTTAGCTTATATCGGTAAGCCCTGTATCGGCTAATTATATCCGTGATATAACTCTTGGTTGTGAATCTGGGCCCGAGGCCCAATCCACTCTGATGTCTCAAGGCCCGGGACTCCCGATGGCCTAGTCAAGAAAACCAGACTATACAGTCATGTAATCATTAATGTCTGGGACTCCCAATGACATTTATGAATCACAAACCGTCTTACCCACGCAAAAGCAGACATCCTCACACTGTAAGGCCATGAATACAATTGAATGGGCTTTGACAGCTGACATAGAATGGACAAGACATCCAACGCTTGATATTATATGAGGTTCGTAGGTTTATTAAATTTCATTCCCAAAATAGAAGATTACTATTTCGGGAAACTTTCTATTTTAGGAAACCTACTATTTTAGGAAACTTTCTAAAAATGGAAACTTTCCTTAAATCCAAAACATGCAAATTCAGAAACTTCTAATTTAAGAAACTTTCTAATTTCAAAATTTCGGAAACTTTAATTTAAAATCGACTTTATAATTTTATAAAATAAATTTTAAATTTATCTGAAGAAAGACTCAAATAATTGGCCCAATTGTTTTAACTTCTTGACCCGAGGCCCAAGAATTGGTCCATGTCCAAGACATGACCCAATTGTCCAATTAATTGACATAACCGGTCTGGTTCATTAAAACTGGTCTAACCAAGTTTTAATTACTACGATGACCACAATTGTCAACCGGTTATTTACTAAACCGGATTTTCTCAATTTATTTGGTCCAACCAAATCAAATTAGAAAATCCTGGTTTAGGCACTAAATCCAATAATTCTTTCGACATTGGATTTCTTATCCCGGTTTAACCAGACTTAATAAAATTATTAAATCTGTTTATTAAACCGTGACGTTTAATTTTAATTAAATTAAACCGAGCCAAAAACCCTAACCGCATCGATCGATGCTCTCAGCATCGATCCTGCAACGATCGTTCATCGATCCTGCATCGATCGATGCTCTCACGCGTGCACGAAACGGTTATCAGGTTTGGCCGAGAGATTCTCGCGAGATCCATGCGATCGTTTGAACGATCCATGCGATCGCGGTCAATCTCTCGCGACTGCAACGATCGATCCTTGCATTGCATCGATCGATGCAATGCGATCTCTCGTGGTTGCATCGACCGATCATGCGATCGCATCGATCGATGCATCGCGATCACAGCCGATACTTCTTTTTGAAAATCGCATTCTTCCAAATCAATATAGCTTGGATTATTGCGATTTCAAATGTGTTTAGGTTTCAATTCCTTGTTGCTTAAGTGATTTCTCTTATCAGTAATTGATTCAAAACACTTCTTAAACAAGAAAACAATCCTAAACTTGAATCTAAACAAGAAAAACCAGAACCAATGGCTCTGATACCACTGAAGGATCTTCCGGTGTTAATCCTGATTCAATTCATCAGATTACTTGATCCTAAACATGCCAGATCTAGGTTCTCTTGAATAGAAACATAAGTAGATCTCACCTTTTACCTGTTTTGTGCAGCGGAAAGGAAGAACAGGTCAGAGATCAGAGAGCCACCGAGTGATAACTCCTCCAGAGGTTCACACACGCACACCGAGCAGGAAGAAGGCTGCTAGACCAAGCTGTAGGAGGTCGCAGGGAGAGAGAGATTCGCGGCTAGGGCTTGTGCTCGACCTGAACTCGTCTTAAGTTTATATAAAACTTGTTCAGTTCGTTTTGGGCCATTTGGCCCAAATGCCAATTAACTCCGAGGCGTTCGCGCATTGCATCGATCGTTGCACCTTATGCATCGATCGATGCACAATGGCTAAACCCTCTTATTCTCTCTAAGTATAGTAAATGCCTAGCACTTTTACCATACTCCTGCTAAACCGTTCCTACACGATTTCCTGTTAGCTTAGGCGTGTGACCCATATGGGATCATATAATAAAGGCAATAAGTCCAAGACTTATAGATCATGAGCGGACTCTAGCAAGCCATCATGACCCCCAGTATTATATGACTTATGTCTGATCTTTGACATACTCTTACTTTCTAGAGACAGTACCGAGATTACTGGACACATTTCCAACAGGGGAGTGGGTCCGTATACACCTATACTTACGCATCGGAAATTTGAAAATTTCCAAAACAATTTCCGGACTCGAATGCAACCCGGTCTCAAACACAAATTCTCGGACAAAATTGCTCAAAACATCCAGGCACGCAGAACTGTCTGAACGAAGAAGCTCAAACGTACCAACAAACCAGCTAGGAAATTCCGAGCTGACCTCTCTTCTTAGAAATTCCGAGCTAACCACTCTTCTCGGAAATTCCGAGCTGACCACTCTTCTCGGAAATTTTGAACTAACCAACTAGGAAATTCCAAGCTGACCCATCTTTTCGGGAATTCCGAGCTAACCAGCTAGGAAATTCCAAACTAACCAGCTAGGAAATTCCGAGCTGACCAATCTTCTCGAGGATTCCGAGCTAACCAGCTTGGAAATTCCGAGCTGACCAATCTTCTAGGAAATTCCGAGCAAGATACCCCTCTCAACAAAAAACGAAATTTGTCTTACTAACTACAAAACGTACTCAGACAACTTTCATAATTTTCAGTTCGCAAGGCCGATTTGTTTGACGCCTTTTCAAATAACTCAAGACGACGTATCATAACCATAAACACAACGTACCTACAAAGGTTAAACTCCCCAACCATGCGCTTAGATTTCTCCGGTAACGAAAAATAAACTCATTCTCGCTTCTTGTTTAATTTACTTTTAATAGAATTAAAATTAGGATCCGAAACTCGTAGCTTAACAAACTAGTTCGAATTGATTTATTATCGCATCATACCTAGCCGAGTGTAGTTTGTCCTCATGATTTTTTAGGAATTGTGTATCTTGTCTGTTGATGTCCACAACAGACAAACTAATACATCCTTTACAGATATTAGCCAACATGTCCTATACGGATTGAGGCTCTATACATCCAACAAACAGATAAAAGCGTGCTACATAAATTTTAAATACCGCCTAGGTATGTTTATTATCGGTGAAGGGAACATAAGTCGAGCAAACCCCCGCACCAGTACTAGAGTTAATAGTAGACCCCAAAAATCCAGTATGATGCTACTCAGCACACTAGTAAAATGACTTTATAGCCAAGTATATCTTGGTCTGATATTTTGAAAGGTATGTCCGGCGGATATCGGATCAATATCGGTAACGAAAAATGTAAGATGAAAGTCTCACGGAAAAACGGAATCAAAGCCCAAACCCAGTAAACACAACACGCTGGTCTCGAAAACATCATTATTGAGTACACGACCGACGACGAGAAGATAAGACGGGAAAACCCCGTACTAGTACTGAAGTCAAATGTAAAACTCTGAAACCCAATAAGACGCTTCCGAGCACACTTGTATAATCATTACAAGTCCGCAAGAAGAGTACGTCTCGCTAATCTTCGGACTTAATTTCGAAACCCAGTAAGATGCTTCCAAACACACTGGTCTAATCATTACAAGTCCGCAAGAAGAGTACGTCTCGCTAATCTTCGGACTTAATTTTGAAACCCAGTAAGACGCTTCCGAGCACACTGGTCTAATAATTACAAGTCTGCAAGAGAAGTACGTCTCGCTAAATCTTCAAACTAAATCTCAAAACCCAGTAAGACACTTCCGAGCACACTAGTTTAAACGCATCACAAGTTCACAAGAAGAGTACGTCTCACCAATCTTCGAACTTAACTCCGAAACCCAGTAAGACGCTTCCGAGCAGACTCACTACAAGAAAACAACGTTTTTACGACTGCACTTTTAATCGCAGAATAGTCGTTAATCAGTGTTTTACGACATGCGTACGACTAAATGTGGTAGTCGTCAATCCATAGTCGCTAAATCTCATAGTCGTATTATTAGTCGGCGAGTTTCGACTATTTATACGACCAAAATAGGTAATCATAAAATAGACGTCGCGTCGTCGGGAGATATATAGACTAATTTGCGACTACAGTAGCGACAATTGTGTGACTATAGAGGGTGTCCAGATACGATCGGTGAAATATTGTCAATAAATGGTCGTTAAATGAGGAGACCACGGGGCGATTATTACGCGACTGTATTGTATAGTCAGAAAGTAGTCGTAAATATTAGGCACTATGGAGCGACTGGGTCACGACCATTTTAACTACTATCATGCGACTAATCTGAACATCCATATACGATTATGGTAATGATCACACCACTATGTGGCGACTGTTATGTGACTGACTACTATAGTCACGAATCAGTCGTAGACTATGGTGAAGTTTAAGCGATTGTTAATTGACTAATTTACCGATTATAAGACGACTAAATGGAGAATCCAAATATGATGATGGTAAACATCTTTCTATTATTTGTCGACTGCTATACGACTATACAACGTCTAAACGAAACATCCAGATTCGATTATGGTACTGCCTGGCCGACTACTATATGACTGTCTAATATAGTCACAACATAGTAGTAAGAAATGGTGGCTACTTAGCGACGGTTTAATGACATCATAACGAGTATTAAGCGACTATTTGGAAAATCCAGACTCGCTGATGGTAAATATTTAGCGACTAGTTTTTGTGTGTAGTGCGAATAATTGACAACCGTTTAGTGGATTTTTCATAAAATTAAGAATTTGGATTAATTTCATTTCCGATTTTGTAATCGGTGATACCATAATTTGAATGGTACAACAAACGTAACAACCACTTGCATCAAAATTAACATTGGTAACATGTAGACACATAAGACCTACAAACACAAACTCCAGCATTTAGGAGGTGCCATATCATATACCAATAAATAGACAAGTGAAAGAGACACTGATAAAGTAACCTACAAATCAGATGGTGTTGTTGTCTTACTTTGATATTCCTTCAGTTGATCTTGGTGGGCGACTGGACTTCTAATCGTGTCTGGGCTGCTTGTACTTGTGCATACAAAGATTAGTTGCCAGGCTTTCGACTCCATGATGAGTTTTACTCCTCCAACCTTCTCAGTGGCCTGTGACAATTACAGACAGTAAGAGAAAAACAATTAAATAAAGATCGTTTGATGACTTCATAAACATGGATTGTGAAAACATCGACTTTACCTCAGGAAAGATGTTTATATATTCAACTATTGATATCTCACGAGATCGAAGTTCTTTGCAGTGCTTCTGCAGTTCTTTGTGATGCTAACCATGTCTTTCATACGTCGTTGATAGATCTCCTAAAAAAATGTTACTGAAGAAAGTTATGTGAGGTTTGGGAACGCCTAAAATGATACAAAAACTATCTTGTAAGCACTCAGACACTCGAACTTAGGTTTACACAGTAATGATTTAAGCAGAGATTGGTGCCTCATTTGCGTACTAACTATAAGATTAACATCCTAACCATTAGACTCTAACTCCTCAAACACTCATTAAAAAAATAACCAACTTACCCAGACTGTGGAATATAGGCGTCGTTTACAACCTGTAAAACCAAAATTAATTGTAAACCAATAATCATATTCAAAGCTTGTCCCGTTTCAAAAGAAAAGCAGAAGGAAACTCCATGATATAGCTACTTGTACCCGTAGGCATCGATTCAAGGAGAGTTTCGTGATTGAGATATTCAAGGAAGAATTTGAGAGAGTCGATAGTGTTTCAGACAAAGTTTGCTATGAAATGGAAAGCTTCGAATAAGATATTCAAAGAAGAGATATCAGTTTGAGATGGGTGGGCGTAGAAGAGGATTCATGTTTAGCTTAGAGAGATGATTCGTGGAGAGATTAGAGAGATGATTCAAAGGAGATTTCTAAAAAGGGGAAGTTCAAAAGAAAATCAGGGTTTTATAGATTTGATGATTTCTCGGCACTATGTCGAAAATTATTGGGTATAGTCGGGTAATTGAAATGTTTTGGGCGTTAAAATTGGGTTTGGGTTTCCCGGAGTAATTTGGCAAATATTTTGAATTTTCGCCCAATTGTTGGCGTAACGTGGTCGTAATATATTCCTTTTTATTGACTCTGTTTTATATATTTAACTAATTTATTTTACTTTATTAAAACCAGAACAAGTTTTCTCACAATATAAAGAACGATTGCAACAATTTTTATGAAAGCAAATTTGTGTTTTAAATTCTTTGAAATATTTTTGCCATTTTGTAACACTCAAATTAAAAATAGTACACAACAAAATTTAAGAAATAGCTTTCGGACTAGGATGTTAAAGCACAGACGAAATCTTAGATTTTTAGGGTTTAGGGTTTACGGTTTCTTTTAGAATGAACAAAACCCTATACCCTAAAAAGGAACCGTAAACCTCATTATGAGGTTTTTCATTGGGCATCTCATACCCACCGGCAAAAACTCAAATTATTAGGTTTTGAATAGTGAAACTTCAAATTTGAAGTTGGAGAAACATACAAATTACATTTAATATTATAACTAAAATTATTCAACAAACATATTTTTTTTGATATTCTCGAATATGATCAATCTATGCATTTCGAAGGCTTTTTTATTTTTTTTTATCTTAATATTGATAAATACATATATATATATAGGATATAAGTTAAAAAAAATTTAATGGTCAAAACTAATGAAATGTTTAATTACAGATCACTACATCGCAAAAGAAAAGATGACACCGCAAATTCGAGGTTTTGATGTTTTTTTTGGAGTGAGCCAAATCTCAAAAATGAGGTTTGAGATTTCTTTTGGAGATGCTAAAACCCAAATTTTGAGGTTTCGTCTTTTTTTTTACATCGAATGATCTTAATTAAATATATATAGCGAGATGAAGTGGTCGAGAAATTAAATTATTATTTTTGTGAATCTTTCTAGATATATGTGATTTTTTGGATTATATAAGAATTTATCATATACGAATATCGGTTGAGAGGAACTTTGAATATTCTCCATGTCTCTCGTTTAATGTGTAATCAATAAGCACAAGCCTACCAAAAGAAACGTTCAAAACAAGATTGGAGAACAAAAGACAAAAACCAGTGCACGGTTCTATGTCTCTGAGGCTACACCAAAGCAAATTTTAAACCAATATACGATTGTAGGGCTCAGGGGCTACACCAGAACAAAAGACAAACCATTGTACGGTTTGTATAATTTTTAACCATGATATAACCATGATGTTTAACCATAATTAATTGATTTGATTGAGGTCGCGAAGATATACACTCCACGTAACATCCCAGAGATACAAAAGATGATCTTTTATATATAAAAAGTACTTCTGACATGATCTTAAAAAAAATAGTATTACATAGCCGAGATATTAAAAACAAAAAACAAAGTACAAGAAAAGACATTAAATTGTCGAATTCATATAGAAGAACTTCAAACACCATTTGTACATAAAGCAGTCGGGGCAGTCGATTTTCATATCGAGTACATGGCTTTCTGTTCTCCATCGATTGCACATAAACCTGCTTCTTCCGGACAGTGATTCCATGTTGTGGCTTCCTCAAGTTCTTCTAAACTCGGGCCACCAAATCCTCCTCATCTTCCCGCCAGTTATTCAAGGCAAGTTCCTCAAAGAGACCCACTAGAGGATTTCTATAGAGGAAGCGCAGAACACCATACAGGTAAGCAGCTTCCAAAATCAAATCATCGCCCTCCCCAATCGCGGCAAGGTTTAAATCCGCCATTTCGTTGTCCTCATCATTGTCTTCGAAGTAACAAGGAGTACCTCGAACGAAGAATGTGGCGTAGTTCTCATGCTCTAAGCATTTGTCCAGAATCGCTGAGTGCTTAAGCGCACAGAGAGGCCTCTTCACCAGCGGTGAGAGACAGAGAGAATGGAGGGCTTCATGACTGTTGGAGGCTTCTTTCATTATTTTGTAGGTTTCTCTAAGGTTGCAGTAATCGGCGGAGGAAGCCTTGCCGAGTTTCTGGACGATCTTGGTGAACTTTGATCGGGAGTTTTTGCAGAGAGATAATCGATCTCCTGTTAGCCATGCTTTCTGTGTTTGATGGTTATGGGTTCCTCTCTCTGTTTTTTGTCGGTTTTTTGGAATCTCAACTTCTCTCTGTGCTTGATGGTTATGCGGTCATCGAGTATTTAAAGAAAGGATTTTTAGGGTTGCGTCTTAAGGAGGTTCAAGAAACCTAAACGTCAAATCGGTTTATATGAGAGACAAATACAGAGAACCGGAAGAATGAGATGCCCAATAATGAGGTTTTTCTCACTCCAAAAGAAACTTTAAAACTGTACAAATCCTCAAATTTGAGGTTTCATCTTTTCTTTTACATTCTAGTCCTTGTAATTATATAGTTTATTAGTTTTAGTCCTAAAATAAATTTATATCTTATAAAAAGTCTGATTTCAACAAGAGTAAAATTTTGGAATTATTTTTGGTTTCCTAATTGTATATTAAGAATTTTTCGGTTACATTTAAGACGCTTCTTCTTCCACCAATGTATATGCTCATCGTGACGGGAAAAGGTTGGTTCGATAACCGATCTTTCTTCCCCTGAGTAAATATATAGCCCTTCTTTTCATCATTCTTCCCTATCCTCACTTCTTTCCTCTCCTCCGCTTCTAAGTTCTAATAGAGCCTTGCTTCATCTTCCCTATGCTGACATGTTCTTTTGTTTTCTTTTGTTTGGTTCTGTGTCGACGTCCGAAGTCATGCATGAACAATACCGGAACCAGTATTCTCCAGATAAAGTCACCTACGAGTCCTGCAAGGTAAAACGACCAAATGGTCTTTCGCAGTAAAACACTAGGCGGCGATATGATTGTTTGAGATCGATTCCTTTGGGTTACTTTATCTTTAGGAGAACACTGGTGCAGGTGTTGATTTCATAACAGTTCCTATTTTTTCGATGGCCTTGCTGGGAGAAGACAACTCAATCGTCAGCCGACATAGCGTTTTGGTTTATGGCGGAAAGAAACCGATATCATAACTCAAGCTTTGGCTTTGGAGGAACCTGTCCTTTAAGAAATTAGTTTAGCTCTAATTATTTTTAACAGTTCGATTTGTAATGTCAATATTTGAGATATTCCACTCAATTCCTATATTATCATTCATATTTGATTTTCTTCTTGTATTTCATTTTTGTAATTTATAGTGGAATATTGTGGGACCAACAAATCGGGAGTAATATTAATCTAGTAATTTTATAGTGAAAAAAATATTTATCTAATAAGACCCGCGCCAAAACAAGAAATATTATTGCGCATAAACCAAGTTATTTAGGTAAATTATCATAAACCGAAAGAATACATAGACCATAATAACCTCGACAAAGTCAACATGCATATTACAAGGGCTCCTCATCATGCTCTTCATAGTCATCTTGATCCTCATCATCAGAAGATGATAAATTACATCGGAATTCATCTTCTGGTTCTGCATCCCGGACCTCGTAATCAAGATCTATTGTGTTTCTTCCTTGTACCGAATTCTCAATAACGAGATCTTCGATTCTAGTCATCATCACATGATCATAATTTTTTTGTTGCAAAAGAATTGGTTCCATGTCGCCATAATCTCCTGAAATATTTCCCCTCGGGTTGACTTGTACAACACTTAGCCACTCCCTCTTTGGTTTCTTCGTGTATGGATACGGGATATAACAAACTTGATATGCTTGTGAGTCTGTGCAATTTGTATGTACTGAATGAAGTTATATACGTACATATATTTAAAGGCATTAAGATTTACATGTATGGAACTAACGTACCTAGAACAAAAGGTTCATCTTTACCGTATGTTCTTGCTGAAAGAACGTCTACAACGCCAACAATACTCTTCCGAGTGCCTCTACCGATCATAGAGTCGTACCAGTTACACTTAAATAGTGTGAATCTCAAATTCACAATTCCCTCATACTCAAGATATATGATATCAATTAAAATCCTGTGAAAATCAGCCACATCAGACTCATCAGCATAATTCTCTCCTTTAACACGTACACCATAGTTACATGTCTTCCGTCCCACGCCGTGATTCTCGGTATGAAACAAATATCCTCTTGTATAATATATGGGCCAGGTTTTAGCCTTATGCATTGGTCCATGCACTATCTCTAGCACCCAATCGGGAAATTTATGTGTCTTTTTCCAGTAAGTAACCTGCAGTGCATAGATAGAAAATATCAAATATAAAGTTTGGCAAAGATAAATTCAAATAAATATATAGGTAAGAAAGAATTTTACACATACATAAGTTTCCCCCCCAGCTTCGATATTCTTCGTGTGTTATTGCGGAGACGTCTTCTTCGGAGAGTTCTGGATATTTTATGGATAGATAATCTTCGAACATACTTTAATTTGAACCAAAAATTATATGAGAAATCATAGTATAGTTGAATATATTAAACCGAAAGATAAGACATGCCAATATATATATATATATAGACCTACCTCTCTAGTGGCTCAAAATATCCACAGTTTCGCAGAACATAAACATGTGCGCGTCTATAGTCTTTATCTGAAAGCCATATTTCTTGCATTCTTCCACTTGGACGACCAATTTGAGTATATATATCATGAACATCGACATGATATACAGGGATTTCACCTTCAGTGAATCTGGTTAACCTGACCAAATTATAATTGATTTAGAAAAATTTATAATTAATTAATATACTACCATGTGTTTGTCTTATATACAAATAGCAAAGTGAACATGTGATATCACATTTACCTTGATTTTGTTACTATATTCACAACAAAGTAATGCTCTGAGAAATAAGCTATCTCCTCATTGATATATGATTGAACAATCGATCCTGCCTCATATCTTTTGTTCTTTGCTTCCCCTTTCAACTTTTGAAAAACCTTTCAAAAGGGTACATCCACCTATATTACACCGGACCTCCTAATTCAGCTTCGTAGGGGAGATGTATATGTAAATGCTCCATCACGTCGAAAAATGATGGTGGAAATATCTTTTTCAAGTTACATATGATTAAAACTCTGTTTCCCTTGAGAATTTGGAGACGAATTTTTTTGTAAAGTTCTCGAGCATAAGTCACGGAAAAAACTTCCAACCCCTACAATATATATTTTTTGAAACTGTTGGTAAAT